>JARYHS010009186.1:127630194-127827021 GCA_031002005.1 Vandiemenella viatica
GTTGAGTAGGCTTGAATTGGATGGCTCCACGTTGCATCCTCTCACAAACAACACTCTATACTGAATACATATAAAATCACAGTCAATCACACCTACAATAACATATACAAACGTACATAGGGAAATGCAACGGTTAACCATACCAATTCATTTTCACAAGAGATTTCATATGGTGAGGATACGCCTTCAATGGTAACCGCCTACGCTGGGAATCGAATATGGCATCATAAGAACACGAAGTTGAAGAAACTCCGTATCTCTTCATTCAGCCTCTAGAACAACGCGTTATGCATAGGGTAAACGGTTTGTAAATTATGTTAAGCTCCTACTGTCAGTCACTGTAATCCTAAACATAAATCCTTCGGCTTAGAAAAAACAATTAAAGCTGATTACATCGGTGTAGAATTAGACTGCTAACTATACGTTAATGAAAAAACTTTTAAATAACAATAAAAGTTGCAGATTGTAATGTTATTATCGTTTCGGATGAGGAGACATATTAGAGTTGTGTGAATGAAGGCTTTCCCGGTGTGTCGTCCACCGGATGGTGTTGAATAAAGACGAGGTTTCGGTGGCGTGCTTTGCCGCCATCTTCAGGCCTGGTGTCACTGCTGCGACAACCAGAGCTGCACTATGCACCAGACCTGAAGATCCCGGCAGAACACGCCGCCGAAAGTTCTTCTTTCTTCAACACCATCCGGTGGAGAAACCTTGAAGATATTTCATATTGCAGTTATTGTTAAAGACACAGAAAAAAATATTAATGTTTCTAAAGGCGCGTTCCCACGATCACTTGTAACGAAGGCGAGACGGGACGGGACCTCATTAGCCGAAGTGTAGGGACGACCGCGGGCCACAGGTTAGTCCTAGCTTACCTCGCCGCCACCTCCGCACCACGTTGCCTAGTGTCGTTTGGCATAGAGCACTTTACAGCAATAGAAGGGGTGCGCACCGCTGCTGCAAACCGATGGCAACAGCGCACCGCTACACACGCCTGTCATGTTTACCGACTCAGTGTGGGTAGCTGCGTCTCGTCTCCGCTAGCCCTGTTCTCATGGCGTGTGGTTGAGTATTGGTTCCGTCCCGTTCCGTCTCGCCTTCGTTACAAGGGATCGTGGGAACGCGCCTTAGAACAGATAGAGTCTGATATTCTTGGCATGCCAGTTGGGACACCCCGATTAGTCGAACCCATAATACAGACGCGAATCTGTTACATCCAAAGATAACTTGGCTGTCCGTCACAGATTCGTCATTTCTTTAGATGCAGAACGGTTGCAGCCACCGTCCTGATTAATCGATTTTCTGTCGCAAATTACGAACTGGTAGCCTAAAATTGTGAGAGTGCTGCAGTCTTCATCCATCCAGATCTCCTAGAACGTAAGATAGTCCAACAGTGGAGAGTTAAAATAATTTATATATGAGTAAAATACAAATACATTCCATCAGCGACTGATGAGAAGTACATAATTGATCCATTTATTAAGTCGTTACCGGTTGCCCCACTGTTTTCGGAGTGTTGTTGAAATGATTCTGATACTGAATAATATCCAATAAAAAATTGGTGTCTTGTAGGCATTGGCATGTTGTTGGTCATCGTTGATAGTAAAATGTCCAGTCAACTTGAGGTGTACACCTCTTGTTAAGAATTAAATTACTTTTTGCTTGAATAAATTATTAATAAAAATATTATTAAAAATTGAAATTGCTGGTATGTGGAATCAGGATGTTACTTTACATATTGACAACACCGTTGCATTTGACATTGATATACTGTAATTACAAAATTATTCTTCATCAAATGTTATTAACAATAGTGTGACATCTTGATTCCGAAAATGGGTACATCGCTCTCAGGGTTTCTATATGTCCATTCATTAAGCTCAGCGGGCAATGATATTTTCTCTAGGGCGACACAATAACGATAAAGATTTGCAGGGATCACCATATCAGCAGAGTTACCATTCAGCAGGAGTTGCCGAGTCTGTTGTCGGCAGTCGTCCGACGCGATGGTTCCATTTTCTGCTGGCCATTGGAGACCCACTCGGATAACTACATGGAACTCAAGAAGCACCACAGACCGCACTAGCGTTATTCACCTTACATCTCTTTCTCAGGCTGGCCTCGCACCCACCACACAGCTCGCAATTCATTGTATTCTCTCCACCGCGTCACCATAGCGGCCAGGCTTTGTTCCTTCATTGAGGGCTACTCGGCCCAAGGTCACATTCCGGAACGCATACGGGCAGTTACCGTTACCGTTCTTCGCTGTGAGAGCTACGGATTAAACTTCCAGCAATTTTTTTTTTAGTCTAGTGTAGCAATACACTACAAGCTGTTTCCTTGAGATGTCATACAGCATTGCATTCAAAACTATCAGGTTAATTTGACACTCTTGGACGGCTGACATGTCTGTTCCTGGTCTGCAATCGAAGAAATGATTAACTCGGTACTATTCAACACTGTCGAAGTGAGGTCTCGTATTGGTCAAATCAGTCACCCGCTCATATGGTTGGTTTTCCTTGTACGACGTTAGCTGCAAGTTACGTTTCAGACCAAAATGTTCATACTTTAAGCAATGTAAAATGTGCCCCAATACAATACTAGCGAACGTATTTTATTGTTACAATTCATGAAAACTGCGTGAATCTGTCAAAAAAATACACTTTAGAAAACTCCTAATCGTGTGAGAAACTGCCAGGTCACTTATTCCAACTTACAATGCAATGTGATCAAAAAAAAAAAAAATCTTTGCCTACTTTTCACTACTGCTCTCACACACGGGACAAGCGTCTAACACGACTATTGTTATATTACAACATTTAAATATTAATTTAATAGTTACTCATCGAATAATATGAGCCTTAAATAGCCTTAAAGGTAGGAAATTTCAAAATTTAAGCTAATTGTTGCTATGTATCGTATGCGTACTGGATGTAGTTGCCCTATAGTTAGGAATTATTCCGGAAGAAGAAATAGATATTGGGTGAATGTTGTTTTCTACTCACTGATTGAACTAATGATTGCTGCAGATAATGTTACATATATTTGAACTCACTTCTTATTTGTAGCACTATTCTCACAAAAATATGATTCCCCGTCGACTTCAGCTACGTAGTTGGTAAACAACCGAAATTGTTTGTCCAAAAGGAGCCCTTGTTATCGCAGAATATGTTCCGGAAGTGCTTAGAGGTCCACCCAATCACAAATAATGATGTGGCAGGCAGGTCGCGCAGTGAAGTTTTCAGTTAAATATATCACTGAGTTGGCATCTCGGTCATCTGCATCGAGGGACCAACGGATTTTTTCAGACGTCTCTTGCGTCAGAAGTATTCAGGAAATGTATGGCAGGTTTGTAGAACATTCCATGTTATCTGAAACTTGAGAAAACCAATGGTCAGGTGACAGATTGCTGGGTATAGTTGTAGCAAAAGGGCTTGTACTGGTTCTTTCCAGCGTTATCTAGCGAGATATGTTTCACTTTAAACAGCTCGTATCTCCACAGCTCATAATTTTTCAAGCAGTTTATTTCCAATTCTACCAATAAACATTCTCCCAGAGACGGTTTTACTATGTAATATGGTAATTTCCTTATGCTGTACACCCTTTAATGCGACCAAACAATTAAAGCTCTTTACAGATTCACTCATTCTCAATTCCATTAATATACTAAATAACGAGATGATACTAATCATCCAGACTGATTTTAAAAAAATTGTGAAAACCTTCATTTCTGAGGCCTGTATTTTATTGTATTTCGTCTTTCCAAGGGCTATACGAACTACATGACTTTGGGAAAAATAATTGCTTTATGTAAGAAATTTGTCTCCTTAATTTTTTTTTTTTCCATGTATGTATAGAAAAACTAGGTATGTGGGCACTTCAACTCTGTAAGGGGACATCCATTAATTACGTGAGGTGAAAAAGTCGATTTTAGAAGGGTATTTCATCAAAAAAAGTTAGGGTGTGACCTAAAAAAAAAAAAAAAAAAGGAGGGGTGTGGGAGGGTTCTCACGGACCAGATCTCACTAGAGGGGGGGGGGGGGTCCGGCCAGGATCTCACGAAATCTCACCGGGGGGGGGGGGGGTCCAGAAATCTGGAAAAACACCTCACGTAATTTGTGGATGCCCCCTAATTGGCTTTTGGAGATCTCAGTATTTGACCAATTGGTCGGATTTAATAGCCAGGATAGTACTTGACTGACAAAATATAGAAACAGACTAATTAACATTGGAGCGATTTTGTTATTCCACAGACAGAAAATTTTCACCGAAGGCAGGTTGGCCTCCAGGTCTTGGCTGGTGGTTAGGAGTCACCTGCCCTGAGGGGTGTATGGATGGCCGACAAAGCCATTAGTGAGCCCATGCTGGGAGCTAGTTCAATTAGCCAGCTAGCGTCGCCAAGCAGGCAAATAAATCGCGTTGTGGCCCCGGGAGATGAACAGTAGCAGCCGTGTGCGCAATGAAGCTATTAGTGTCTGCTGATTGCTATCAACCGCCGGCCCGGGGCACAGTCTCTACTTGCACTGAAGCTCCGCGCCTCTTCATACGGCAAATCGCTACTAACGGCATCGTAAAGACTTGTTAGCGTTCCTTAACAACTGGATTGTCGGGGTACAAGAATAAAATTAATGATTTAGATGTAACGTTACATGAAAAAATGTTAAAAATCTATTTATTTATTTTTTGACGTTTATTACTGAGAGGGTTTTTTTTTTTTTTTAATCTTCGAAGTGAGAGCTATCCTTGCAAGTTGAATTAAATCGAAATCACTAGAAAAATCAGCTTGTATAAACAATTCATACAGATTCAACAACAACTTATTTTAAATCGAGTTTATTATACGTTTTATGAAATTTTAATTCAACTGTTATGGATATAATTCACACAACAAATAAAAAACCAATTTATCTGTTTGAAAATCTTATAAGTTTTAGCGAAATAGTGAAAAATTTCAGAAAAAAATTATGTTTACCACAAATTTATTATTCCATTCAGATATTCTCCGTTGTCCTTTCCCGCCTAAAATTACCTCGACGTTGGCAAGGCGTAAAACTGAAGTGAACTACACTTAATGGTTCCTTGAGGTTTATTGCTATGTACACAAACACTGGTAAACAATAACAAATGTGGTACAGTTAGCGGATGACCGTCGAGAAATTTAGCCTGGTCCTGATCCGGGGTAGAGAGAGACGGCTTCTACTTCTCGCGAACTTCCGGTGGTCTTCGGTAGTTGAAGCTGGTTCCGCGGTCAGGCCGGAACTGGCGGTGGAGCGGCCGGCTACGCTTATATAGGCGGCCTGGCGCAGGAATTCCGTTGTGTGGTAGTACGGCGACCTCTGTAAGAAATAGTCCCACTTAGCTTCTAGATGGTTCTATTTGTTTTCCTGGTTTGTTTTGATGTCTCTGCGCCTGTTTGGAGTCGTATATGTATCCCGGCGTGCAGGCGCGTTGTGTGTGAGGTCTGCCTGGCAGGGGCCTTTACTGGCAGACTGAACATACCTCCCTCCCGGGGGGGGGGAGGGGGGGAAGCGATGTCTGCGACGTCTGCGAGGTCGTCTGCCGCGGCGCCCTGGAGCAGACTATGAAGGCTACCTCCAGGGGAGTACGGAGCTGTTCCCCTGGCGATGCGAGCCGACCTGCGTCGTGGTGCAGGTTGTGGTGGAGGTACTTGTGGAGCTAACGGCATCGGTTCGTCGGCGTCGATGGCCGGGGGCTGTACGGGGGGCGCTGAAGATGGTCCCCGCAGGTGGTTGAGAGGCTGCGGCTGAAGGGTGTCGGAGCGACCGACAGGTTGTGGCGTCGTTGGTGGCGCTGTAACTGTCCCTGAGCAACGGTTAGACGGCAGGAGTGGTGGAGGTGGCAGGGAAGGAGAGGAAGAATTGGATGGCCGTGCCGTGGTGGAAGAGGACGGTGCCGTGGGGTAGCGGGGACGTAGTTGGTTTCGATGGCGTCGCACTATCCGGCCATCCAGGCTGACGTCGAACAGTTGGCGGCCCCGGGGCCGCTGGATGACCCCCGGAAGCCAACCGGCCCGGGAGCCAAACCCGCGGGCCCAGACTAGGGAGCCCGGGGTGAAACGGAATGGGCCCGAAGGTACCTGTACTTTGGGCGGGGGTAAGAGGAGATGGAGGAGAGTGCGAGGTTGGCGGCCATGTAGCAATTCCGCCGGGCTTTTGGCCCCCACTGGAGTGGTTCGATAGGAACTGAGGAAGAGTGTCAATGCCTCTTCGAGTTTGTGACTTGTGGTGTATTTGGTCATTTGGGTTTTGAATGTTCTGACTAGCCGTTCCGCCTCCCCGTTAGATTGGGGGTGGAAGGGCGGGGTGAGGAGGTGTTGGATATTGTTGGCGGTACAGAAGGATAGGAATTCCCGACTTCGAAATTGCGGTCCGTTATCTGTGACGATAGCGTATGGTAATCCTTCGATGGAAAAGATCTTCGTGAGGGCTGAAATGGTGTCCTCTGTGGTGATTGTGGAGCAACGGACGACATATGGGAAGTGGGAAAAGGCATCCGTCACTAGGAGCCACTGGTGGCCTAGGAATGGGCCAGCGAAGTCGAGGTGAATGCGTTCCCAGGGTCCGGACGGTGCCGGCCAGGAAAGGAACTTTTGAGGGGGGCGGGGCAGTTGTTGGGCACAGATGGTACAGCGCCGCACCATCTTCGTGACATCCGTGGTAAGGCCGATCCAGAATACATGGCGTCTGGCAAGGGATTTGGTGCGGGCAATTCCCCAGTGTCCTTGGTGGAGAGTTTGGAGGATTGTCGGTTGTAGGGATCTCGGAACGACGACCCTCGGGGTGGAATTTGGTTCTGTGCGGAGGAGCACTCCCTCTACTACTGAGAGCTGGTGGCGGATGGAGTAGTAGAACTTGAGGTCTTGATGATGGCGTGGAGGGGAACGTGTTTGCCACCCGTGTTGGATGTGGTGTCGGATGACACGGAGGAGGGGGTCCTCCCCTGTGGCTGCCGCGACTTTTGAGGCCGTGACTGGAAATGTCTTCAGTGCTTCTTGTATGTCATCGTCGATCTGGAACACCAGAAGTTCCGACTTGTCGAAGGCAAGGTCTGGTCCCTGCGGTAGTCTGGATAAGGCGTCTGCATTGGCATGCCTGGAGGTGGTACGGAAATGCATGGTATATCTGAACTGGGCCAGGAATAGTGCCCAACGCTGGATGCGGTGGGATGTTTTGGTAGGCAGACGTGTGGACGGATCAAATAGTGATAGGAGTGGCTTGTGGTCGGTAATGAGATGAAAAGAAATCCCATATAAAAGGGAATAGAATTTGGAGCAGGCAAAAACAATAGCTAGCGCCTCTTTCTCGATTTGAGAATATTTAAGCTAAGCAGCCGATAGGGCTTTGGAGATGTAGGCTACGGGGCGTTCCGTGCCATCTGGTAATTTATGAGACAGAACTGCCCCCACACCATAATCGGATGCATCTGTGGCAAGTATCAAGGGGAGGTTTGGAGTGTATGGCATGAGGCATGCTGCGGACTTGAGCTGCTGTTTAAGGGTGTGGAATGCGGTCTCGCAAGCTGGGGTCCAACGGAACGGGACATTCTTGCGACAGAGGTGGTACAGGGGTGCTGCCACTTGTGCTGCTGAGGGTATAAATTTTCTGTAGTATGAAATTTTGCCTAAAAAAGATTTCAACTGATGTAGATCCTGAGGCCGAGGTAAGTTGGAAATAGCGTCCACATAGGAAAATGCTGGGGAGATGCCTTCCTGAGCGATGATGTGACCCAGGTAGGAAATGGATTGTTGAAAAAATTGACACTTGGAAAGGTTGCATTTTAATCCTGCTGCACGGAGGCGGAGGAAGAGTAGGCGGAGGTTGGTCATGTGTTCGGCAGCGGAGGGTCCCGTGACGACTATGTCGTCGAGATAGTTGATGCATCCCGGAATATCCTGGAGAAGTTGTTCGAGATACCGTTGAAAAATCGCTGGAGCACTGGCCAAGCCGAACATGAGCCGGTTGAGTTGGAAGAGGCCAGAGGGAGTGTTGATGACTGTGTATTGTCGGGACTGGATATCCAAAGGGATTTGAAGGTATGCTTCTGCCAGGTCAATTTTTGTAAAGTAGGTACCTCCTGCTAGTTTACGGAAGAGGTCGTCCGGTCTCGGAAGTGGATAGTCGTCTACCAGCAGATGCGGGTTGACGGTGGTCTTAAAGTCACCACAGAGACGTAAGCGGCGTCCTGGCTTCTGAACTATGACCAACGGCGTGGCCCAGGGGCTGAACCGCACCGGCTGGAGGATCCCTTCGTCTTGGAGACGTTGAAGTTCTTCCTGAAGTGGTTGTTGAAGCGCTACGGGTACCTGGCGTGCCCGGAAGTATCGAGGCCGTACGTCCGGCCGGAGTTGGAGTGATGCTTCGAAGTCCTTTGCACAGCCGACGCCTGGTGAGAACAGGTCCTGAAACTCGGTGCAAAGGGCGTCCACTTCAGGAAAAGGAACATGCTGAGATACGAGGTGTATGTTATCCTCAATTGAAAATCCGAATAAGCGGAAAGCGTCCAGTCCAAATAAGTCTGCTGTGAGAGAACTGTTAACTACTAAAAAGGGGACTGAACGATGTACAGACTTATACATGACGTTTGCTGTGAACTGTCCCAGGAGTGCTATTTCCTGTTTGTTGTATGTCAGGAGGCGCTTGGGGGCCGGCGAGAGGGGGGGCGAGCCAATTTGCACATAAGTAGTATAATTAAGCAATGAGACTGCTGCTCCTGTGTCGACTTGTAGGCGCAGGGGCTTGCCATTGACCGTAACGTCAATAAAAAGATTGGATGCTGTGGAAGTGTCTACCTGATTGATATCCATAGGTGCGCCGCTCAACCTGTCTTGGTAAGACCCTGGGCGGCGAGAGCCGGGATTGGCATTGGTGGTGTTGGTGCGGCAGACGGACGCCAGGTGTCCTTCCTTGCCGCAACGTGAGCATTCAGCCCAACGATCCGGACAATTTTCCCTCTCATGTGCTGAATAACAGGCGGGGCAGGAGGGTAGGCGGAGCGGGCTGCGGCGTCGGCGCTGCGGGATCCGCTGCTGCTGCCGAGACTTGGTGCCCCTGCCGGAACGGGCCGGTTCGATGTCCTTCTGAGGAAGCGGTCCCCGGTTGTGGTGTCGGGAGGAGCGCGACTGGGAGCTCTGGATGGCGGCGACGTCCTGTGTGTCCTCTACGTCGGTTCGGATTGCGGCCACATCCGCCCAGGACTCCAGGCGGCGATCTGCGGCCGTAGATATTTCGAATTTGTAGGCAAGTTCGATGACCTGCTCCAGGGATGGGTCCTCTAACTTGAGGGCGTCATGCCGGAGTGCGGCATCTGGTGCAGCCTGTATGATGTGATCACGCACCATGTCGTCGGCGTAGGATTCGTGGGAACAACGAGTTTGAAACTTACATTTTCTGCTAAGGCCTTGGAGTTCGGCCGCCCACTGGCGATACGTTTGATCGGGCTTCTTCCGGCATTGATAGAATTCGACGCGGGCCGCGACGACATGGTACCGGCGTCTGTAGTATGCATTCAGTGTCGTACAGATGGTCGTGAAGGTGAGGGTGTCGGGGTCTTGTGGCTGAAGTTTGGTGAGCAAGACATACATCTTTGATTGGTTCCAGGAAAGGAAATATGCACGCTGGTCTTCTTCTTTGGATATGTGATGAATTGCGAAGTGTTGTTTTATGCGCTTCTCGTAGGTCTCCCATTCTTCGACGTCGTCGTTGAATGCTGGGAACGGAGGCGGGGCCGTGGGTTGGCGGAGATTCCTGACTTCCGCAATCAGTTGTCTCTGAGATTCGAAGAACTGATGTAGAAGTCCTTGGAGGAACTGTTGCCATTCCGTAGGTGCTGCTGGCGTAGCCATGATGGTCGAGAGTTCTTATCCCAACCTTGTCGCCACTGAAGTGAACTACACTTAATGGTTCCTTGAGGTTTATTGCTATGTACACAAAACACTGGTAAACAATAACAAATGTGGTACAGTTAGCGGATGACCGTCGAGAAATTTAGCCTGGTCCTGATCCGGGGTAGAGAGAGACGGCTTCTACTTCTCGCGAACTTCCGGTGGTCTTCGGTAATTGAAGCTGGTTCCGCGGTCAGGCCGGAACTGGCGGTGGAGCGGCCGGCTACGCTTATATAGGCGGCCTGGCGCAGGAATTCCGTTGTGTGGTAGTACGGCGACCTCTGTAAGAAATAGTCCCACTTAGCTTCTAGATGGTTCTATTTGTTTTCCTGGTTTGTTTTGATGTCTCTGCGCCTGTTTGGAGTCGTATATGTATCCCGGCGTGCAGGCGCGTTGTGTGTGAGGTCTGCCTGGCAGGGGCCTTTACTGGCAGACTGAACAAAAACCATTAAAAAGTTTCAGGCAAAATTTCGATGAATTGTTAGACTACATTGCTTTCAAAATTTTTACTTTAAAAGTTTGCACATTAATCGAAATAAATACGTTACGGTAAACTTGTTACTTTCAGAAAATGTTTCTAGCATTGATCTAATGTGAAAATGGCTAAATAATGAATAAGTACGTGAAGAGAGATACGTATTAGTTCTTAAATGCCACATTTTTCCTCTATTTGATGATTCCTGTTGATATACAAATAGGTGTTACCTTCATACACTGGTCCAAGCTAGCGTTGGATAAACCAGGTAATACGACTTGTCTTACAACCCTTTTAAAGATTTTACTAAATATTTTAATGAGTGCACATTTTCCGAAATACCCTCATATTAAACCTTCGTTAAGTGGTGTTCACATCTGATGTCGATTTTATCCCTTCCAGATTTTAAGCTTATAAAAATTCACAACTTCAAATATGGAAGAGATGTTGAAGCCTTGCAAACATTGCCAGAATCATTGTTGTGTATGGAATCAGTGTTTAACTTCCTTTAACTGTTAGGGTTTTAAGTAGACTGAAATATTATTGCAATACAAGGTACTCCAAAATGTTGAAGGTATGTACTTCCTAATAAAACTTCTGTACTAGTTGCTCCCGACCAAGAAAGCATCATTTATCAAGGAACCACGCCTTAAAAGTGAGTGTAAACATTTCCAAGGCTGAGAGTCAGATATGAGGAGCGTGAGCAATATATATTCCCTAATTCACTAAACGCCCTAATTACTAGGCATTTACCGAACGAAATATGATCTCGATATGGACACACGGATGTTGAAGGTCTCTTATTTGACCTATTCATCCTATTTGCTTGTTAAAGATAAAGTAAAACGAGTAGAACGTTGAGAGTTTGAACAGGATAAAGTTGTCGATGCAAAGATAGCCGTTGTAAAACTGAAACACTGCAAGGATTTCTAGTACCTACAATTATGACTGATGTGATCGTTAATAACAGTGTGATATATAGTCGTAACATGGAGATTATAGTTGAAGAACGTGCGTAATTAGAAATTTGGTGGTAAATACAAGGAACAAAAGTGTGTTGGGAAAGTTCCGTATAACATTAATATTTCGAACAGTTTGTAAGATGCATCTATGGAATTTCTTGACATGAAACAGCTAAGCAGCCTCTTACACACTAAGACATTGTCACCATACCTCATTTAAGGGGTGAATTCATATTAACGATACCAGCCATAATAATTGTGGTTTTAGTCTCTTTTTTTTTTTCACCTCACCATAGATATTAGTGGGTATTTCTGTTGCTTTTCTTTAAATTTCTTCCCTTCGTCTGAGCTCTCTACTAAGAAAATAATCCAGTAAAACATCTTTGAAACTGTGACCCACCATCTTATTTCTGCTTAGCTGTATTATTTTTTCCCAGCCTTCTTCTACTTCATCACCATTACCAAAAATAACGGGTTGATTGTCTCTGACGAATTTTACTCATCTTTGGCATTGCCGAATTCGGGGCTTTGAGTTAACTGCCGCATGCTCTTGCTGACTCCAAACACTTTTTTTTTACCCAGCGGGGTGTGTAACGGTTAGCGTTCTCGCCTCGCATTCGGGAGGACGGCGGTTCGAATCCCCGTCCGGGCATCCAGATTTGGGTTTTCCATGGTTTCCCCAAATCACTCCAGGCAAATGCCGGGATGCTTCCTTCAAAAGACCATGGCCGAATTCCTTCCCATTCCTTGCCCCCATCCTTGCCCCCCCCCCATCCTTTCCCGTCTCTAAAGACCTCGATGTTAAAAAGAGACGTAAAGCAGTTACAAAAAAAAAAAAATCCAAACACTTTAACCCTCCTGCCAGGTTGCACTACGTACTAATGGAGGAAGTGAAGTGTTGCCACCTGTCTGCAAAATGTGTAACTATGTTCTGTGTGATAAGTGTATTTTTAGTTTTTGAAATGTGTAGTTTATGAGGCGGAGATTGGGGACTGTTCCGACATTCTGCTTGATGGCTGCGTAAAACTGCCTAAAAACCGCAGTCAGGACGGCCGGTACGCGGGGGGGGGGGGGGGGGAAGGGGGGCTAGGCTCGTGCCTCGCTCCGCTGTAGCTCCCCGATCCGGTGTGTAGCTCCTCAGCGCACTGAGGCACACTGCTGCGTAACATTTCTCACTCATCATTATCAGAATACGTATTTCATCCGTCCAGGTTATTTGCGAAATATTTTTACAGCATCTCATTTGGAACAGTTTCTTCTATCTTCTTCGTAGTATTCCCAAAATCAACGCTTCGCTTCCATTAAGTGTTGTTATGCAGATAAATATACATTACTAGACGTTATTAGATAGTTGTGCCAACATTTTATACTAAAGCTTATCTCTTTTTTTGGAAAATGCCCTTTTCTAAAAGAAAGTGTACACCAAGATCAGAAAAAACAAAAATAAAACTTCTAAAAACACAAAAACAACAAAAAATTTAAAACAGCCAACACCTAGCCCCTTCCCCCAAAAAACACAAAAATACAGCAACAAAAACAAAGAAAAAACAAAAAGACCAGCTGGTCAGTACAGATGGTGGTCAGCAGACCAGTACAGACGGTTTCACTCTTGAAGAAGACACTGGAGCTAGCGGCTGAAATATCGTGTTTTTGCAACACAAATCGGCGATATATCCGTAATGATTTCATTATAGCGTCTCTCTTTTTTTGGAGAATGCCTTTTTCTAAAAGGAAGTGCACACCAAGAACAGAAAAAACAAAAATAAAACTTCTAAAAACACACAAACAACAAAATATTTAAAACAGCTATCACCTAGCCCCTTCCCCCAAAAAACACCAAAATAAAAAAACACAAAAATACAAAAACACAAAAAACACAAAAATACTAAAAAACACAAAAACACAAAAAATACAAAAAACACACACAAAAAAACAAAAGACCAGCTGGTCATACAGATGGTGGTCAGCACACATTACAGACGGATTCACACCTGAAGAAGACAGTGGTGCTAGTGGCTGAAATATCGTGTTTCTGCAACACAAATTGGCGGTAAAGATTTCATTACTATTAGACGCGGAGAAAGTCTCCGTTCTTACATAAAAAACGCATTAATATTCAGTAATTAATGTACATCGAAGGAGTCTTACGGGCGAGCGTTTCAACACTGACCTGGCATTCTGAAGAACATGGTTTCGATAAAAGGCCAGCCATCCAGATTTCGGCTTTCCAGAGTTATTTTTTGTGTTTTTTAAGTACTCCATCCGAAAGGATAGTTCCTCCAAAAATTCCTGACCCTATTCTGTTCCGTTCCTTTCTTTCCCCAATCATCTTCAGCTCTAATGACTTAAACGTCAACCAATCGAAAAAAAACCTTGCATCATGGTATTTGGTGGATGATTAGTATGTAGTCAAAATCTGAATATCGATGTACAGTAATTTGTATTTATTGTTCACAATGGTGGTGGTTACCAATTGACATGCAGACTATTTCGCTGAATGGACTGTTTATCTAAGTAAACCTACAACAAATTATACAGATTAGTACATATTTGACCATTCTTTGCCATAGTGCCATACAGACTATGAATCGGTTTAGGTTGATTCCACTCCAGTGTGTTCCAGTTTCATATTTCTCCTAGTACACTGAGAACGTATAGAATGAAACAGGTGGTACAGTACAAACAGATTCTTGTTCAACACCCAAAATTGTATTATACTCAATAGTAATCAATGTAGCTAGTGCCCGGTAGGAAAATTATAACAAACCCGCAAACATATTCTGACATCTTAAAGATTTGCATAGTTATGAAAGATGGCACATTACCTCAGAAAGATGCAGAAGAGTGGTACAAAAACATTTGAAAAAAAAGGAGCATATTCATCGATGAACTACATCTCTCTAAGATGGTGTGTGTCAATTATTTCGCCTTATTTCAGAGTGCTGTGCTATGTTACTTGATCGAGACCGTTTTATAAATTTGCATGTGTGTTTTCCTTAATTAATTACAATATTTTAAACTGGCGGTTGATATTCTTACTGGTATGAAATCTGTTTACCTTAGTAATACTATGAAACAGACGGGATGGTTCCTCGGACAAGGCAACTGCCAAATTCCTTTCCGTTCCTTATTCTGAATTCTTTCCCCTCATTACTATACCAAGGTTGACGAGATACGAAAAAAAAGCATTACAATTAAGCTTCATGAAAGAGCAACAGCTCAAGTAATACATAGCATAAATCTCTCTTACCTAAAATCCTTAGCAAAAGTATTGCTATTCCTTGAACAGTAAACATCTCAATATCTGGGTCTGGCCAAATGATTTAATACTTCATTAATCCCTTCAGTAATCTTCCTCGCGAACTATTACAATGGTATTTTTATAGCAGTGAAGTAAGATCATTCTATTTCTCTATGTGAATTTATTCCTGTCTTAAATTCACCTGTACGTAACAGTCACAGTAATTATGCGTTATTTGAGTCCATAATGGCAATATTAACTTGTTTTGTTACCGCAAGTAAATTGTTTTTCTGGTCCTAAACTTACATAAATTTTAATTTTATGTTGAAGACAATTATTCGGTAAAACATTAGGCTATAGAAAACTGGTATAAAATATAAGTACTGTCTTTTTGATAGCATTTCTGTCCCCACAATTGATCCATCTGAAACGTAACTGTAAGTATATTTGAGTGTAAACAACTAACAAGAAAGCACTGTCCTGCTTGCTTGCTGGTAAGAGGTGCCAAGACTCTGCCTTAAATCACACATTTAATCCCATTGCTCATTAGAACGACAACGCATTAGTTATATAACTTCAGCAGTTAACAGGAATGTAAGTGCAGGTGAGGAGAATTCGAAGATTAATATCACGGTTGCACGTGTAGGATTAAGAGGTGGGTACCATGTCTAACTATCGTTAACAGACTTCCTGACACAGTGAGGATCCAGCAGTGCAGACCGATAAATAAAAACGTCTTTTAGAAGAAGCACGAAATCCTTCAGTGAAATATTTAAGCACCTACGTGGAGGAAGCTTCATAAAACCCGCCTTATAAAGCATCTTCAGTGTCTCCAGCTCTGGATGTGTAATGGATACGAAAATTATTTTCAAGACACGGTATTATTTTGTTCCAGTGAGATGCCACATGACTGTCGGATTATAAAGTTTTATTTAACCAAGCGTGGTGGGTGAGCGGTATCGCTGAAGCCTCGCATTCGGGAGGACGCGGGCTCGAATCTCCGTTCAGGCATCCGGATGTGGATTTTCCATGGTTTCTCCAAATCACTCCAGACGAATGCCGGGATGCTTCCTTCAAAAAGGCCATCGCCGAATTCCTTCTCGTTACTTGGCCCCAGTCGCTCCCCGCCTTTAATGACTTCGACGTCGACAAGGCGTAAAGCCTTAAGCAACCAATAAAAAACATTATCACCAAAATGAAAGTAAGGCATTAATTCAAAGTTTCAGTTCTGAGACGATCACGGGATATATTATGACTTTTTGTGTACAGTATCTGTGTGGGTGTGTGTTTGAAAATCTCTTTACTAGATGCAATAGTTAGGATTTAGAAGTAGTTGTGAATAGTATAATTATTATAAGTTTAGGTTAAATTCGCGAAAGAATGGGCAAAAAAGGAATTAAAATCTATGACAAAATGTTCATTGATTAGAAATTCGCCAGATAATTTGTGCTCTTGGACAATGACACTGAAGAACTCCATAATTTTGTTGCCAATCTTACCTTTGAATGTAAGTCAGCTGGCCCAAGCATTAAGTATTCCTAAAACAAAAAGTTACGGTTTACAAATGAGTCACAACAAAGAGCATACAAACAAATGCCGTTAGAAAAGTTTTGTGACATAATCGACCATCGGCAGCTTGCAAATATGAGAGTAGATGTAAAATCATAAATTTTTCTAGCTTACATTTGGGATGCAAGCTTACAGGAAGAATTAAATAGTTCTCTGACGAATTATACCAGTAAAAATACGAATAAAGCAGTTTGCGACCAATGCAATTCTCCCGTGTTGACCTACAGATGCGAGAGGTGGACACTTAATGAATTTAAAAAAGGGAAATTTAGAAGAACATAAAGAGCTACGGAAATATCAACGCAATGTTTCCCTAGAAAAGATAAGAAGGGATCAAGCGACTTCTGATCAGTTACAAAGATTCAACACGTTCTGTAGGAAACAGCCAGCTTCAAACGACAAGGCGACGTTGATCGAAGAAAACATAAATAAAAATAGTGTTTGAGTGGAGTCAAAGAGATCGTCAGAGAAACAGACCGTCACACAAATGGCACAATGATATTCGCTAAGTCGCTGCAGTTCGTTGTCAGAAACTACCCAAGATTTGTACAAGTATACTTGCAAAAGACTTTTAAGGTCCTATCTTGGCTTCTGACTCACAGAGGAGACATCATTACACATGTAGTGATATTGATATACTTTCTTCGTTATGGGACCGTTGGTGGGGGGTAAGCTGTAACGCTTGGACTTGACATTCTGGAGAACGTGACTGTCCATATTTCGGTTTTCCATAGTTTCCCTAAATAACTCGAGGCGAATGCTGTGATGGTTCCTTTAAAAGGCCAAGGTCGAATTCATTCTCGTTTCTTGCCACCAATCCTCTCCATCTCTAAGCGCTCGACAACGAAGAAGCCTAAAATCTGAAACAACAAACAGGACAGAATAAATGTCCTTTATGTAGTCGCTATGAGAGGAGTGTTGATGCCATTTTGATGACATTGATCATATGTTCTTCGGTTGTATATATATATATATATACATATATATATAAACGAAACAACTCTAGGTAGTTCACACAGCACCTGTTAATACTAGAATATTTCCGACTATTTAATGCTCATTTCGTCCGATAGCTTAATACTCTAGGGTGTCTCTGCTGTCTTAAATAATAACATCTATGTTAAGACATAAAAATTTAATCTTTCATCTTAACCTCTTTTATCTCCATCTTGAAAATGTGTATAATATGCTGTGCAACGAATAACGGTAGTCGTCATAAATGAACTATGTACTGTAGCTAATGGCTACACGGTTCTTAAGCCAAGTGTCAACAACATCAAAATTGTATCATTTTAATTTTTAACCTTTAAATTTTTTTAAAACTCTATTATTCTTTGCCATGTTTAAAAGAAATACTGCAATATGGCTCATGCAGATCAGCAGTAGTTGTTCTTTTTATCACACTCAAACCAACGGAGATACACTCCTGGAAATTGAAATAAGAACACATTGACGCCGGTGTGTAAGACCCACCATACTTGCTCCGGACACTACGAGAGGGCTGTACAAGCAATGATCAAACGCACGGCACAGCGGACACACCAGGAACAGCAGTGTTGGCCGTCGAAGGGCGCTAGCTGCGCAGCGGTTGGGCACCGCCGGAGTCAGTGTCAGCCAGTTTGCCGTGGCATATGGAGCTCCATCTCAGTCTTTAACACTGGTAGCATGCCGCGACAGGGTGTGCGTGAACCGTATGTGCAGTTGACGGACTTTGAGCGAGGGCGAATAGTGGGCATGCGGGAGGCCGGGTGGACGTACAGCCGAATTGCTCAACATGTGGGGCGCGAGGTCTCCACAGTACATCGATGTTGTCGCCAGTGGTCGGCGGAAGGTGCACGTGCCCGTCAACCTGGGTCCGGACAGCAGCGACGCACGGACGCACGCCAAGACCGTCGCATCCTACGCAGTGCCGTAGGGGACCGCACCGCCACTTCCCGGCAAATTAGTGACACTGTTGCTCCTAGGGTATCAGAGAGGACCATTCGCAACCGTCTCCATGAAGCTGGGCTACGGTCCCGCGCACCGTTAGGTCGTCTTCCGCTCACGCCCCAACATCGTGCAGCCCGCCTCCAGTGGTGTCGCGACAGGCGTGTATGGAGGGACGAATGGAGACGTGTCGTCTTCAGTGATGAGAGTCGCTTCTGCCTTGGTGCCAATGATGGTCGTATGCGTGTTTGGCGCCGTGCAGGTGAGCGCCACAATCAGGACTGCATACGACCGAGGCACACAGGGCCAACACCCGGCATCATGGTGTGGGGAGCGATCTCCTACACTGGCCGTACACCTCTGGTGATCGTCGAGGGGACACTGAACAGTGCACTGTACATTCAAACCGTCGTCGAACCCATCGTTCTACCATTCCTAGACCGGCAAGGGAACATGCTGTTCCAATAGGACAATGCACGTCCACATGTATCCCGTGCCACCCAACGTGCTCTAGAAGGTGTAAGTCAACTACCCTGGCCAGCGAGATCTCCGGATCTGTCCCCCATTGAGCATGTTTGGGACTGGATGAAACGTTGTCTCACGCGGTCTTCACGTCCAGCACGAACGCTGGCCCAGCTGAGGCGCCAGGTGGAAATGGCTTGGCATGCCGTTCCACAGGACTACATCCAGCACCTCTACGATCGTCTCCATGGGAGAATTGCAGCCTGCATTGCTGCGAAAGGAGGATATACACGGTACTAGTGCCGACATTGTGCATGCTCTGTTGCCTGTGTCTATGTGCCTATGGTTCTGTCTGTGTGATCATGTGTTGTATCTGACCCCAGGAATGTGTATATAAAGTTTCCCATTCCTGGGACAATGAATTCATGGTGTTATTATTTCAATTTCCAGGAGTGTAGCTTTGATGCTTACCGCCAGTAAAAAATGATAAAGGAGAAAAATGCACCTGAAATTGTTATGGATACATTATGAAATTATCATCGCGAACAACTTCTTTGTTAGCCAACTTGTTTTATGAATGAACGTCAGATTGTATTAGATGTCGTGGTGACAAATCTCGGTTTATTCCAGATAGTTTAAATATCTGCGGGCTTAAGCAAGCTGCAGTTTTAATAGTTGATCAATAGTTGAAGAAGACATATGGACGGAAACGATCAGGTACTAATCAAGAAATCTTTAGAGAATTCTTTTATAAAAATTAAGAAATGCATAAATAAGGCTTATTAAGAATAACTGACGATTCAACTGATATATGACACCGTTTTATATATATAATAAAATGAGGTTGTATATCTTGTGATACTGGTGACGTGAAAAAGTTGTTGGGATATTAATGGCCTGGAAGATTAACTGAATAAAGAAGGTGATTAAAAATGGCGATGAGTGAAGTGTTTACCCGTTCTACAGAGGTCTGAGAGGGCTTTATTGCGATGGAGAGTGTTGATATTGAGCTATCAGGTGCACAGTGGCATCCAGTTGGATGATAACATGAACTGTGCGGTTGCAGGTTGTGTATTTGTTAAGCAAACCACATCAGAGATGTTGAGGGGAGTGGAATGCGGTGAAAGATGACGAGAATTGTGATGTATAGTCACTAGTTAACAGTGTTACTTGCTTGCTTAAGAATATCCAGCGCGAGAAACAGTATGAACTTGTCTGCGAAACAAACATGCAGGTTTTGAGATTTACACATACACATATTATAGAACGTCATTCAACGTCTTTTATGTACCACTTAATCGCTTCGCACCATACATCCGAAGGTACGCAGTGCCGCAACAGATTTATGAATAAATGTGTCATTTTCTAGGCAAATAAAAGCGTCAAGTAGTCTACGTGTTTGATCAGGCTGCCTGCAAGGAGTTACCCAATCGTTTTCTATTTAACCATTTGTTTGTTTTCGGTTAAGATCTTTCTGGTGGATCAGTGTTATGGTGCCGGACTGAAAAGCGAAAAGTCTCCGGTTTGAATCCCTGTGTTGGCGGAATGTTTCATACGCTCTTAACCGTCACCCCACTCCCCGAAACTCCCCCTCGCACCGCCGGCCAGACCACCTCGGCATCGCTCAGCGCACGTGGCTACAACGTAAGTGGAAACCATCGACCAGCGGAGGCTATATAAGAGCGAGCGCTCCAGGAGCCCGACATATACGTAAATGAAGAGCCTCCAGAGCTTCGGTGCAACCACCAGCAGTATGGGAAGAAAACAACGGCGAGCAGCCATGAACCACTCACCGCCGCATAGCGACGGAGAGAGGACATCCGAGCACCAGCACCCGATGGAGCTACAAGTAGCGCAGATGCTTCAGCACTTGGAGGAATTAAGGAGGAAAGCTGAGGATCCAAATTGGCTCGTCAATGAAGTGAAGAAAGGCCTCTTTGGTGATCGAGATGAAGAAGTCACAGCAACAATAAGATTCTACCGCGTCGTCGCAGCCTTCATTGCTAGCCATTACTGAGTCTCCAATTGACAGAATGACCATTTCGCCCCCTACTGAAGTCATAACCATTGATGAAGATGAAGACGTCAATGAACCTCAAGAAGAAGTAGAAGAAGGACCTGTCCTTCCTGTAACTGTCTTCTATGAAAGCAATTATATATATCTGGCCGTCGATCTCATGACAGAAGCCAACCAGTACATCCTCTGCTTCTCTGTGCAGGAGGGGTTGCAGCTACTACCGCAGCATCAAACACAACTTCGACGCCTAACGGCCTACTTGGATGAGCGTGGCATCTGCCACTCCCCACAGACTCCCCGACGACCAACCAAGATTGTCGTTCGAGGCCTACCTGCCGATGTGCCTGAGGATGTGGTAGTTGCCGAGCTCTTCATCGGAGGCACCGTCGCCTCTGCTTTCCATCAGATGCGCCGCCCAGGCACCGAGGATCGTCTACCGCTGTACACATTCCAGCCTGTGGATCGTGTACCGCGGGAGCAACGAACTACAACGCAAGGTCCACCCTGAACCCAAGAAGCTGCCCCCGCTAGCCCTGGCACATTGTTTTCGCTGCCAGGGTCTTAGGCACACGACCCGTGACTGCACCGCCGAGGTGAGGAGCGCTGTGTTAGGTGTGCTGGAAACCACAAAGTCGCTGAATGCAGCGTCACACGAGACGGGGAGCTCACCTGCTGCAACTGTTCCGGCCGCCACCCAGCATGCTACAGCGGATGCCCCATCAAGAGAAACCTGCGCGCCAATATGACGGCGACACGCACCAATGAGTTGGTGCCATCATCAGAGAAACTTTACTGTCATTACCCAGCTGCTACAACAGCAAACCCTGCTAGTGACGGAAATCTTAGCAAACAAGGCCACACTGGGTACGACATACCCTAAGAAGACACCTCACAGCAATGCCAACCAACAGATGAACTGGAAGGAGATACGGTTTCGGTTTTTTGTAACTCTAAGTTTACTGCTTTCATATTATTGATATTCGCAACATACCTGCTGCGAATGTTAGCCACAGTAAGTAAGATGAATAACCCTCTCCCCGTAGTTTGCAGTCTAGTTAGTACTATCATTCAGATTGTGTCGCAGAGGCTGCACTTGAAATTGTTAGTCTAATCCATCATTTTATATATTTTCCTTTACCCCTTGTGATTGGAAAAAACGAATGTGCGAAAAGTAAGTTGCAGCAGTTGCAGCAGTGTGCGATTAGTTCTCCGTATCTGATAATACATCGAAAATTATACCACAATCATAACTTATCTGAAATTGGTGTTGTGTTAAAGAATTGTGGAAATATTTTTTAAAAAGAATTTCAAATTACAGTTCGGTGATCATTCATTTGCTTAAGTCCGGAAACCATCCAGGAATGGAAATGACAAATATGTATTGAACGTGTGTATTATATGTAAGATTTTTTTATTGCATTGCTAACACGAAATTAATTTAGTTAATCTCTGTAAGATTTAGGATTTTCGAAGTAAGAACCGGAACGTTCAGTAATAAAAACTGTGACGTGAAGGAAGTTTCGCTAAATCTGTTTGTTAGTCAATAATACATAGCTAATTCTTTTAATAACGCATTATTTAACAATTTTCTGAACTTACAGATTTATCTGTTGCAAAGCTAATCAGCTGTTCAAATTTTCAGGCAAGTATTTCAGTGTGGTTCAAAAGTGTCTGAAAAGTACATTAAGTTTACATTTTTATTACCACGTTCACTCGTGAAAAATTAACATGAGGCACATCATTATTTTGTGAAATGGTCAGCTAGATAGTAATTTGACCTCATGCCCACCTCACCGTAAAGCTAATTTCTCAGAACAGGGAAGAAAAAAGGTGGAAGGAAGCGTATTTGCATTTTGACACGCTACTCATGAAAACGCCACGAGCTATAAGGCTCGTAGGACAGCGCGTGATTGCGTTATGGCAGCTCAACAACACGACAGCACCTAGAGGGGAATTTGCGAGCTGTAACTAGTGTGTGAACATACCGACCTGACGCTATATTTCTTACTTAATTATCTTCATGCTTAGGCAGTTCTCCACACGCCATGTTTTCTAACTGGGTGGCCTGCAGATTAACGTCATTTATTTTATTTTTCTTTGGGACTTCATTAAGGTCAGTGAATTCATCAATGCAGTGATAAGAATAACGCTATGTTCTTTCTATGAATGAAGCGATTTTAATAAACCATGGAAAGCCGAAATCAGAATTGATTGATGAGGATTCAAACCTTGGCATAGCGATTGCCAGTGCCAAACATTACTCTTCAGCCACCATGCCCACTTTGAAGACTTATATTGACTGGCAGATGCAGGATAGACAAGTGCCAAAATGCTACAATGTTTGTTTGGTAGGGCACTAATGACTGTATTTGCACATTTAACAGTAAGGATCGACATCATTATATACCTCTATTTAATATCTTTGAGATATATATCTTTGAGATATATCTCCTTATCCGCGGGTAATTGAACACATTACCAGTCTTACCTTAACAGATCTTCATTTCTTGACAGTAAGGTGTAGTATAATGTGCGTCATAAGTCTTGGTATCAATTAATTGAATTCAATGAACTGGAAGCCGAAGACTAATGGTTCAACAAAACTAAATGTTAACTTACACTTTTAATTACCGAATTAAAGTATTTTATTTTATTGTTCTGTAACTACAAAGCTCTGGATGGATACATGTATGAAATATAGTTATAACCAATATAATCCCATACGAAGTTACCGTCGCAGTTTGGCGTAGTATTTTCTTGGCAAAATATCACATATATCCTTTCCCTGGCCGACTTGAGAGATTTGAATCTACCGTCTTCCAATGAGCCACCTTATTAGATTATAAACACATGCATACTTGTACACACAAACAAAAGAGACCATGTACGCCGCCATGATTCTGCCCCCCTCCCCCCCCCCCCCCACACACACGAACAACGTATGCAGAGAATCCAATACAATACAAATATGAACGTTTTTATTCTTATTTATATCTGTCAGTATGGTCTGTAATACTTTAAACCGTTTCCATTAAGCTATTGCATCCCACATGAACCTCACATAAGCATTTAAAACCTTCAGTGCTGCAGGCATGAATAAACCAAAAGTTTAACAGTCCAGAGAAATTTTTTTTTTTAACTAAAATTATATTTGTATTTATATGACGTAATGAATTATGTAAAGCGAAAGTTTTTTTTGCGGATGACGAAAAGCAAGTAACAAGCAATATTTTTCCATAGTGGAAATTAAAATGCAAAGAAATTACTGAATCTTTGAAGAGAACTAGGACCTTAAACATCAATAAAAATACCAAAGGTTCTCAAGAAAAGAAGAATTGGTATTAATGACATTTATGAATAATTTTAATATTTATTAAGAAACTTATAATGTATAGCCCATGCGAGATGTTGATAAATCCCGAAACAACAATCATTAAAAAGAAAACTCGAAGTGTCAGATATATATGGAGTATAACACTTATAAAAGAGAAACTTGGGCATTGAAGAGGGTAGAAGATAGGAGAATTGAAACATTTGAAATAAGAAACAAAAAGATTATTGAAAAATAAATGTGTCATGGAAATAATGGATAAGAAATAGGGTTATGGAAGAATTTAATCAAAACGAAAGCCAGGAGTCAAATTCGAAGAGGTACAGAATTAATTAATTTGTTTCTGCTTGGTTGAAATGGAAGACAAAAACTGTAGATAGGAAAAGATTAGAGTACATAACGTACGTCATAGAAAATATACGCTGTAATTGGTACGTAGAGCTGAAGAAATTAGCTATATATGAAGTGGAGGCAACGAGATTAGCAATGCCGATTCATAACAGGTTGTGTGGAATCAATGGAGAGTCTAAACACAAAAATGGTAATGCCAGATCTGTTAACGCACTAGTTTATGCTACGACGATCTGGATCTAAACCACACATTGCAGGTTCCAGAAGACACCACATTCACGCTTGACAACTCTCTTGTACCGAAAGTGGAATGACTGGGAAAAGGCAAATGTCAATGAAAGATTAACTCGATTCTAGAAGTCACCTGTAAAGTAAAAATTTAAACATAGTTGCGAAGTTTCTGAAAGGGCTCACTGTAGCTGCATCTAAACTTCTCACCAAGCTTATTAACACACTGATCAAACGTTTTTGTAACACAGTATTGGCACACAGCAGTAAATATGATACAACTGTCACTTGCCAAACTGGGGACAACTGCATCTGAAATCAACTTTACACGAAATTGTGGGAAACTTAGCAAGACGACGACAGCTTGACAACTTGAAAAAAGTAACGTCGTTAGCTGTGACTGCAGCTCGGAGGCCGAAGTTCCAGTCGCCGAATTAGGACACAACTCATAAATATTAAGCTGGGTTCCAACGGCCCGTGATTTTGCCGGCCGCGCGGGGCCAACTCTCAACAACGGGCCGTGGAAAGATCTGTTGCGGCCTGTGCTGGCGGGGATGGCGCGGCTCTATGCGTTGCACAGACGGTAACATCAAAGCCCCGTGTAGTTGTGCGTTGTTGCCACCTGTTTGCAGCAGAGGCGAGCACCACTCTTCTCTTGCTGCACACTAGGCAACGTGGTAGCGACGTAGCGAGGACTCGCCTGTGGCGCGTGGTGATCCTCACAATTCAGCTGGTCTGGCGCGGCCTATAAAATCGCGGGTAGTGGAAAGCCACTTTTAGATAAGCAGCGCGCGACACAAAAAGTTTCAATCGTGGCGGTCGTTTATTTGTTGCGTGTGCGTTCAGGGAGGCAGCACACAAAGGACGGTCTGCGGGCGCAGGACCAGACAACAATTGTATTTTAAAACGGACGCAAAAAAGCGAACAGACAAGTCGTATATATTTCATTCATGCATTCTGGCTCGCCCGCTGCGCCGCGCAAAACGAAGAAGAGCATCGCAGGAGCAGACGGGTGGGTGATGCAGCCACCTTGCAATGCTGCAGTCGGCCGTAATGCCTCACACCGGGACGCTTCGTATCCTACAACGGTATGAGGTATGTCTACTGTATAGGTTCCCAAGCTGGTAAGCGCTACCTACCCTCCCCCAGGGGAATTTGAAGACATGTCAGGAAGCGAAGTTGAGGTGTGTGGTAGCTCCGACACCCGATTGAAAGATACCTTAGCTCTACACTTTCGAACTTTTTTTATCATCTCTCTCTAATAGTTTAAAACCTTCATTCTAAGATCGCGTACTTAGTGTGTTTCCAAGTCATTTTTAGCACTGAGAAGTAGGCATTCAGCTTTTTAATACTAAAACTGTGGTGGGGGGAGGAGAGTTTCTTTATATATATATGCTGAAAGGGGAGGGGAGAACGTGGTAACAAAAACATAGTGAAACCCTTGTCAGTGAGAGAGCAAGCTATTTTAGGAGTTCAGAGAGTTAATTTTGGAAATGTAAACTTTTGGGAGGGATTGGTTGATTTATTAATGCAGAAAAAAAATCTTAGTTACCTACCGTTGACAAAGATCAAAATTCGTGCCGAAGATAATTGAGAAAGTAAATCATAACGGGAATATTGAGCTAAAGAGAGGGAGAACTTCATCAAATCTTTCAAGAGGATGAAGACAAAAGAAAAAATTTATACCAGTAAAAAATATAGCTTAGGTAGTTTCAGATTTAATTCATTTTTATTATTATTATTGGCGAATTCTCCCAATAAATGGAAGACGGTAAGCAAATGACCGAATCAAGTTTTCTTCGAGTTCTTCTTATTGTTCCAGTAGGCTTTCATTCTTTCCGAGAAAGCTTGTTTCCATTCTTCCGACCACTTTGGTCTGTTTTGTTTTGGTTGAAGTTATAACTTACCATTTGTCAACTTTGTGTCTGAAGGTATCTCTTTCTAAGATGTCTGCTGCTCCTATGCTTGCTCTTTTAAGATCCTTCCGAATTTCGTTCAGCCAAGGTGTTGGATTTTTAAGTGAACTTACATAATCTATTATCTTTTTTGTCAATCAACTTTCCGGGTGACCAAAGAATTTCATTCGCCTTTTCTTGATGTCAATTTCAAAATTTGAAAACTTTTCTGTTGTTTTGATTTCTATTATTTTATCGTTTAGCACAGTAAGGAGTACGGGAACCATTAATATGTATTGTCATTTTATTCTTCTTGTTCTTCTTACCTTCCCAAAACCTCCTCATCCTATCGCTCTAGTCTTTACGTCTCTCTTGAGTTGATGTATTTCTGAGTTTCAGATATTTTGCTGTTGATATCTTAGGTGCAAATTTATGTGAAGTTATTAATTGTCTATATACAGTGTATACTCCGAGTAGATGTCAGTGGGTCTAGGTTGACTTCTGAAAAATCTTTCTGGGTTTTTAAAAGCCAGCGTGCTTTCGTTTGCTGGAGTCCGTTGATGATGAGGAAGATTTTATTGGTCAGCTTTAATTATAATAAACTATTTCTAATATCAGAACTGAAATCAAACATGAGTTTTCACGAATGATCGTATTCCATTTAGTACCTGAAATTTATAAATTAATTACAGCACTGATTTTAATTTAATTTCGAATTTCAACAAGCATTAAAACACACGTTACATCAATGATGTGTTATCAGGCCTACATGGTTTTCGCTAAGGGTCAACATAACTTCTCAGCTCAAGACTATTCGATGCAGAAAGTACCACATGTCCTGCTGTTCCATCAGACACTAAAAATCCATTAAAATCGCAGTGTCTTCGGCACTTGCTGTGGTCAGGATGTTGATGAGATGATACGTGTCAGGGCATGAATCTGTTCCTATGATAAGCGTGATTGACATCTTCAGCTCTGAGATGACAAAGATTGTCTTCATTTCTCTCTCGTTTTCTCGTACATTCGATCGGTATTAAGAATATCTCTAGAGCAAGGGGTCAGTGAATCGGACGCATGTCGCACAGCACGAACAAAAACCCTATTAAAAACGCCAGTAAATGATCAAAAGACATGTTAATATAATTATGAAGTTATATTTGATCATATGGTGATATAGGTATAGGAGTGAGTTGTTAAATCTATATAAAATTATTGAGATTGAACGGTGTCGCATCAAGTTGATTGCTTGCTGGCAATAATTCTGTACTAGAATAAAGGTAAGCTAATACCTTTTAAAGCTTACACAGCTTCTAGAGAACCAAAAGTGCGTTTTATAACAGCTGAGATGATACTCAGAGTAATTATATCATTCTGATTTCTTTACCATTGTGCTGTTTGCTCTTTTCCCAATTTAGGCTAACAGCACCATTCGTACTGTCTTTCTCCGAGAATACTCACAGACTCTGCCTTTACAGATAACTTAAATACATTTCTTATTTTATTGTTGCTTTCCTTTTCCAAACTCGCCAGGTTTCTGTTTATTCACATTAAACCTTGCAGACTGCAGAAGCTATCCTTCTGCCTGCATAGATTCCACCGTATTCCCACCGAGAGTGGTGGTGTAACGGTTAGCGTTTTAGCCTCGCATTCGGGAGGACGGCGGTTCGAATCCCCCTCCGGGAATCCAGATTTGGATTTTCCATGGTTTTCCAAATCACTCCAGGCAAATTCCGGGATGCTTCCTTCAAAAGGCCATGGTCGAATTCCTTCCCATTCCTTGCCCCCCATCCTTTCCCGACTCTAAAGACCTCGCTGTTAAGCGACGTTAATCAGTTAAAAAAAAAAAACCTTATTCGCTGAGAGCACACTCCGACACGGCATGATGCACAGTCTATCTTTCTGCTCCGCAATCACACTCAGAGCAGTCCAACCAGCTGCATTTATGGAAGAAATCACCGCATCTGACATGTCCTGTGCGTATTCTGTTTCAGTCTGGTCGTCCACTGGCACCGGATTCGTCCGACCAACTGTTCCGACGAATGTGGCCCAATATGACCGACTAATCCTGAGGCAGGTAAAGGCATTGTACTTCTTTTTTTTTTGTGTAACAGTTTAACGTCCCTTTTTAACAACGTGGTCTTTAGAGACGGCTGCCTGTACAGATAACTTAATGTATATATTTCTTATTTTCTTGTTGCTTTCCTTTTCCAAACTCGCCAGGTTTCTGTTTATTCACATTAAACCTTGCAGACTGCAGAAGCTATCCTTCTGCCTGCAAAGATTCCACCGTATTCCCACCGAGAGTGGTGGTGTAACGGTTAGCGTTTTAGCCTCGCATTCGGGAGGACGGCGGTTCGAATCCCCCTCCGGGAATCCAGATTTGGATTTTCCATGGTTTTCCAAATCACTCCAGGCAAATTCCGGGATGCTTCCTTCAAAAGGCCATGGTCGAATTTCTTCCCATTCCTTGCCCCCCATCATTTCCCGACTCTAAAGACCTCGCTGTTAAGAGACGTTAATCAGTTAAAAAAAAAAAAACCTTATTCGCTGAGAGCACACTCCGACACGGCATGATGCACAGTCTATCTTTCTGCTCCGCAATCACACTCAGAGCAGTCCCACCAGCTGCATTTATGGAAGAAATCACCGCATCTGACATGTCCTGTGCGTATTCTGTTTCAGTCTGGTCGTCCACTGGCACCGAATTCGTCCGACCAACTGTTCCGACGACTGTGGCCCAATATGACCGACTAATCCTGAGGCAGGTAAAGGGATTGTCACGCGTCCACTGGACACGACCTGCTCAGCCGAATACGGTCAAGTGGCGGACGGATCCCATTGAAATGGGATTAGTCGGACGTATTCGGCCGAATGGCAAACGCATGTTGCGCTCCTAATAAACAAATCAATTTTTTTATCTTTTACTTGATTTGTATTTTTTCAAACTGTATCATACATTGTGGTGGTAAGCAATTACTATAAAGATTCCAATAAAAATATCTACGGATCTACGGACAGGACAATTATTGCAAGTGCGTCTACGTAGTTACAACAATTATTTTATTAAAAATTTGTACAGTAAAAACAATTATTTAAATTTCGTACTGGAATATTCTCAAACGATTATGAGATATTACTCTTGTCGGGACCGCATTTAGGCTATATAGGCTGCAGCCTATGAGCCCGCATCACAAAAACAAAATTTGCTTGTTTGTTATAATTCTTATTTTTGTATCTTGTTTTCCTTGTGTGTTCATTTATTTTTAAAATTGAAATATTGACTTTTGCGAAACGAAATTGTCAACATGGACATAACTCTCAACTTTCCACTATTTTTCTTCTATAATTGTTCAGAGCGATGTTAGTAAATTGTATTGAATATCTTAATGATTTTCAATTGTTTTCATTTTATCTCAACAATTCTATATTTTTCTACATACGATAAAGTAAAATATTCTACAGTTAAATAATAAATTTTTATTTTAATGGCTTTCGGCGACTAAGCCATTCAGCCAGCTCAATGTGTTTTTTACTTTTTTTTTTTTTTTTTTTTTTTTTTTATTTGGCTTTAAGCGCCTAAGCACTATACAACCATCATCCAATTGTACACACATATATAAACATTATACATAAAGGTAAGAGGGCAAGACTTGACATGATTAGTGAAATATAAAGGATAGAACATGGTAAACTGATTAATCAGAAGGGAACATTTTTGTTTATCCCCTATAGGGGTTTGACACATTATGATTAATTAAACTTGCTCAGACATAATTACAAATGATACAGTGAAATATACATTATTGTTAGTTCCTTATAGTTGTTTTTTTTTTTTCTTTCTTCATTACAATGTGTATATTCCTTACTATTAACTGGTTTTAGAGAGATTATTCGGTTCTTTAATTTATTCCTGCTAGATTGTTAAGAAGGTGACGAAATGGGTCGAGTTGGGAAGTATCAGATGGAGCTACTGGAAATTCTTGAATCATCTTCATAATCATTTGCAATGTCTTCTCTATGAGTGCTACTTTTTCGGGGGAGAGGGACTTTTCCTTATCCTTGGGTTGAGGAGGGTAGGGATTCTGTGTGATAGGTGTTATTGGTATATGATGGGGTACATACATTCTTTGATAAACAGGAGGATATTGGGACTTTTGTTCTTTTGGGGTTGCTGGCCTTTGCTTGTTGTGGCCTACGGTAGTAGTAGTATATTTCGGTTGGTTTGGAGAGAGTGCTTTACTTTGGTGGCGTGACTCTTGATTTTGTTGGATAGGGATTATAGGACAGTTTTGGAATGCATTTGTTGAGGCTAAACTAGGTGGCTGCACTGCAATTGGAGAGAGCGGGGGGAATTGCTTTTCGTCGTAATACAGCGGAGCGGCGCTGGCTGCCTGCGAATATGTATGACGATGGGTAGGACACCAGTTCGGCGTGGGAGACGCTTTATTATGGGCCGCTGCCTCACGTGCTTTTTGTTGTTGAACTATTACGGGACATATTCTGTCATTGGATAAATGAGGACCGTGACAATGCACACATTGTGGATCAGCTGTGCTGGCACACGTCTCCATAGTATGTGGGCCTCCACACTTATTGCAACGGGGAGGGCTACGGCATTGAGTTATACGATGGCCAAAACGTAAACAATTATCACAGACGAGAATTTGTGGGACATGAGGTTCGACTGGGCAACGTGCTCCAAAGATTGCTATGTGATCCGGAAGGGATTGTGATCTAAAGGTGATCATTCATATTGGTATCGGTATTCTCCTATCATTATTTTGGTATGAGTTCTTCTTGGTAAACCGTTTAACTGCGATAACTGGATAGGGGCTTTCTATCGCCTGTAGGATTTCTTCTTCTGACAGGGAGGTGTCTACGTCCCGGATAATACCTTGTTTGTTTATTAAAAAATTTGGAATGAATGCTTCTAGGTTTCTGTCCTTGAAAACTGTAGATTGAACCAACAAGTTAGCAGAGTCTGCTGAATTAGTTTCCATTTTTATCCTATATCTCCCGGCCGCTATGATATTGATGATGTTATGCTTATGTGCTGGGCTATGTGTATAAAGAAGTTTCCCTATTGACATGGGGTGAAGTCTGCCAATATTTTTATCCACACTTTCTACAAAGACGAAGTATGGACCCGTGTCTGTGCGGCTGTATCGGTTATTCTTACTTCTGTCTTTATTGGAATTTAAGTTGGGGCTTGGCACCTGGGGTATACTATTTTGGTTAGTAGGGTTCCGATTGATTGATAATATACTTTGAACTCCTTCACGATCCACGGGAATGCTTGTGATATCCATGCCCGTACCCTCGTTTAATGTTTTTTGGGTTGGATCACGGCTATCATATTGGTGCTCTAATTCTGGGACTGAAGTAGTTGGGTAAAACATCACTGATGACATGGAAGCTAACTCCTGGGGCACACTCACTAGATTGTTTATCGTTACAGTGGACATTTCCTCGTTCGGTAGCTCAGTAGGGTTTCCCTCTATGCGAGACCGTTTAACAGTTCTTTCTTCCGAATTTACATTGTTCAACACTGCGATCGAGGGGCAGCTTGCAGAAGCAGCGTCGTTACCTGGGTAGTTGAGCGGATGAAGATGAGATGGCTGTGGCTGGATACCTTGTTGGAAGTGCATCATCGTCGGGGCTGAAGAGGCTGTTTCTGGAAAATAACACGGCTGCAGTGCCGCGTTGATTATTTGCCCCGTGTCTGGGGGCTCTTCCATGTTAGGGCACGGCCCAGGCTGTCAGAAGATGCTAAGAATTGAAGCCTATATCTTCAGGCAATTCAAGTTTTATTCGCACTTCACTGCACTCGCGGACTGTAAGTTCACTTGACTGTTTACGAGGCTGGCTAAGCTCCGGAATACGGAAGTGATCGCTATGAGCGCAACAGCTAGACTGAGCTCAATGTGTTTATGATCTCTACATGTGAATTTTTTAGTTTATCCAGTGCGTTTATGCTTTCTATGTATAGACACCACAGGACGGACAGGACATTCACACAGACACACAACACTTAAAAATCCATGCCCGGGGCCGGATTCTAACCGGCGACCTTCGGCACGTGGAGCTAGTGCTCTAGCCCCTACGCTACCGAGGCTGGCCAATTTTTAATTTAGAATTTGTTTAGAAAATAACTATAAAATGGGAAGTTGAATTTCAAAATATTTGCGGGGAAGGGCGCGCATCACAGGTTCAGCCCAAGGGTCTACACATCCTAAATACGGCCCTGACTCTTCTAATATTTAGCGAGGGCAAGGCAAAGTCTATTTTTAGGAAATGAAGCCACTATACATTTTATAACAACACCCCGTTCGCTTGGTGTCGAAGCAACAATAACGGATCGGCAATATGTGTCGGACGTTATTCGGCTGCAGTGGACGAGGTTAATCGGACGAACTGGTCGGCCGTTAGATCGGGCGTTACTAGGACGAATGCGGTTCCGGAGAAATTAGTGTCTAATGGACGACCGGCTTAAGGCACACCATAAACGTCTTGGTTAGTTAAAGCCAGGCGGCTTACACTTGATGCAGAGCAGAAAGCAGGTTGTCTGGTCTGAGGACTCTTCCCATCTGTCTCTTCATGACAATAAATTCCTTGACTTATAGACGTTTGAATGTTGTAGTTCGGATATTATAGTGTTAACAATTTCAAGAAGTTTTTTTTTTTTCCTGCTTAACGTCACTTAACAGCTAGGTCTTTAGAGACGGGAAAGGATGGGGACAAGGAATGGGACGGAATTCGGCCATGGCCTTTTGAAGGAAGCATCCCGGCATTTTCCTGGAGTGATTTGGGAAACCATGGAAAACCCAAATCTGGATGCCCGGACGGGGATTCGAACTGCCGTCCTCCCGAATGCGAGGCCAGAACGCTAACCGTTACAACACCACGCTCGGTCTCTGGAGAAGTAATTAAACGAAAAGCATTTTTCAACTTTTCATCACAAGGCGGGCTCGAATTACCTTCTTTGCATTACTCTAACGGGGTAGCTGGAACTGCAATGTTCGCTTGCTCGTTGCAGAGACAAGGCAGACCTCGGCAGAAAATCTACATACTGCAGGTTCTGGGAGCGGTCGACAGATGTATCACCAGTGTCGACTAGACCTCGAGTTGTAACAAGTAGTTTGTGTGGCTACACTACACGTATGCTGTTCAAATGGACATAGCTACTTCGCAAGAGTTATGAAACTGTTGCTAGAACTGCAGCAAGGTCATGCGAATTACTCTCAATGACGTTTAAGCAGTTTCCCCAGTTTTTAACTTGAGGATGCAAGAATAGCTTTTCCTGCGCTCACAAATCCGGGGTAAGACGTCTATTTCGCAGTGCTGTTTAACGACTGTCCGATGTCGTCGACGCATCTGTATTGAAAGAAGATGGAATAGTGTACTTGGGGACTATAAACGTAACTATGACTTTTTTTGAGCCTCGTCGACGTAGTGGTCATTAGAGGCGGGAGAGAACTGGGGACAAGGAACAGGAAGGAATTCGGTCATGGACTTTTGAAAGAAGCATCCCGACAATCGCCTGGAGTGATTTGGGGAATTCATCGGAAACCCAAATCTGGATTCCCGGACATCGATTCGAACCGACGTCCTCCCGAATGCGAGGCCAGAATGTTAACCGCTCACCCACCACGCTCGGTGCGTATACAACGCATTATTGCAATAGCAATAGTGGATAAGGGGTGATGCAGCGAGTCAGGGATTTTAGGTGCATTCCCATTGCTAGTAAAGCAGATTCTGGGATTGTCCCCACATTCAACAGAAAAACTTTACGTTACTACGATAGATTTATACAGGTAAAAAGTACACAAAGAAGGAAATAAAATAAATTATTTCGTACTAGATGATCCGTGCGAAAATTTCGCGAATACAGAGAATAGTGAGGTTGGTGGTTTGTAATAGGACGAAAGAAGATTCGTCTCATTTGTATCTATTGTTTACCTACGTAACAAAAGTCGACGCCAGTAAAGCAGTTTATCAATATCTCTGTAATACGTGCTGCTGCTATCTAGTGGCTTGACTCTGAACCGTCTTGCACGCGCGGCTTTCACAATTATTACTTTTGCCCTTGGAGACCTCAATCTTTTAAATGATACCTCATTTATCGATTCCGGTTATATGTCAAGGGAGATAAATTTGTCGTGATAAACAAATACGTTATGGAAATAATTATACTTATGCCCTATAAGAGCATAATTCCGAAAAATTCCTTTCTTAGAATATTATGTAACCAAAACAGAGATCTTAATAAAGTAATACTTCATTTCTTGATTTCGGTTAGATATCAAGGAAAATAAATGGTTCGTGACAAAAAAAAAAAAAAAAAAAAAAAAACCCTTACGGAAATAATGACACTTTTGCTCTTTAAGGGTCAAGTTTCGAAATATTAATTTTTTAAAATACTTTGTGACACAGCGGAGTCTTTAATCTTTAAAATGATACCTCATTTATCTATATCAGTTAGATGTTAAAGGAGATAAATGGCTCGTGACACAAAATTGCGTTGTAGAAATATTGATACGTTTGCCCTTTAAGGGTCGAATTCCGAAAAATTCCCTTCTTAATATGTGATATCACCAATGCTAAAATCTTTGAAGTGATAATTCCTTTATCGATTTGGGCTAGGAATACAGGGTGAGAAAAGGTTCGTGGTACAAAAAAACAGCATTTTAGAAATATTGACAATTTTTCCCTTTAAGGGTCGAATTTGGTAAAATTACTGTCGTAAAATATGATGTGACCAAAGCGGATACCTTAATCTTTAAAATGATACCGCATTTATCAACTTCGGTGAGGTATGAATGGAGATAACGGTTATGTAATTAAAAAAAAAAAAAAAAACCTTACAGAAATAATATATACGATTTCAAATATTTATTAAACTACAGAAGACATATATACACATCTGGAAGGGGATTTTAATATAATTACTCTTCAAACCAACCTGTTCATGACAGCATATTCGTCGTAATTTAATCTAAATATTTCATGAGCTGTAAGATTTCAAATAATCGATATATCTTTTTTAAAAAGAAAGGTATGTTTATTCCTTTAGAAAGGTGATCAGGTGGTACTACAAATATCATGAAAACAACAATCACAGTATCCAAAGAAATAAGTACTTTCTTTGCCTTACGCCTTCCTAATTTACGTCAACTGCGGTTATTATTGTTATGATAATGTAACAAAGAAATTTTTCCCTCATCTTTTCCTCTCTGTTCTACATTAATTTTGGGTATATATGCCCTTAGTTGTCAATAATTTAGATAATATTGTACTTGCCAACATCACATTCACTATCTCCGAGAATATTGTAACTTTGAAAGTCAGCAAAGTTTTCTTCTTATATATCCCCTACTATTTGCGTCAGTGTTTTACTGACAAGAAAAATGCACTTATATGTGAAAGTAAATGCAAGTTTCGTTGTAAATAATTAACATTCCCACTAAACTCACTTTTCACATCTCAAATGGATAACATTCTTTCTTTGTTTTTTGGTATTTTCCATTCGAGAAATAGTTTCGTAGATCTTATTCGAGGCTTTAAAATTCAACTGAGTTGGATGTAGTGCAGGAAAAAAATTGGCGACACTTCTGTGCAATAGGACATTTTTACGCTTAGAAGTTTAATGAGGAACAGTGGGATTTCTTAATGATACAGAACGCGTTTGTTGAGTCTGTTAGTATCTATAATTTCTTCACAAAGCATGTAACACCAGTATTTACATGTTGACATATGTTTCTGATTTACTGGTGCATTGTTGGGCGTATTATTTTACTGTCTCATCGTGGTTTTATGTCAAGTATCTTTTGTTTCCTGGATGGGAAATGAAAGCTGTTTGAATCCAATGAACTTACTTTATTCTGAAGTTCTTCCTGATGATTGTGATATGAATTTTTTACGGTTTCTAATCATGTATTTGATTATCTGCCCGACAATTAACAATTCATTACCATTCTGGCAGGCTGAAACGGCCAGCGAAGGAATTCATTTAGCCATTATCTTCTCCCATTTCTCAATTCCCTGAACGCTGTTCCCTGGAACGATAGACAAATCGAATGACGAGGATAACATCATCGTTCTGGAAGAGTCTATATTGGTTTCTGATAATGGATGTGAGACTTTTAGCAGGATTTCAATGTCATATTACGAAGATGGAAACAAAAAGTTGATTCCCTAATTTTTTTACCTCATCTTTCCACTATTGTTTTATGATTATACTAACACCCGCTGCTTCGCACGCGTGGGTTTTGTCGTGTATGGAAATGCTCTATCATTTTATTTTTATTTTATCATCAATTATTATCTTGGAGAAGCAAAAGCTATAAGTTTCATTTAAATATTTTCCTTTGTTTTATTTATTACCTTAGATTTGATTTTCATGCAATTGTTCTAAAGCTTTTTATTATAATTATATTTTAACACAATATAAAATATAAAAAATAAGCAATTAAAGCTATGTCAGACATTATCGGTAACGGTCCATTAAGGGCGTACCTAGAATCATGTGTCCTTTTGTTCAGAAATTTGGAACACTCTTTTTGAGGATAAAAACTGCATGTTAAGCAAAAAGAAATGTACCTTAGAAATAAGGCAACACGAAAATTACCGCCTGCGATACTGTTGACAGTACACTCGACGGCAATTTCTAAAACTATCTTTGCCACCAATGATAGCACTTGCAACCAAAATCGCTGACAAGTTTCGTAATACCATATATATATATATACATTCTTATGACGCGGGCAATAACATGTAATTCTTTCTTAATAACTTCTATGCATCTACCCAAATTCCGATCCGTCTTTCATCATTGTATCTCAAAAAAGAAGTGGTTACGTTAATATGTGGCCTCGACCAGAAAAAAAAACAATTCGCCAAAGGCACACGAAAATATAGGCTCGAAATTCACAACGGTTGTTTTATTTTCTGGAGTACAAGTCATCAGTAACTAAAACAGCTTATTAGTTACTAACAACAAATGAATTCATCATGCCTTACGTTGTTGCAAGAACATTTTGGTCAAGGCTGCATTTCGACCTAAGGGGCCATCCATAAATTACGTCACACCTTGAGGGGGGCGGGTCAACAAAGTGTGACAAGGGGGAATACGTGTCATAAACTTTGTGACATCACATGCATAATTTGTATCACTTTTTGGCTCGTATTGCCCCAGTGTCGAGGCATACTTATTTAAACGATCATGTGGCATCTGTGGACTATATTTTTCATCATACAAAGACACTAACCAACAAGCAATAACGTAAGTGGGAACTAGAGATTTTCCCATCATGAAGAGTCGTCCACCAAGCATTGCCGCTAGTCGAAACAGGGAAGTTCTTCGCTTATTAAACGATGAGGATGCTTTATGGTTGGATGAAGATGATGTTGACACATCGAATGTTCCCAACACTATGGAAATCAAGAATGAAGTGACTATTATGGCAATAATAAACAGTATCAAGGAATGGGTTCAAAATACATGGACACATGATGACTCAATTTTGTATCATTAATTCGGTTATTTATGTTTTTTTTATATTTTCTTAACTGTTTGATTTATTGTTGATATGATTTTTTAACTAGAAATACATAAATCGTTTTCGAAGTGCTGTCTTAATTTATAAATTTAAAATTGCAAAATATGAGACGTCACACCATAGGAGGGGGGGGGGGGGGTCCCCACAAATGTGACAACCTGTAACATGAGAGGACAGAGGGGACCTAAAATCATGAAATTCGTGTGACGTACTCATAATTTGTGGATGGCCCCTAACCACAATCCATATTGATATTGCCGCTTCGTAATCAAACGATGCAGATACACCTAAACACCTGAAATGTATCGCTAAATGCATTTTTGGTAATGACAACATAGTATATTTCAGGATTCAAAGTACGCATAGCATAAATTATAATAATTAATTTCATAATATAACTTCAGTTTGAGCTGCAAAACGTGTGCAATAATACATCGACTGTATCGCGGTGTAAAGTTTATTCTTTTTTTTCTTCCTAGCAATTGTGGTTAGTTTGAAATACGGCCTGTACCAGATTAAAAACGTCGCCAAAGGTACAAGGAACTATACAGAAAAGTAATTTTTGATTTCCAACATCTCGAGAACTACCGGTAAGAAATACATCACAAAATTTTAGTATCTACTTTCGAATTGTCTGTAACTATTACTATAAAACTGCAGCGACACGTATCCTGAAAACCATTTACTATTGACATTAAGCACAAAATTATTTACAGAAAGTATTAAAGTTCTGTTGCTCTTATTAAAGAATTCAGCCTAATATATTATGTAGTGGTTTGAGTATAAAATTCTGTTTAATTAATCAAAATTTATAAAACCGAGGAAATATGACAAAAGACAAACATAAAATAAATAATCCAGAGATCAGTATCCTACACAGATCAAATTCGTTAAACACTTAATTTTTACAGTAAATTAAATATTAGTAGGGCCTAATGTCTGTTACGTCTGAGTCAGATATTCCGTTTGTTATAGCATTCAAGAAAACTGAAAAACTAAATTTTCTAATTCAAAACAGAATTCTAAGTTATATTGTATGACTTTTTCAGTTTTTTGTGCAAGGAGTGAACATGTGATCCGTGGCCTATAATTTTATGTCTAGAATTTTATTTAATTATTTGCTCCATCCCTCGGTACATAGACATCATTCGCTGTTTCCGCAGATTTTAATTCGGATCATTAGCTCTAAAAATTTTAAAACACCATCAAAATTGCGGAAGTAGTTTTGCGCAGTTCCCGTTTAAATAATGAGACACACGCATCTTGCTTACTGGTTTATAATAATATAGATATCTAAATGTGCGTTTTTTGTTTTGAATTGCCAGTTGACTCACATCACAAAACCAACTGTGAATGTCAGTGTCAAACTGTCTGTTACAAATGCTGGTCACATGTATTGCGTCATATGTTTCAAATGTTCCCGACGCAACAGTTAAAATCTTTCATTTGATACGGATCTCAAAAGAAATTGCTATGTCTGACACCTATTACTGGGATGATGAAATACGTAATAGCTTTGGAACAAAGTTTACGATTATTATCATCAAATAGCCGTGTAGTGAGGACAAATCGTTTAACACTGTGGCGGGAAAGAAACTCCTCTGTTCGCACCGTAAATTAATGTTTCAGTTGCAAAGTGAACCCAGTGAAGCTGTGAATACCGTACAGCAATAGCAGGAAGATTGTATACCATTTGTCTTTATGACAAGCTGGGGATATAAACGACACTTTATAACTTCAAAAGCGCTGTTATATAGCGCATCATATTTAACAGTGTAATAAAACAAGAAACATTCAGTCACGTAAAGACTCGGGAAATGGCAGTTTTAAGTATTAACTTCACAGAAATATCGCTTCAGTAGTATATACTATGATTCATGTGATGACGAAAAACAGTCGGAAGCCATAAATAACTTTTCGCGTGTTACGTATTACTTTTCTGCATTTTTTTTTTTTTTTTTTTACGCTTCTTCACGGGACTTCAAAAAATATAAATATACTTTTTCTGTTTCTTGGAAAACGCAGTGTGTTTCAGGTGTAAATCATACTACCGAATTTTCTAATAATTAGAGCTCAGGTCTCAGAAGCAATATGGTATATCATACATGGAAATTGATTTTTTTTTATTTTTTTTTTTGTAACTGCTTTATGTCTCTTTTTAACATCGAGGTCTTTAGAGACGGGAAAGGATAGGGGGGAAGGAATTCGGCCATGGCCTTTGGAAGGAAGCATCCCGGCATTTGCCTGGAGTGATTTGGGGAAACCATGGAAAACCCAAATCTGGATGCCCGGACGGGGATTCGAACCGCCGTCCTCCCGAATGCGAGGCGAGAACGCTAACCGTTACACCGCCCTGCTCGGTATGGAAATTGAGCCTGGTGGCTCAGCGAATAAGGCGTCTGACTGGAAATCGAAAGGTCCCCGATTCGAAACCCTGTCTCGGCGTGGATTTTCATAGGCCGCTAACCCGATTATCACCTCTGACACAGCTTGCTGTATAATGTGAAGTATCCCAGAAAGCTTCCGTGGCTTCGACTCCACGTTAAACTGTAGGTCCCTTTACGCAGTATGATTATTGGGTTAGGTTAGGTAAGGAGGTAAAGAACTGGCAATCCTACCTCCAGCATCAGGCTAAGTATATCTTCTTCGGGAGGCTCCAATCATTCTTCGGGTTGAATCCAGGTTTTAGAAATGTAAATTTATTTATGTCGGGTTTATATATTTCATTCTAAAAAGAAGACATATTCGAGACACTAACCACATGACGGTGGATGGACATTAAAAGCAGGAATAAATAAATTATAATGTTAAGTCTGTTGTAAGTATGTGTCTCAGCTTTACTCAAATCTTAGTGCAGTAAGCAACCCGTACAAACACACCTTTAAAGTACGAAAACTCGTCAACTAAGAAATATGGAACTAAAATGGATAAATAAGTGTTCTCAGAATGTACATATACAAAACATAATCAAACTGTGATTCTGTGTTTTATTGTTTGAATTATTGTGTCCACAAAAAAAGTTCACACTCAAACTGGAAAAAAAAAATCATCTCACGAACTCCGTGGTTCGGATTCCGCGTTACTATAGGTCCCCAGTATCCGGTTGGATTACGAGGTTAGTCTAGACTAGGGTTACTAGACGTCCCCGTTTGCCGGGGACAATCCCTGTATTTAGCTCTCTGTCCCCGGACAGATTTCGTCCCCGCAATGTCCCAGGATTTTTACTGCTGTCCTCAGAATTTTTTTTAATCAAGCGAGAGATCTTTAAAAGCCCTGATTTGCTAATGCATTCGTTTAAAGCAAGAGATATGAAGCGCCCTTCTTTCCTTGTAGGTGCCTAGGAATAAAAGAAAATTACAAGGATACTGCGTCTTGGACACAACAGCTTTATGCAACATGGCTGTCTGTGATTCTCATTTAAAATACAAATTATAAACAATATGTGGCTTTTAAGTTAACCCAACCTATAATCATATTACTTATACAAATATAACGCGTAATTAGGACAAATGCCGAAAGCGTCCCCGGATTTTTGTGAAAAAGTTGTGAAGTGTCCCCGGATTTGGAGAAAAAATTCTGGTAACCCTAGTCTAGACGGATACGAAAGGAGGGGATTGCGCAGCCGATGTGAAACCCTGTCACCAGTGCATTACACCAACACGTATTTTCTTCAGTTTATCTTGCAAACAGACATAACATGAAAGCGGAAACCTCAATTTTCTAAAACATTAGTTATGGTCCAGTATAGCGGTATCTCCGATATGGTTAAATTAATAAAGTGGTATTTGCTACATTGAGGCTACAATTTGTAAGTAAAATACAAAATTTCCAGACAAGAGCCACTATTAGTAAGAAATGTAGACGTATGTTAGATTGTCTGTTTTAGCGCTGTGATGCAAGTGGTTATGGTATTACTGACCAGAAAGTTTTCGGCATTGCGAGTCTGTCGTGACTACTCTAACCTATACTCGTACCAACAATGCTACCGCGTAAGCAAGTACCGGATTTTACGTAGAAGCCGAATCATGGGGCGTCCAAGTGCAATCTATATAAACAAAACAAAACATTTTCGGAGGTGAAGGTCTGGTTAAAAACAATTGGATGATTGATAAATGCCTGATAAGACCTATGTGCCGTTTCCCGACCTAATGTTTGAGGTTGAAAAAAACGACAGGAAGGAGCTTAATTCTCTCATTAAAGCCTAATCTACGAAAGTGACCATCTTAACGTCTTAGCACAACAGACGAATCAACTGAACAGCATCGTATATTCTCACTCGTTAGGAGTGTCTTACCATACTGGCCAGTGCAAATTTCTTCCACTTCGTACAGGATTTAAGCCAGCAACGTCAGATTAGACAAAAACGGAAACTTAAGATTCTCAAATTATACAGGGCTAGTCAAGATGATTGCATTGATTTCAGAAAATTACTACAGATTTATTGTTTGACATATACTTACAAGATTACACAATATTAAACAAACGGTGAAAGTTTTTTTGAGTGTCTACAGATGCTCAATATGTGCACCTTTAGTGACTCTGCACACATCAAATCTATAATCGAGTTCTTCCCATACCCGATGCAGCATTTCTCCGTCAATGAGAGCAAATGCATTGGTGATGCGAACCCGCAGGTCTGGCAGATCAACTGGTACTGGTGGCACGAACACTGTGTCTTTTACGAAACCCCAAACAAATAAGTTGCAGATGTCAGGGGAACGAGAAGGCCATGACATCAGCTGACGATCAGCATCCCCAGCATGACCAATCCATCTGTTTGGAATCCTGGTGTTTAGGAAATTACGGATGACTAGAAAAAAATGTGGTGGAGCATCGTCCTGCTGGAAAATGAAATCTTCACTGTCAGCTTCCAGAAGTGGCACGAGCCAATTCTGCAACATTTACAGATAGAATTTCCCTGTGATCTTCACCTTATTAAAGAAAAAGGGCCCATAAAGTTTTTTTTCTTGAGATCGCGCAAAACACCTTCACTTTGGGGGAGTCACGAACGTGCTGCACATAAGCATGGGGGTTTTCAGTCCCCCAAATGCGCACATTTTGCCTGTTCACTTTTGCACTCACATGAAAAGTGGCCTCATCACTAAACACAAGGTTTTCTGCGAATGTTTCGTCTTGTTTTAGACATTGGGCACAGAATTGGGAACGACGCACTTCATCGCTGTGCGACAGTGCTTGTAGCAACTGTAACCTGTAAGGCTTCATACACAGTCGCTTCCGTACGATTCTCCAAAAGGTCTTCTGTGGAATACCTAATTAGACTTCTGTGGGCTACGAACGTAACTGGCGCGCACACGTTCAACGGTTTCTTCAGACACAGGAAGGCGACCCGTTGTTTTACATTTACAAAGGCATCCCGTGGCTTTAAACTGTTGATACCAACGCCGAATTATGTTAGCATGCGGGGGATCTTTGCCGAACTTTGTTCTAAAGTGTGGGTGAACAGTTAACACAGACTGAGTCGAATGAAATTCGAGAATAACGTACAATTTCTCACTTTCAGCCATCTTGCTCTCTAGCGCTCTAGCGGCCACCGCGGGAAGCTTGCATTTAGTGCAATCGAAACTTGGAGAGCGCCGGCCTCGGTAGCGTAGGGGCTAGAGTGCTAGCTCCACGTGCCGAAGGCCGCCGGTTCGAATCCGGCCGCGGGCATGGATGTTAAGTGTTGTGTGTCTGTGTGAATGTCCTGTCCGTCCTGTGGCGTCCATACACTGAAAGCAATTATAATTACCTTGAGCTGGCTGTATGGCCCCCGTTGCCAAATGCCATTAAAAAAAAAAAAAAAAAAAAAAAAAAAAAAAAAAAAAAAAAAACAACAACTTGGAGAGCCACTTGTCCTATAACAGCAAACCCCATCATCGTACCTATAATAGCCAAAAGAAATTCGTGAAATCGCTGCAGTCATTTTGACTATCCCTGTATTGCGCATAAAAAAGAATGGGCTGGATACCCGCCAATGTGGCAGCGCGCGTTTAAGGACCACCACATCGGATCGGTCCGGGATAACAGGCCTAGCTTCTAATCCCTTACTCTGCTTAGTTGCCGTCCTTATTGTGGTTTTTAGGCCGTTTCCTCCAATCACTTAGGCAAATGCTGGGACGGTACCCAACTTCCACCTCATAAATTACGCATTTCACTAATGTAAACATAATACAGGACACAATTTACGTCTTTCGCAGACATTGCAATCCTACAGCGTGTTCAATCCCGCATTTGCGGATTACGCGTTTGGTCAATTGCATGGAATCAAGCACAGTTTTTAAAGTGCTATCGAATTAAATAATAAGTGTCTATTTACTGAGTTAATAATTCAATAATTTAGTTAGAAAAATAACATAAATTTTAAAATTTATAGCCTTCCCTACCTATAATTTGCGGTTTTATACTTTTGTTTTAAACCTGATTCCCTTTATTAAGTAAATAATCAAATGTGGTATGTTTTCAGTTTTAGATCACATTAAATGCCTTAAATCTCTGTACTTAGCAACCAAACTATCACTTTATTTGTAAAGAACTATTTATATAGCCAGCGGCCGAGAAGGCCTTTCTACCTCCTAGCTCGTTGGTTTGATTGAAACGATCGTAAGCTTAACAAGTTTCCGCTTTTTTTTTTTTTTAATCATTATTTCTGGGAATCATTTACTTCAAGTGTTCCTTCCACGTCTTCACCGTCTACGCCAAAGTTTTTTATGTGCGCTCGACTTCTCATCCAATAGTTTTTTTTATTTATTTATTTTTTTGTATAAAACAACGACAGTGGCCAATTGTGTGCTTTGCGAAAAGTACAATTGCAGGTACCAAGGCAGAAGCTCGTACAAGTTTCTACCAAAACGCATATTCTCTCCGGTCTTTGCAAATAACATCAGTTTCAAGACGAACACCAAAGCTTGTCATCCGTTCTTTGCCCAAACTGATGCAATGCCCCGCCGTGATTAAAATGTGTTTCTTTGCAGTCAACACAAACGTCATTTCTTGGGATATACACTCTTCAAAGCTCAATGAAAATCTTTGAAATTGTTTCTTGAGATATTTAATCCCAAAAATCGTGCCAACGTTTACTATATTTGAAAAATTTATGGCCATGGATTTTAAAATATTAGCAGTATCAAGAAGTTAAAGTACACTTTTTGAAAACAAATATCTCAAAACTGATGAAGTACAGAAACAATTTATGATAGAAACAATTTTTTTTTTTTTTTTTTGATTATACCTTTATGCCTCGTTAACGTCGAGGTCATTAGAGGCGTGAAAGTATGCGGGCTAGGAACTAGAAGGAATTCGGCCACGGCCTTTTAAAAGAATCATGCCGGCATTCGTCTGGAGTGATTTAGGGAAACAATAGGAAACCCAAATCTGGATGCCTGGACGGAGGGATTCAAACCCGCTGCCTCCCGAATACGGGGCCAGAACGTTACCGCTCATCCACCTCGCTCGGTGGGAATCATTTTTAAAAATCCATTCTGGGTTGATTCCATTGATTTCTCCTTCTTGAAGTAGCTGTCAGTAGTTTTAACCTTCTTTTTGTGCTATTTCTACTTACTCCTCAGAAATAATTCCAGTTGTAAATGGAGGCATCCATAAATTACGTGATGTGTTTTTCCGGACCCCCCCCCCATCTCTGGTGAGATCTGGCCGGACTCCCCCCCTCCCCCCCGATGAGATCTGGTCCGTGAGAACCCCCCCCCCCTAGAAATCGCTCTCGAAACTTTTGAAGACTTTTTTTTTAGGTCTCACCCCTCAAAATCCGGTTACACCCCCACTTTTCGACGAAATGGATGCCCCCTATATATATATATATATGTGTGTGTGTGTGTGTGTGCGTATGTGTAGGTACAATCTGGGAGCTTATTTTGCAGTAGGAAGACATAACTAAAATTATGGTAGCCCATACAAAACAAACAAACGCGAGTTTTTATAAAGCCTAAAAGTGAATCTATTTACTTACGACTCACGAAGAACTACATAAACACACATTTGTTGCCACGAGTCAAATGTTAACTGGAAGGGTGTCGGCAAACTGAACAGTACAAGCAGTAGAGACCGAGTCTGGGCGAAATACGGGAGTCATAAGGAAAGTCACACAGACTAAACACGTTGTCGCCGCATTTTGCGGAGTGCGAATTCACTTAATTTTGTGCGGGATCTGCCAGGCTGCTAAATGTTGCGGGGTCCCGCGGGATTGCGGCATCCCGATTTGCTGGATTTCAATCCGTAATGGTAATATATAACTTCCCCATTAAAATAGGTTCAGTGAGGTATTGAAACAGGTTCGGTGTCGCTATTTAACCTGCACATAGCTTTAGTTCATGAAATTTCCATGTCTTAAAAGAATAAAAGGTTGTATTAGTTAAGTAAAGTGGGATTTCACAGTGTTTTTCTCGTGGAGATGTGTTTAAATCAAGGCAGCTTCTTTTCTGCCGCACGCAGGGCGTAAATTATACGGCCTACTTACGTAACGCGCACCTGCGTGCCAGCTGAACTTGAATCGGCGACATGGGTTTTAATCATGGGTGAATTACGACGTGTAAGATTAATATAACTATCTCGATAAACGCTTTGCTCCAATACAAGCATTCCAGTAGAAACCGGTACTGAATTGTGAAATGCTGCCAAACGAAGACGTTAAGTAACTAAACACAAGGACTGTTTAAGGGTTGCTAATTTCATATTAATCGTAAATATAATTATAACTGTTTCTACTGACAGTCATCTCCCACAGTTTTGTACAGGTTATAGAGGCATACGAAATCTATCATTGAGACAAAATCAGTTTGTTATTATCCAGAAATATCTTTCACTATAATTTATGCCACCGTCTTGGGAAAAGAGATACAAATTACATTAACGGAAATACTGAGTCGTTACTTAATGGATACAGCCATAAAATGATATCAAACTTGTACTGATAATATCAAGATGTGGTAATTAAACAGTTTTAATTAGAAAACTGCGGGTCGGGGCTTGCAAGAAACCTAATATGTACCCACTTTTTTATTTATTACTTAATCAGTTTATAAGGTTACCATAAAACAGAGTTATGGTGCATGATAACAGTAAGTGCGGCTTGCTTGGTGATCTTCAGTTGTCTTGTCCTGGTCGAGATCTGGTTTCTCTCCCGGATCATCTGCTTGGCGTCTCTGCGAAACAAAATCCACAGTTCACTTTGATTTGCTGTGCATAGAACACATTTAAATCATATTTAGCTTGTATAACATTAACTTTTCCCATTTGTTAACTCGCACAGTGTCTCGTAGACTTGAATCGTTCTTTTATTGACAAGAATTGAAGAAAAAAAATACACACACAAAAACAAATGATTTTTTTATGGGTACTATCATAAAAACCCTACTAAATTTCCACCCTTTACAAGAAACTGCAGTAGTTTGCCGTATGAGGTAATGTAACAGGGAGAAGTTGTTGCCTTAAAGAGCTCTCTCTCCATAAATGATACGTAATCCATGTAATTTTTCTCTTGCTGCTGGCAAATATACAATACTGTGTACCCCATCAACCATGTTGCAGCATTTTGTGCTTGTCGACGGTTTCCTGCATTGAGATTCTACGTTCTGTAGTTCCGTTCTGTTGTGTCAATTTTGACCTGACCCATATCCAGATGAATTGTGCTTCGCCATGGGAAAAGCGATGTTAAAGGCTGCCTGTATTACCACATTTGTGACATCTATCTGTCACCGAGAGATGTATTCGGAATAGTTTCTGATGTGTTAGTATCAATTCTTTAATTACTTTGTACCAAAAAGACATTACCGCAGATGGAAGGCGTGTACCTGTTCATTATTCACTAGGCCAATTAGTGTTGGGATATTTTATTCAACATTATTTCTTCGGACATTTAACATTTGTGGTCTTTGGGGGGGATAAATCAGAGCACTTTTGGATGAAACTTTTTTTCTAAGAAAGAAACCATGTGATGATGTAAATTTCACCCTATGTTTTCTATGTATACTGGAGCTTTCATGATTTGTGGTTTGTAATGCCTTAAAACAGTGGATATGAAACTGGATTCATCCATGTTTTTCAATTTATCTATTGCATCTATTAGTAAAGCCTAGCATCTAGCCTTCACGTTGATGACATATAAACCTCCCTTTAGTTTTGGGTGATTCATAGTCTCAAATTTCACGTTGAAAATATCGTTTGCCCACATACCAACATAATTCTTCCTGCAGATTTTCGGCAATAGAGTCAGGCTCTGGTAACACCTGAGCTAAGTAAATCATTTTGCCTACGACACTGGTAGTTATCATCCTGGTTTTTGGTACCATGTTGAAGATCCTGAAACAGTGTTCGCAGAAGTACTCTGATTTAATTTAAGATGTTGCTAAAATTATTTGTGGACACTTTTAACACGTTTCCCTCGAGCTGTTTGCCTATGGAAGTGTTTCTGGTTTCCTGATAGCCTAAAAAATCTTTTTCTAAATCTACGAGTCCTTTAACAATGTGAAGAATTACAGACTTATTAACACTGACTCATGCATTTGTTGCCAATTGAAAAAGCTTGTAACTCATCCTTGATATCCTGGATACTGGCGCTGGGACGAAATAGACGGGTACAGATCTGGGGATCTTGCTGAAAACTCCCAGGTACTTAGGACTTTGCCATAATAGTAACAAGAGATGACCAAACTTGAATGTACTAACCGTATCCCCAATAGTTTGAAAACCCTTGTCAATGTCTTCTCCATTTCATCGGCTAGATTGTAGAATAATCTTCCTCTGAAAATACAAACGTTTTGAGGAGGTATTACTTGCTCCATTGCTAGCTATTTAGTCACTCCTTCCTCGCTTGACATACTATTAGTCTTCACTATTATTTAGTTTAGACTTATTACGTATTTTTTCCACGTACCTACTGAATCACCCATTATACATCAATATTATTAAGATTTCTGCTAGTATTTTTAGTACTAACTTCAGTTAAGTATGAGGGATAATTACTTTCAACTGTTAATGTAAGATATAAGTTATTTATTATAACCATCTGGTACGATGTAAGAGAGGGCTTGATAGCCCAAATCTTCTCTGGCTAAATAAATCTTTAAATAAATAACAGAAAAAGAGTAAAAGTAATTTTTGCAGTAGTATGCATATTAAAGTGACAAAGCAGCTATAAGCCCAATGTCGCCAAAACAAGCTTGCCACCTAGAAAGAGCCTAATGATCAGATTATATACGGATCCAGCTCAAGATCGGGCTTGTCAGCCTGTCAGAGGCACATGTCAAGATAGAGGTTACCAGTACACCTTCCATAACCAACGTCACGCCCACTATGCCTTCAATTTCCGCTGCAGCCGAACGTGACCATCAGGCGAAACTACTGTATCGCTGCCGACAGATGACAGGCTGATCGATACGATACACCATTACAGTCTTCGGCCGATTATCATTTGTCGTGGAGTGAGTGAATGGATCGATATATCCTTAATCATCTACTCCTCCCACGTCCTTATCTCTTAGCTAACGTTCCTTATATCTCGGTACGGGAAAAGTAGCTTTCTTTATTGAGAAGTATCAAAGATATTTTTAACTTGCTGTGGAATTATGACCCACATATGATTACAATGACTTAATTCTTAAATAGCTCATATTTATAACTGTTTGCAACGTTCATACAATTTTTTTAAATAGATTTACGCCTCGTCGACAACAAGGTCACTATAGGCGGGAAAGGACTGACGGCAAGGAACGGAAAGGAATTCGGCCATAGCCTTTTGAAGGAAACATCCCGGCATTCACCTGCAGTTATTTGGGGAAACCATGGAAAACCCAAATTTAGATGGCCAGATGGGGATTGGATCACGAAATGTGCGGCCATAGCGTTACCGCTCACCCACCACTCTCGGTTTCCGGTTGTTATAAGAAATCAAGTCTGCTCCATTTCGGCGTTATATGTTACGTTTTCGCGTAGTTCAATAGGCAGAGAGTACGGATTGTACAGACGTGCTGAATCCGCAATGAGGGCGAGAATTTTTCTTTCAAAGCAGAACGTCCTACATCCCACTCACATTGTTAATTCCTTGTCCACCGCGGAGCAAACTCATTGAGTGAAACAGACGATGGGGGCGTAGCACTTGCAATGCCATTACCTAGCATGACTTATGAGACGTTCAAAGAAAATACAGAATTATAGTCTACTTTCGTGAGGCATAAAAATTGGACACATCTTCCTCTTGTTATAAACTTGTTTTATGGCGTTATGTTCGGTCTCTTTTATCTATTATTCGTAAGGTATATGCAATTATTGTTAAATTAAATGTGTTAACTGTTTGGCATTAATCCTCTTTTGATTCGAAGACAGCACTAGTAAAAACACTTGAGAAGTCACAGATGATTCGCAGCCGTACCGCATAGTGATCATCACAACTTCTCTATAGACGCTGTTTTTCGTAACTTTCTTTAGTTGCTTGTTATTCCCGTCATTTTAAAATCGCCCATATCTTCTGTTTGCATTCGACAGCGTGTTTTCAATTCCTTTATCGAGCTTTTCGTATGAAGAAACAATGAATCCCAGGTTGCTAAACTGCTGTACTGTCATCACATGTCAGCTGCCTAATGGTTTTAAGGTTCTTTTTAGGACATGGAAAGTGACTGGTTCCGTTTTTCTCCTGCTATTTTAATTTGAGATAAATGGCTGTCTCTTGTGTGAGTAGTGCTGAATTTCAAGGGCATCGAAGAAATAGTACTATAGATTCAGCTGCACCCAATCAGATATGTTTCAAAGATGGAAGATCACCATCTCCCAAAAATTTGCTGAACTTTGATGCCGTCACCACTAGGAGGGACGCCAAAGAACAGGTACATGGATTCGCTGAAGAAATCCTACAGCGTCTATCACAATAACCTCCGCCAGTAATCTGCACTAGTCTACGATCGTAGTGTCTGGAGCTGTACCCTCCTTCGAGGACATACGCAAATATCATCTTCAGGATAAAATAAAAAGGAGAAAACACCGAGATACGACTACATTAAACCCAAAACAGAAGATGTAAGTACATTTGTACCAAACATTCCTAATGGACGTATATTCTGCCAAATAGATGCAGACAGTGAGTTCTCCGGGAAATCTGATAGCATCAAGCAAACTTACAGTTCATTTCAAACGTTAAACATCTGTAAAATGTCTTCAAATGAGACATGTTATCAGTCTATTGTTATGGTTACATTATACGATTCCTCAGCATTTCGCTGAGAAGTTTCACTAACGCAGTACATTAACTAAACTGGAAACAAGGCTTATCTTAAACAAAACCCTGGATCGAAGTGTGGTACGTGAACCCCTAGGGGATCGTCAGTTGATCGTAGAGATTTACGTTATGGCCGATTTGCTATCTCAAGCGTATAACACGCACAATAGTGAATATCGTTCATTGTCGCCAGTAGTGGAACCAACATATATATAACTCGTAGTTTTTTTAAGATTGTTTGCCATTGCCTGGGAAGTTTGCCCTAGATTATTAAAAGTGACTCTATAAACATGCCAACTTAAACATCTAATATATGTTCCAGTAACTTCGTAACATGTATTCCAATATGTGAGCATAAAATAATGCGTGGATTAGATCTTACTTAATAATACCTTATTAAAATAGACGAGCGCAATTTTCAATTTTATACTTGACATGATGCTGCGAAATATAGCAGATCTCAGTTGAACTGTGGTCTAATTGCATTATGTGAAACATCTATGTTTACTGGAACTGATGTTGCTATGACAATTACTAAATCCCCTTTCCTTGACATCATTTAGCAGAAAGATAATAATCGCCCCATCTGGATCCATTTGTCTCTAGCCTTATCCGGTTCGAAGGCCTCGGCAAGGCTGGTCAAAGTTCTGTAACTGGCGTACGTTCAGCGCAAAGGTTTTCATCACCTCCGTAAGACTTCCGCACCGCCCGCAAGGCAATCGAGATCATTACTTATAGAGTCGACGGATGTCTCGGATTAAACACCTGTTAACGACACGATAGCTACGAGCTCTTGACCGAGAAATCGCGTCAAAGCTCCGGTCTAGTTTTCCTTGGATGATTAAGTTCAGTTTGTTGTTCATGGCGATAAATCAGAAGTAAAAGTCCTTCGCATAATAGGGGAATGTTTTAAAGTTCTAAGATCAAGGTGGCAGGGCAGTATAGCTGCAATCGTCTGTAACCTGGTTCTTGTCTGTATACCAAAGATATGACATTTCAGAATATTTCCTACACACATTTTGGTCTAAAATGAGAATGATACTCCAGGGATTTCGACGTCTTCTGTATACTTCCGCATGTGTGTAATACAATAATTTTTGTTTTACATTAAGCCCTACATGGCACTATACGGCTATTTTCCATTTATACAGTAAATGTATATATATACGAGAAATGCAACTGACCATCTGTGAGCTCCAAAGAGTATATTGGCGATACCCGGTGCACCGGCCTGAGGATGAAACACTGTGCCGGAGGAGCAGAGGAGAGTATCGTTGGCGAGGGAGATTGTTTCAGGAACTCGACATTTTCTGACGGAAAGACAATTTTAGGAAGATTCGTCGTAATATTAAATGTGTAAATACCAATGAGTAGTGGTTGAAATAGTTATTGTATCACTTGAGGATTGTGAAGTTTCCGTTCTAATACAGTAAATGTGAATTAGGAGCTCGTTTGTGAAAGGAAACAATAAATGAAATTGCAGAAACAGGAAGCCTGTTCATTAAATGCTTGTATAATTAAGTAAAAGAAAGTGTTAAATTACAACATGAGTAATACAGGGTTAATCACGTTTGTAAAAATTGTATTCTTTGAAGACGATACATTTTAATGGATAACTGTTAATTTTTAGTTGCAGAGCTAATTAAAAGCTGAAGTGAATTAAATTAAATTGCAATGGAGCGCATGCTCCGGTGGCGATTTCCTTAAACACCCATCTTCCCCCTTTTCTGCATCCACCTTACCCTTTACAAATTTTAAATTCTTTTAAATTAATCATCATTTCTCTTGGTAACTTACTCCAATCCCTGACACCCTTACCTAAACAAGAGAATCTTCCTGCACCCTTGTGCCTGAAATCGAGTGCCTACTTGTGGTCATGGTCTTCTTTTCCCTTCCATGCATTACTTTCAATTCTTACACCAAAATCTTTCCATGCCTCATCACCAATACACGCATTCTACGCTCCTATGATCCTCTTCACCCTCCTTCTGTCTTCCAGTGAGTCCCATTCCAACTGTTATATCATATCTGTTACTGATTGCGTTCTGCGATAATTTCCAGAAACAAATCTAGCATCCCTTCTTTGCCTTTCCTCCAAAAGTTTAAAACATTCAACTTTTGAATGTAAGTAATATAATAGAAATTGTCTTTATCAACCCAAAATTTAATTTGTTATCATTAAATTTGCTATCATTCAACAAATGCTACTTTCTATTATTATAGGATGCACGCTTGCATTTTGCAACTGCATAATTGATTACATATATAAAAATAAATGAAAACCATCTGATGATGAACAATTTGTGTTCGAAACCGGTAATGGTTTATTAAATATACAACATCAAACAAACTGTGATTGGTTGCTGTTTTTTAATATCAAGAAATCTGAATCTACAGTCGCTGAGTTCCACTAATCCATCATGGAAAAAATATAATAGCATTATACAATGTTTCAGAATCATGCAGATACAAAAAGAGGCGAGAGTTAGAAGAAGCGAAACAGTTTGAACCGAAAAGGAGCTTGTATACAAATATACTTTTAGTCTCGCAATGCCAGAAGACAAGAAAGAACATGTACTATGAAGCAAGTACGATTTTATTTTTAACTACACACAAAATATTCATTAGTATTAAAAAAATCTGCGAATAGAAGCCACTATATTTACATCTAGTTTTTATTTTATATTATATATTCCCACTTTTTTCTCATATTAATATTTCTCATCGGACCTTAAGGTCCTCGTTCCGGCAGTGTATGTATTATTTCCTGGTTATTTATTGATTCCCGAATCACTTGCGTACATTAGGGTTTCAGCACCCCTGCCTTCTGAAACTTCAATCATTTCTTGATTTTGTGGTACCAGAGTATCTATTTGAAATTACACATATGTCTAAAAAATCTTAAACTTTAATTCTGTCTTTCTTCGTCCTTTTACTCTACAGAAGAATTTCTTCAAAGGGTACCCACAAATAATTACCAGTATCTAAAATAAATGTAGTTGCAATAAGTAATGTGCATATTACTTTATGTTATGTAATTATTTTAGTCTAAATTGATTCCTTTCTTCAGAGTCAACCTCTTATACTGGCATCTATAGTGCTGTATTGTTTTTAATAATGATACGATACTTCCAATACTTTTAAAAGGCTAAATTTTTAGAGATTCTGTTAATTTAAAATAGGTTTTGCAATCATTATGTGCTTTCCTATAAAAGCCAGTGTCCACATCTATTAATTTAACCCCTTCATATTACAAGAAATTAGAGTTTTGAATATGCAGAGCTGCGCAGATAGAGTTTCATACAATACTTAAATTTATATGGGTTGAAAAAATGCACTAGATTTACTATTTTGGTACTTGATAACAGCTCAGTTGTCGTTAAGGACGATCTATCATAAGAAAGAGAAGTTACAATATTTCCAACAGTCAATTTACCGTGTGAGCTTTTGCAGATAATCTCTGTTGTGTTTGTGATATTCCTCTGATGAAGCAGAAAGTGAGAACTACCACTAAGTTCACGCCAATGATTACGGGAAAGCACCATAATTAGTAACGAAAATTGCTGGTTGTGGAATCTAAACTAGTGCTGTACTGTAAGGCATAGCGAGCAACAGACATTACAAAATCTCGACTAACACTCTAGATTAAGAATTTTTGTTTCCTTGTACTTCGTCATATTGTTTCGATGTTAGTACTTGTTAAGATTGCTTGTTAAGTAGTTTCCTTATCAATCGTTATATTGTTTCCATGTTACTATGAGTAGTTCTTACGAAGGCTTGTAAAGTAGAACGTAGTAACAATATCTACAGAAGATTACCATTCAATATATACAATAATTCCGAAAGTAGTATAAAATTTGCCCTGATGTCAGACTGGAACAATGTCTTATGGACACCCAAGAGCAGGTACAACGCAGTTACAAGTTAACTAATAGGAAAGTAGTAGTTTGTTTCCTTGCGTCGGTGTCAAAAGTTGATATAGTGTGGGATAATTAAATATACTTGAAAAGTCAGTTCATGCCGGTAAATGATTTGTTGGGGGTTGAACTTTAGGTTTCGTGCCCTACACCGTGACGCTTAAAGTATTGATTGATTGAGGGATTAATACGTTCTTGAAATTAAAAAATTCCAAAGTTTTTCAATTTTGAATCGCACGAGCAAAAAGAGCGCACGTATTGGGCCGACACGGATGATCAAAAATTATCTCGCAGGTATACTAGGTTACAATTATGTATTTATTTTGACAAATACCTTTCCTCTTCTCTTCTCAAGCAGTAGTGTTCGCCTTCAGGTGCCAGCAGTGCTCTCGCTGTTTGCACGCTCTTTGTACAGCAGCGGGGTCTGAACACGCGCAACCTCCACGTCGAAACTTGCACCATGCACTACGGATGCGAAAATGAAAAAAGTAAATCGTATTACAAGCGGTATCGATATATATCTTGGAAAAAATATCGTTATTTTTGCTTAAAGACAATAACTATACAAAAATATTCCCAAAATATATCAAACTATTTAGAAAAATTGGACACATACAGAAATTACGGAAAATTTTACCAATTTATCTATTTTTAAAATCTGTCAAACTAGTATTCGTCTGATCTAGACTTCAAAAGAAACCCTCTCAGTTTTATATGTTCCCCCGTCAATCTGCTCCTGTTGTCCATTGCAGCCTACTTAGCTGTAGAAGCCACTTTTTCAGACGACACGGAAGAGGCATATCAAATATTTCGCCAACGCATTAACTGTTATTCATTAATGGAAAAACCAGTTGAAAACAGAAGCTGTTACTTCTACGCCGCAACACAGGTGCTTAGCCAATATTCTTCAACTATAAAAATAACCCTACAGTTAACGTTCAAATATGTTGAGAAAAAAATGTTAACATAGACCTGTTAAAATTTAACAGCTTTTTTAACCGTTGATGAAAAGCTGTTAAATTGCAACGAATTCACGTTTTCAAGATGCTTTCAGAAGATCGGATATGTATGTATATTTATCCAAAATATATGTAACGTATTAAACTCGATACTGAATTTCGTTCGTACAAAGAATATCGAATTGTATTTAAAATAAATAATCCAAATAAAATATCGATTTTTGATATATCGAGAGTAAAAATATCGACAGTAAATATCGATAATTTTCAGGAAAATATCTATATTTCGATACATCGATATATTTTGCTCAAGCCTATTATCCACTATCTGCCCACCACACCGTCTTTGCCTTCCCAAGCTGCGCCATGAAGCGGAGTTGCTTGCAACGACATCACTGAAAAAGTTGAACATTGGTTAAAATTGACAAGAGACGTAATGAACTCAATTTCTAGCAATATTACAGAAATCAAGTCCAAGGACATCCCGCACGTGCCTACACGAATGAGGTATGAAGAGTACATTGCTGAGAAAACTATTGGACTGCAGCCCGTTCTACACCAATAAACAAGAAATTATGTTGCATCTGCAATGGTGACTATGCGGCGACATTTAGAGGGTGCCCCACCCATAGGCAGTAAGTGGAACGTTGACTTAAGGACACGAGAAAGGTTGCTATCTGTAGCCGACAACAGCTGCTAATATCAGGAGCGCTGATCAGCCAGCGTGATTCAAGTAGTTCTTGGCTACCATATCGCAGCGCGGAAGCCGACAGCCATAGTGGCCGCAATTCGAGCCAGCATTCAAGACCAACTCGAAGACCTCAGCTGCAGCCAACGAGCTGGACAACATGACCAAGTACTCGGCAAAGCCAAGTGAGCCTGCAAGCTTCAAGGATCGTTACCCAAGACAGGTGTTCCGTGAGGTTTTCCATGAAGCCGGTGCTCAGCAGACTGTTACAAAAGCAATTTATCGTCACCTTGAAAAACAAACACTGTCAGTCTCTGCCGAGTGACAAGAAGCAGCACTGCAGCTGAGATACCTGCCATCCGCCGTAATTATGGACTAGCTTCTGTCCCTTTCTTCAATGAGCACCCTGTTGACGTCACCAACGTCTCCTGAGCCGCTGACGCAATCAAGACCTTCAACCTGCTGCGACAGAGGAGGGACCAGTACCTCCTATTGCTGCGCATTACTACGGCAAATGCGGCAGTCTTCTGATACAGTTGCAGCGCATTGCAGTGCTGCCCAAATTCAGCTGAACCAACCTCGACGGTCTGAAGACCATCCTGTCCTGCCTCTCGGACTTTGAGCCAGGCACCAAAGCAATGCACGACGAGGGTATCCACTAGGAGACCAAGCAATCATGCCACGACAAGAAGACTCCGGCAGTCTCAACACAGAAAACCACAGAAAGGAGATCATGCATTCCCGTGTAGCGCTTCCGCTGCCAGAATTTCAGGCATTATGCGTATGAATGCACTGAAGCATTGAGGTGTGTTCGATGCGAGCGTGGTCACAAAGCTGCTAACTGAGTACAACAACGCCAAGAAGCCATATGCGGCAATTGCGGAGATAGGCATGCTGCTTCGCACGGGATTGTACTGCACGAAAGCAACGACGAACGAACCAAACCCACCAACGAGGCTTGAGAGGACCGCAGCAAAACAAGAAAACACTGGGGATCTTTATCTGGTCACCATATGGCTGCCTAAAGGACTAAACAGACAGCTACCAATCAAATCAGAAACTGTCGTCATACCAAGGTGCACACTGAGGCCAACTAAAACACAACGCTCTTTCAGCCGCCTAGCAACAAAAAGCGTCCTGCCTGAAGAAAGCAGCCATAACAAAACACCGTCAAAGCCCGATCATCAAACCCTTGACGACGATCAATAACCAGTGACGGCTGTCGCCATTAATGTTCAGATCATCATGCAGAAGAACAACGGGGCATGCACTTATCCATTTTCGTTTGGTTGTAACGCAGCTCATCTCACAACTCTCCAACCCGAACGTGAAGACGTCACACAACTAGTCTACAATAAGACTTAACGTCAGAGAAGCAGCGACTAGTTGAATCTGAATCACCGGTAAATGTCTGTCGACAAACTCTCCACCATACATTGCCCAGCTGGCTAATTATTGCACAACGATAGAAGTAAACGACAACCCAGTTACACCCCACAAGCGAAAGAACCAAATGGATCAAAGAAACCGTCAACAAACAAAACTAGCCACCCCAACCGTAGAAAGCCGAGACAAACAACATTATGGAAGTCTAACTGCCGAAAAACAAATATGAAAACCGATGCAGAGGGCCAACATTAACACCGCTGCTGCAAAAACGAGAATAGAAGTAAAGACCAGTTTGGGAGAATCGCCCAGCTACTCATGCAGCTCATAACGACGATTCTTCCAAACCTCTATTTAACTAAGTGAATTGTCTATTTTTACAAGAATAGTTTTTGTGGGATTAATTATTATGTCTCCTGATATCTTTATTGATCTTATAGTTGATTCATTGTTATTATAAGATACTATTCACCAAGATGTAAACTGGTAAGTATTTCAGTTTTACTTTATGTGTCAAAACAACTTTTTTAGAGTGGAAATTATTTTCTTTATGTAAGAATGGAGACGTTTTCGGCGAATGATTGCAATGAAGATCTCACGGGTGTATCGTCGGATTGCGTTTTAAAAACACGAAATTTCAAACGTGAGGAAGATGGCGGAGGCAGCTTTCGGAATATGGTTTACTTACAACACAATTTGGCGATACACTCGTGAAGACATCATTGTAACTTTTATGCCTTTAATCGCAGTAATAACAAGGAGATGAAAAAACGCATATTATTCACTCAAAAAAAAATGTATTGTTGCTATTGACCCAATCATCCCAAGAGGGATTAATCGAAAACCAGAGCGGCACATTTAAGCAGGCGACCTTCGTCAAAGAACATGTATTTCGAACTCATTCAGACGGCGGTCCAGAAAACACTAAGTCAAAGGATATACAAATGCTTTTTGATAACTTCTAAATAAATAGGTACGTAATCGTTAAAATTACAATATCATTAGTTTCGTATCAACAAATAATCAAATACAGGAAGTTGTCACAATTACGTACTTTATCTGCAAATACAATTGACGTGTGCGTCACACAAAAAAAATATTTATTACTAGACGACCCGTGCGAAAATTTCGGGAATAAAATGCGATGAATAGCGAGGTTGAATGGTTGTAATATGATTAAAAGTAGAACCGTACTTTTGTGGCAAATATTTATTTTTTTAGTGTAATAGATACGCATCAAAATACTTACAACATAATACGAAAGAGTTAGGAAAATTTAAAACACTCTGTATTTACGAAGAACTGTCACTGACCTTAACAGAATACAACCAACCTGAACAAAATGCACACAACATATCAACATCTCTGTGATATTTGTTGCTGTGCGAATAAAATGTGTACATTGGAATTGTATGGCAAAACTAAAGTGTTTCCACAACAGAATTTTTCCGAAAAGCTACTTATTGAATAAAGAAAAAGTTTATTGACATATCTGTGATATCTGCTGCTGCAATCTAGAGACTTGGCTCTGAACTTTCTCATACACACTACCACTTTAAGCACCAAATTCTGAAAAATTCTTTCTTAATTTAAGATTTTACCTAACTGGAGGTAAAACGATATGACATGAGGCAAAAAAAAAAACGCATTTTAGAAAAATTGACATTTTTGCCCTTTAACGGTCGAATTACGAAAATTCCTTTGTAAAATATAATGTTACCCAGGGCCGGATTAAGACAGCGCGAGGCCCGTTGCAAATGTGAAGAAGAGGCCCTTGATTTTTTCCGTCAGGGGAAAATTGTAGAGCTAAAAAAAAAAAAAACGTCACCGGCTAGCGTAGGTGCGGGGCCCCCTAGAAGGCGCGAGGCCCTAGCATTTGCTACCTCCTGCTATGTGGCTAATCCGGTACTGTTGATACCACGGCGGAGACCTTAGTCTTTAATATGATACCTCATTTATCTATATCGGTTAGATATGAAGTGAGATAAATCGCTCGTGACATAAAAACGTATTGCAAAAATATTGATACTTTTGTCCTTTAAGGACGAATTCCGTAAAATTCTTGTCTTAGTATATGACGTCACAAAAGCGGGGATCTTAATCTGTAAAATGATACTTAATTAAACGATTTCAGATATGTATCCAGGGAGATAAATGACTTGTAACACAGAAAACAGCATTTTAGAAATATTGACATTTTTGCCCTTTAAGGGTCGAATTCCGAAAACTTCCTTTCTTAAAATATGATGGGACCAAAGTGGAGACCATAAACTTTAAAATGACACCTCATTCATTGATTTCGGTTAAGTATGAAGGAAGATACAGGTATGTGACAAAAATAACCTTATAGAAATAATATATACAATATAATACGAAAATTGTACTAAATACGCAACATAATTTAAATTATAGAAATGTTTAGTCAAAACAAACGTAAGTATTAATGAATAAGTAGAAGTGGATCTATTTACTTACGATTGACGAAGGTTGACAAAACCAAACCGAACGTGGTGGGTGAACGGTTAACGTTCTGGCCTCGTATTCGGGAGGACGCGGGTTCGAATCCCCGTCCGGGCATCCAGATTTGGGTTTTCCATGGTTTCCTCAAATCACTCCAGGCGAATGCCTGGATGCATCCTTCAAAAAGGTAATGGCCGAATTCCTTCCCATTCCTTGCCCCCATCCTTTCCCGTCTCTAAAGATGTCGCTGTTAAGAGACGTTAAGCAGTTAAAAAAAAAAAAAGAAAAAAAAACTTCTCGAAATTGTTAACACTGTTCTATCCGAACTACAACATCTAAAAGTCTATACGACAAGGGATTTAGTGTCATGAACAGACAGATGGGAAGAGTCCTCAGACCAGACAACCTGCTTTCTGCTCTGCATGACGTGTAAGCCGCCTGGCTTTAACTAACCAACGCGGGTTCGAATCCCCGTCCGGGCATCCAGATTTGGGTTTTCCATGGTTTCCCCAAATCACTCCAGGCGAATGCCTGGATGCTTCCTTCAAAAAGGTCATGGCCGAATTCCTTCCCGTTCCTTGTCCCCAGTCCCCTCCCGCCTGTGATGACATTAGCCGTCGACGAGACGTAAAGTCGTAAGAAAAAAAAAAGACGAAACAAACGTTTGTTCACACGAGTCAAATACCAACTGCAATGGTACAGACAAATAGTGTAATATATCTGATAGAGACCGAGTGGGGCCGGAAAACAACGACGGGGCAGCAAGTCACGCAGACTGACACACGTTTTCGCCGCATTTTGCTGATTGCGAATCCGGCAGACTGTCTAATGATGCGGGATCCCGCTTTGCTGGATTGCAATCCCTATCTGCGAGGTAGGATCCGCGCGCGGAATTGGTATGTTTGAATACGCGCCCTGCACAAAAACCTCGGCGGAAAGACGGACAGCGTCCGTCGATCGGCAATCTTCGACCGACGGCCATTATTATTACGTACTAGCATTCCCGGGACGCATGGGAACAGTGGCGCCTCCTCCCATACAAAGTGCCTCATTAGTATGGGCGGGCTGTACGCCGCCAATAATTGATTCATTCTTTTGCCGGAGGCATTTTAACGAGACTTCCCTGGGTGTCACGAATGACGTGATACCACTAAGGTCGAGCTCCGTTGCAAAGAATTCAGAGCCTCAATATAAACAAGGTTATCAAAAAAGAAGGAGCACACTCTGTATTTTTATTTCTCACAAAGTATATATATAAAATAAATCCAACTGACAGAAGTGAAAACTTAAAACTATTAATATCATAAAAGAAACACGTCATACTTATAGCTACAGCTAAACTAAATAATAATAATTCCGTACAGACGTAATGACCTGGTGACGGGGTTTCTGTTGGCTGCGCTTTCAGCCCATGTCTTGGCCACATTAAGCTAACCTGGTAGTGCTATCAGGTACAAGGGACCTACAATTTAAAGTGGAATCCGAGTCACGGAAGCGGTCGCGTTACACAGCAAGCAATGCCAGAGGTGAAGAGCGGGTTAACGGTCTATGAAAATCCCCGCCGAGACAAAAATTCGAACCGTGGACCTTTCGTTCGCCAATCAGACACCTTAACCACAGAGCCACGAGACCGCAACGTACGTACTGTTAACATTAGAAAGTCGCTATTCATAAGATTTTACCCATTCAACAATCGCCCAACGCACCTAAACAAGTTTTCACTTCAAAAACTAAAAATCTAACTTAGTCCACAACCCGACGGTTCGTTGAATCTTCCCAAAAGAGATATACCAAGCTATTGTATCAGAGGCTAGAAGGCTGATTCCTTTATTTAGGGGCCTGCAGTTAAACTTTTTTTTCTTTTGGCTTTACGCCTCGTCGACGTCGAGGTCATTAGAGGCGGGATGGTAATGGGGACAAGGAACGGGAAGGAATTTGGCCATCGCCTTTTGAAGGAAGCATCCCGGCATTCGCCTGGAGTGATTTGGGGAAACAATAAAAAAAACATATCTGGATGCCCGGACGTGGAATCGAACCGGCGTTCTCCAGAATGCGAGGCCAGGGCGTTATCCGCTTACCCACCACGCTCGGTTTTGTCCTTGATGATGCGGTTTAATCGCACCTAGGATTTTGTGTATAAAGACTGGCAGAAAAAACAAAGATATGATAGTTTCTTATGCCTCAGCTCACCATTTTTCTTGCACCTGTCGCTGAGTCTGTACGGAGACCTGCTGACGAGGGACGTCCTTCACCCAGTTGGATCTGCCTCCACGGCTGTGATGTGAGTGACGGCATCTGATAAGTCTCGGCTAGCCGCGGCCCTCTGCTTACATCTAGATTGCGCCTCTTTATGGTCGAGCCGGGGCTTAAATCCCGCCGGCCCCGCAACTCGACCCTCTATCTCCGACCTCCATCGCCTCCAGGAATTCTTTTAATGCAGGCGAATAGATTTCGTGTGGAGGTGCTTTCCGCGGCGCCCTGAGGCAAGGACACCTGATAGTTAATATCGCACAACGGAGAAAATTGCCGGTGGAGATGGTAACCAAAACAAGCAAATTACTGTAGGGCATAATCTTAAGGGGGAGGCAGGTTTACTACCGCGTACTTAGAACCGTTAAATGTTAAAGATAATGTTTATGATGCAAGAACGTTAAGATCAGTGTGTCTTTCGCTCTTCTCTGTTATTCAATCGATACAATGTTGAGAAGAAGGTTAATTGCATTCAAGAAACAATTTGCGTGGATAAGTATGAGATCAAGAAAACCTCCAGCAAGAGACTGCTTTCTAGGCAACAAAAAAAATTATATTACTACAGAGTGCGAGGTATCTTTCTTTTTACTGCTATCTTCTCTATCTCTTTAGCGTCGATAATTAAAGAAATTGTGATCGGTCTTACCACTCCTTCCAGGTTCTTTGCAATCTTTTCTGTATTTGATAGCACGCTGTGGACAATATACATGTGGCCCCAGAATATCGTCACACGTTTACAGGCTATCACCTCGCATAATAAATTTAGTTATATAATTCTCTATGAAATCGAAGTATCTGTTGTTTCATACTACTATTTATTAACACTTAGAGTCAACTCAGACAATACACTTCTCGCATTCATGAAATCAAATACAAAGGACGGTGCTTTAACATCCATTAATCTCACCGCCATCTTTTTATCTACTACTTTCTATATCAATCAGCGTCTTTTTGGCTAGACTAACGATACCATTACAGTCTACCAATTTCAACACAGCAAAACATATAATGAAAACATAAATTTACCACTTCTCTACTGAAACTACTATATTGTACGGCCTTGCAATAAAAAATACATTCATACATTGCAAAAAATAGTATTATTAATATTATTATTATTTCTAAATGTTTGATGAAGTGGGATTTCACAAGAGGTGGGGCAATTCCTTTTTGAAAGCAAAAAATGTTAATACCTGGGAATATCAGCTGACAATAAGCTAACCAGGACAGAGCGCTTTGGTGAGGTTAAAGTGTGTTAGCTTGTTGGACAAGATGATGAGGGAATGTGCTTGGAAATAAGGGAGAACGGTGACTAAGTTTTGGTCTGGCCCTTGCTGAAGTGCTTTGTGATCATATGGGACCTACATTATGGGTATCAAATATTGAAGTTGGACGGGGCGTTAGGGATAGTATCTAGATTTGTATGTAGGATGCTTAGTGTTGTAAAAAAACGGTTTTTTTTCTAGCTTGAAAAAAAACATGAAAAAAAAACTTTGAAAAAAAACATGTTTTTTTTCACAACTACTAAATCTCAAATTTGTAAGGCAGTTATCGTTTAAAAATACTATTTTAGAGTTTATTCTAAGTACTTATTTTAGTTTAAAATCTACTATATTTTTCTGGTTCAGTAGGAAAAAAAAATTACGAAAATATTGACAAAATTGACTGAAATTTTCTTTATGAACGGGGATTTCCCGAAGAGACTAGGTTGCGCGAGAAGGAATCCCCATTCCCCATTGTTTGGATTGATACTTGCTATTTGAAATAGTGCTGCCAACCCTACAAAATAACCTAAAGATCTTTTTAAAAAATGAGGAATATAAAATTTATCCACGGTTTTTTGCCTCTTTTTATAACTTATTGGGCTTTCCTTATATTCGTATACTTGTTAACTCTCAGAGTATAGTGGTACTGACTCATTAAATTGTCAGTAAGGGAGTGTGCATAAACCACATAGCTCCATTTTGGCTTCCTGTGAACCCCCCCCCCCCCTCCCTCACGTAGCACGTAGCTTTCTTCCGTTTTGATTCCAGAAGACATTTTGTATGTTTTTCTCTTGTCAGACTATTGTAAATTACATACGGATATAATTAACTGAAAAATTTTACTAAAGGAAAGTTACGTGGCCTGGCTCGGACCCCCCCCCCTCTCCCCGCGTAGCCCAGCGTAGCCTTCCAGCTAACCCCTCCTCCCTCTGGACCGAGCCACGTAGTTTGTGCATGGTTCCTAATTATGAATCGTTTCTTTGCAACCGTTCGTGTAAACAAACGATTGAAAAGAAGTAAAGCTCCTATTTTGTATGATAATAGATTTTAATTCAAACTTAAAAGACCGTAATACAGAACTATCGGCGCAGTCTTTATGCACAGTGTGTACTTTGCTCACAATTTAAAATTGCAATCTCAAAATCTTTTGCGTACAATACAAGAACAACCAGTAAAAGAAAATTTAACTATTTCTGAAGTTAGGGATCTAGAGGAGACAGAAGAAGAGACAGAAAATTCCGACACCGATCAAACTAGTGTTGGTAGTGCTGATACTAGTGAATGTGGTACTGACATAGAGGATGAATAAATTTATGTTACCTATATATATATATATATATATATATATATATATACACTTATGAATCATTATGTGAGGCATTATATGATTCAGTAATACTTAAAACACACTTGTAAAATGGAAGTTCCTTAAATAAAACTATTATTTATCAAATATATTGTTTTCTGAAAAAAAACAAAATTTGGAAAAAAAACACGGGTGCTAAGTTTTTTTTCATGTTTTTTTTCACAAAGCTGAAAAAAAAACATTTTGTTTTTTTTTTCAGTTTGCAACACTAAGGATGCTCACAGTAACTGGAATGATAAAAGATTTGGGTTGGAGTCTTGCAGGATAGAAAAGGGATGAAGAGAATTTGGGGATATGTATGATGCATATAATATCCATAAACCCTGGATAAATACTGGGACAAAACTTAAATGCAGCATATGGAAGGAAATAGAGGCTCATGATGATAATTAGAACTTTATTTCTGACATAATGGAGCAGGGAAGGTTTCATTTGTAGATCGAAGAGTCAGGAATTTGAAAAAGTTAACTCATACTGTAAATGAATTTAAATTTAATTAAAAAAGTAAGGATGTACCAAGGTTGCCAGAGGGGCAATGACAACCTTCGCAGCTAATAATAATAATACTAATAAATCGTCAGATAAAAGTTTATAAATATTCCAAATCCCCCATCAGAAGATATAGGCCTATAAGTGAATCTTCACATCCAACATAACTGACCTATTCATTTTTCTTCTCTTTTTTATAAAGAATTCAGACATTTGTCACATCTTTTCACTTGGGTGAATAAAGGGATGATACCACTATTTCGGTGCACTGAACAACGGAAATGTGGTTTATCTTACTCAAAACTTTGGGAGATAAGAATAAAGACGCCAGCAATATTATTCGTGTTGCATCTTCCAGGTTCGATTTTATTGTTATAATTATTGCATTTCACTGAGACTGCTCAATTTACTTCTTCGGTCTGTATTGATCCATTATTCAATATGCGCTAATGTTACTCTGTGATTTCGTTGAAGTTTTTTTAAATGACACTGATTTAACGCAATATATCATTTAATCTCTGTACCACTGAAGTAATATGATTTTTCTTTAGAAAATAAGAGCTACGGTTTTTATTATAATAATAATTAATAAAATTACGATGGAGCGTACGCTCCGGTGGCAACCTCCCTACACAACACTCAACTAATTTTTAATTTAAATTCATTCAGTGTTTTTGGTAAATTATTCATCAATTCTCTTCGCAATTTATTCCAATCCCTTTCACCCTTTCCAACGAAATCAAATTTTCCCACGTCCTTATGCGTGAAATTAAGTGCCAGCTAGTGGTAATGGTTATCTTTACCCTTCCATGCATCTCTCTTAATTTTTTCCGCCAATATCTTTCCATGCTTCATCACCAATGTAGGCCTTGTACTACACTACCATATTCCAGCAGTGGTCTGACAAAAGTTTTGTACCCCAATTCTCTTACTTCTCTAGTGCATCCCCTCATCAATGTTTCCAACAGGTGAAGGATTTTGAACCTTTTCCCTATTACCTGTCCAATGTGTTCTGCCCAGTTTAGTCTGCTATCAAATGTTATGCCGAGGTATTTACATTCCGAGTCTTCAATAAGTAGCTTCTTTCCCACTTTATAATCATGATCAACCTTTAGCATTTTATCTGTGTACCTAATATAGCGGGCTCTTCTTTGCATTAATTTTCATCAAATGTTGACTCACCCAGCTAGTTATCTTATCTAGATCACCCTGCAGCTTTATACAGTTTTCTATTATTATGATCCTTTTATATAACATTATTTCATCTCTAAACAATCTAATTTCTGACAGTAAACCTTAACACAATCATTCATTAGAATAACGAATAGGAATGGTCCCAATACACTACCCTGTGGAACTCCCATGTTCACTACTACTTCTATTGATACTGCATTTCTTAACCTAAATTTTTGCTTTTTACCTTTTAGGAATGTTTCTACCGAGTAAATCACCTTTTTATCAACTCCAACAGTTTTTACTTTATTTAGCACCATTTTGTGCCTCTTTCTGTCAATGGCCTTTGAAGGATATAGTGCTACACCATCAACTTGACTTCCCCTGTACATTTCATCAGAAATATCTTGCACATAGCCTACTAACTGAGATTCGCATGAATATCCTTGTCTAAAACCATATTGCCGACTTTAAAAGTACTTACGTTCCTCACAGATACGTATGATATGGTTGCATATTAATCTCTCCATTAATTTATCCACCACTGTTGTGAAGCTGATTGGCCTATAGTTTTCGACCCTGTTTGTCACCCCTTCTTCATGGACCCGAACTACTATCGCACTTTTCCAGTCATCTGGTAAACAACAAATATCCAGGCTCAATTTAAATAATGTTTCCTCCTGGTTAATCCCAAACTATGTTTCTAATACTATAATCACTTTTTTCTTTTCCTTTTCTTCCTCTTCAGTTCAAAGTGCCTAATTTTGACCTCATCTGGTTATCGGAGTTGTATTTCTTGAGTTTTTCTTTCAGCGCCTTTTACGATTTTTGCTTTTCTGCGAAACATTGCTTCATCTATAGTATATTAGTGTGCTGGTTATATTTTAAGATAGCTAATAATCGACGCTTCCTCTAGGTTGGATGTATTATACCATTTTCTTGGCGGTCTCTCTTTACGTCTACATCTACATATATACTCTGCAATTCACAAAATTGTGGGTGGCAGAGGGTGCTCAGCTCCAAAGCTAGTCTCTTTGCTGTGCATTCCAATCCCGAATGGTACGAGGGAAATAAGAATTCATATAAGAATCAGTGCTGCACCTTATTTCTCTAATCTTATCTTTGCTGTCATTCCGACTCAAATTGTTTGGTGGACGAAGTATTTCACTACACTAGTAGGTTTGTTTATCATCACAAGATGGGATGTGGTAGGAAAAAGAGGCTTGTATTATTATATCGATTCTTTTTCCTGAAGTAAATAATAATATTTAAAAACTGATCTATTAGAATTTCGAAAACAGTAGGGGACTGTAAGTAGAAAAATTTTAAAATTTCTTTTTCGGCTCGTGGACGTCGAGGTCATTGAAGTCAGGAGGGAATTAGAGTCAATAACGTGAAGGAATTAAGTCATGGCCTTTTTGCAGGAACCTTTCCACAAGTAATTTCGAGAAACCATGGAAAACCGAAATGTATATTTCCGGACGGGTATTTAAACACAAATCCTACAGAATGTCAGGCCCGTCTAAAGTTTTCATCGCCATAAAACTACTGAGTTATTGGTATGTAGTTTTACCCATATTATAACTGATTCTAATTGATATGATGTCGTAAATTATAACTTCCGGTACCAACTTGCTCCTTATGAAGAGTCACCCGATAACAATTTGATACTCATACCTGAAACTGATTGGCTAGTCCTGTTACTTTGTTTTTTGTTACACTCCCATGTATCCCAATGCAACTTTTAAATAAATTCTTCCTATTTTTTTCTCTTTTCTTATTCTATTTCACCCTATAATTTCGTTTTTCCCTAATGTTTCCAAATGTTTAATATTACAACAACCTTTTTTTTTAATGCACTCGTAAATACGTATGTTTTTTTGACATTCCCTGCAAACGACGTTCTAAAATATTCCAGCCCCATATCGATTACTACTCTTTCTTCCCAGTCCCTAATGTTTTATTCTTTTCCTATTTTCATTTTATCTGATTAGTCTGAAAACATGAAAACGCCAAACTAGTTGAAGTTCCAAAGACAAAACTAATGTCGTTATATACTGGGGTTTGCATGCAAGCGTCTCTAATATGACAAACGAAATTTAATGTTTCCAAATGACAGATCATAACTGCTTAGTCAGTCATTTAGCGAAAATCTCTCATATTCAAACAGACCAATATTCTACTAGAAATAGTCAAAACAGTCTCAGGGTGTGTCATAACTAAAATAATGTTGAATTAAATATCAAAATTCTGATTTATTACCCCAGTTTTCCATTTTATAACAAACTAGCCGTTCGCGTGGATTTAGAATTTTATAGCTAGAACTGGATATAGAAAGCTGTAAGTCAAGTAAAAGATGTCCCAAAAGGCACGGAATAAGCATAATATGACGGGGAAACCATCACTATACCACTCTACCATTGGACCTGTCTCATGAAGAGAACGAATAGCAACAAGTTTAAAAATAACAAAAAACTACGAGGGTGCGGGATGGGTTGACGATGGAAGACTACCTACCTCACTTCCTTCTGCAGATTTTTACTTGTGGTTTAAAATAATGTGACTTTCTGAAGACATCTTATGTCAATACTGTTTTTTTGCACAAAGTTTCTAGTTTTGCCCTACTTCGCTAATACTCTTTGGGGGTTGGCAATCCGTGAGACATCTACAAATAACAGCCCTTAAACACGTCTTTTATAAGTTTACTGATACTTTCATTGTCTGTCACTGGTCTTATTGATAGTCATCACAAAGGCTAATTTTTGCGGGAACTAGTTTTTTTAAAATTGAATGGTAGATCCATCGGAATTATTGTGATACGAGGAATCAACACATCACAACCTTTTGCGATTCCAGTCATTATCACAGCTTTTATTACGTTGCGCTCAAATTGTGTTATTTGTAGGCGCGTACCGTTGCGCAGTCATAGTGCATCCGCGCTGCTCATCAGAAGTATGGGAACTCCAAATGATAATCTTAATTTATAAGAAGACACACACGACAACTCAAAAATAGTTAAGGAACAATGTGGGATATGTGATAACTTGTATACTATCCATAACACTTTCCACCCAATATACATAAAATCTGCGAGTAAAACAAAGGCTGAACGACCGACATAACAGATACACGCGTTATCCGTCTGTCAGTCACCGTTCATGACAAAATATATTATTTATCCTGATAAAAGTACCCTATGTTCTCCCTAATGATACGTAGTATTTTCTTGTCAAATTTCCTAAAAATCGTTTCAGCCATTTAATAGTGAAAACGGAACAAATAGACGCAGAAACGGGTTACTTTTGCGCTTACTATAATATTAGTGTAGTTGGGGAAAAGTGAAAAAATAGTTTTAAAATAAGGTTCAAAATGACGTGCATTCTTAGAAAGTTATTTTTCACGAAAATTACCATAAAAGACGTGAAACAGAGAAAAATTGTAATTTAATATTACCAAATGTGGAAAAAATTCTCTAAACAATATTTCCTTCTACCAGGAAAAAATAAATAAGACTTTGAATTACAGCTGCGTTATCAGAGATCACATATTTCAGAAGAAATAAGGAGAAACGAATGCGATTTTTCTTCTATCCTTAAGGCTCAGAGAGGGGATGAAGTGCTTCCAAGCTTTTTATGACCGCAACTTACATTAAGTTACGAAGCCTTTGCGGCGTGCCCAGTGACACCTTGTCTGTACGTAAACTTTCTTATTACCTTTCCAGACATTTACAAGGTTAGGAGCCTCCGTAATACAGAGCTTACTATTATGGTTGTTGGTAAGCTCTCTGAGGCAAGACCATTCCAACGATCGTCAACCTGAGCAGGTTTCATCCCGTTTTTGCTAACGTTAGTGCCTCGTTCACGTCGTAATCCGCAATAGTCAGAACTTAAAGATAAGCTTAATGATGAAATCTTGAAAAGCTGCCAGGGTATTTGTGTATCACCAGATCAAATCTTGTGCTGAGAGTGCTTCTTATATGTAGCTACTGTTGTGTGTGCACAGTTGGAATCCAACAAGTTTTAAGCTTTCCGTAATATATTTGTTCCACAGATAGAAAATATTGTTTGGGGACTAGAGTATTGTCAACAACAATAGTTATTTAAAACTATCTATGATTTTTTTTCTTAATGTGTTATACTGATTCTGAAGATTTTATGTTTCAGTGGACGATCAGTCTAGCTAATTATAAAGAAAATATTCCAGTAAAAAACACTCACGTCGTGTAAAACATTCTGTTGTCAGGATTTTTGCGACATTGAAATATAGAAGGTGCCAACTCCTCAATAAGGACTGAATTGCCTAGAACTCTTGTCAGAAATATTAATTTAAGGGAGCAATAACTTTAAATCTTGGCTCTTCTTCTTATTACTATTCTTTTCCCAACATTTTGGGGTTGGTAGCCTTCGATGAGTTTTAATAACCGTTGGCATGGACAAATTGGAGGCTATGGTTTTCAGACCGCATGCCCTTGCTGTAGCCAAGCATTTCATACCTATTGACAGGTCGTACTAAGTACTAATAAGGGATATGAAATGTTTCCAACTGTCTCTGAAACGTATAACTACACTGAAGAGCCAAAGAAACTGGTACACCTGCCTAATATCATGTAGGGCCCCCGCGAGCACGGAGAAGTGCCGCAACACGACGTGGCATGGACTCGACTAATATCTGAAGTAGTGATGGGGGGAATTGACACCATGCATCCTATAGTGCTGTCCATAAATCCGTAAGAGTACGAGGGGGTGGATATCTCTTCTGAACGGCATGTTGCAAGGAATCCCAGATATGCTCAATAATGTTCATTTCTTGGGAGTTTGGTGACCAGCGGAGGTGTTTAAACTCAGAAGAGTGTTCCAGGATCCACTATGTAGCAATTTTGGACGTGTGGGGTGTCGTATTGTCCTGCTGGAATTGCCCAAGTCCGTCGGAATGCATAATGGGCATGAATGGATACAGGTGATCAGCCAGCATGCATACGTACGTGTCACCTGTCAGAGTCATATATAGAAGAATCAGAGGTCCCATGTCACTCCAACTGCACATGCCCCACACTATTAGAGAGCCGCCACCAGTTTGAACAGTTCCCTGCCGACATGCAGGGTCCGTGAATTCATGAGGTTATCTCCATACCCGTAGACGTCCATCCGCTCGATACAATTGGAAACGAGACTCGTCAGACCTGGCAACATGTTTCCAATCATTAACAGTCGAATGTCGGTGTTGACGAGCTCAGGCGAGGCGTAAAGCTTTGTGTCGTGCACTCGGCAAGGGTCCATGAGTGGGCCTTCGGCTCCGAAAGTCCATATCGATGATGTTTCGTTGAATGGTTCGCACGCTGACACTTATTGATGGCCCAGCATTGAAATCCGCAGCAGTTTGCGGAAGGGTTTCACTTCTGTCATGTTGAACGATTCTCTTCAGTCGTCATTGGTCCTTTTCTTGCAGGATCTTTTTCCGGCCACAGTGATGTCGGAGATATGATGTTTTACCGGATTCCCGATATTCACGGTGCACTCGTGAAATGATCGTACGAGGAAAATCCCCACCTCATCGCTACCTCTGAGATGCTGTGTCCCATCTCTCGTGCGCCGACTATAACACCACGTTCAAACTCACTTAAATCGTGATAACTTGCCATTATAACAGCAGTAACCGATCCAACGCCTGTGTTAGACACCTGTTGTCTTATATAGGCGTTGCCGACCGCAGCTCCGTACTCTGAGTATTTACAAATCTCTGTGTTTGTATACGCATGCCTATACAAGTTTCTTTGTTTCATCTGTGTATGTTCTGAGTGTAATAAGTGTATTTTTGTTTGTTTGTGAAATGTGTAATTTATGAGGTGGAAACTGGGGATGGTCCAGGCATTCGGCTTGATGGCTGCGGAAAATAGCCTAAAAACCGCAGTCAGGACGGCCGATACGCGGGGGTCCAGGCTCGTGTACCTTCCCACTGGGGGGTGACATTACATCTTTGGGTGCCAATTAGATAACAGGAATAAGGATACAGTTACTGGAACCATATCGAGAATAACATAGCAGTCTGGGGTCGCTGTGGTTAAGGCATCTGACTGAGGATCGTAAAGTCCCAGGTTCGAATCTCTGTCTCAGCGGGCATATTCATAGGTCTTTAACCCGACCTTCATCTCTTGCACAGCTTGCTATGATATCTGAAAATCGCCAGGAACCTTCCATGGTTCGGATTCCAAGTGACACTGTAGTTACCTTTTATCGAGTTTGGTTGGGTTAGTTAGGGAGGAAAGGAGATGGTCACCCTATCTCCAATACCAGACTAAGTATACATCCTTCGGGTGTGTTCAACCAACCTTCGTGTTGAACAACAATAAAACTGTTAGAAAGTAAGGTTTCCGCCATATAAATTTAGTTAAATTATCCTGCTGGCAGATCTTTATGTGGTAGGTCGAATGACGAACTTCTACAAAAGCCACTTGCATTGTACATTTTTGATTTGCATGATGAGGATGGGTTGTGCCATATCACATTTTTTTTAAAAAAATATTATAATATTTGTCTGCATACATTTGTCATTTCTATAGATTAAGTAAGTACTACTATACGGATTTTTGCTTCCACACCAAAAATTGCAGCTATGTGGACGTTATCCCCACCACATGGAACCCTTTAGCTTACGCTTAGTGGAATGCGCGTGGTATAGTCTACTCCGGATGGTCAAAGAATTACTACGCATCTGGCCTTCTGCTATGAATTTTTTTTTTTTTTTTTTTTTTTTTGGTACCTTAAAGTCTTTTTAGTATCGATGTGATTAGAGGCAGGATAGAATTGAGGACAAGGAACGGCCATTTGATGTTGTGGTTCTAGCGTTCGCTTGGAATGATTTCAGAAAACTATGGAAACCGTAAACTGGATTCGCAGAAAGGATTTGAACCTATGGGCCCAAATGTTATCGTTCGCTCACCAAGTGGTATAATGTTAATAACTTTTTATAACACTAGTAATTTATCGGTATGCTCTACGTAAATACCGTTTCTTTCGAAGTAAAGTTTGGTAAAGACAGTGGAGAAGTCTAAGAGTATGTGAGAGACGGTGTTTGCAAGTGAAGTGAGAAGGGTTGTTGCTACCTTTCAACGACGATTTTAGTTTGCTGTATAGTAGTCACTGCTTGTTTTCCACTCAAGAAATTTAATATTTGAAAACGTGTAATATGTAATAATTAATGTCCTATTGGTTACTATATAGCCTATGTTCAGGTAATTGATAAACTGAGTATTCCACTGTGTTGAACTTACTGTTTGCATGTAGAGTGAGCGGTCTGTTGTCTCAGTGGTTAAGGTAGAGAAAAAAAGGTTCTCGGTTCGAATCCCTGTCTCGGCGTGGATTCTCACTGCCCCTTAACCCGTCCTTTACCTCTGGCACGGCTTGCTGTGTAATGTGTAGGCCTAGTACGCCAGAACGCTTCCGTGGTTCTGATTCCACGTTAAACTGTAGATCTCCTATGCCCGGTAGAATTACCGATTAGGCTAGGCGGCTACGATAGGTGCAGGAGATAAAAACCCTGTCACCAGTTCATTAGGTCAACACAATTTTACCATGTAGACTTTATCCTCCCGACAGTAAACTTTTTTGGTGCAAGAATCAAATTCTCATTTGGTATCATCCTAGCGACTGTGAACTATTAATTAATCAAACTGTACCGATTTGTTACGTCTTTTCTATAACCAGATTTTTATCATCGAAGACCAAGGAGCACTACTATCAATTTGAGCATAACTGTAAAGTGACTTTTTTTCTCCCATGTTGTTGGTTCACCCAACATTATACTATTCGAAGTAGAGTAAAATGACATGATTCACTTGTAACATTTGTTAAACACGTTGTACATGATCTGTGTGACACACGGTACGCACAGAACATGTATTAAGTTCTGGGCGTACACGATGAATCTCGTTTGGAATTCTACCTTTAAGTAAACACCAGTTTGCTCGTAATATCGTTTTTCTCTCTGTCATTGTGGAAGGATGGAGTACTTTGAAACGATAGAGTCTTTAAATCTGCCTCAGTATTGCCTGAATTGTAATAAAACGAAATAAATTTATACTTCTGTGTAAACTTCTAACCAAAGCACCCAAGCTGTATCCACATTACTTACAATAGTTTCTTAGCGTTGCGAAAATATTATCCTTGACTAGTTTCAACTGGTGCATTTAGTGTATATCTTACTAAAGTTTACTGCAGCGACGTTGAACAAGCCTTCGCTGTGGGCAATAATTCAACAACTGCCTCAACAGGCACTGTATATCGTTTTATCTCTCCAAATAAACAACTAGAGAAATTACGAGCTTTAGTATATTTTTCTCTGCTCGTAAGGAAAAAGGGACCTTGCAAGTGTATATGCTGTATACACCATCTCAGACTAGAATTACTGTTATTATCCTTGTAACACGTAAGTCTGATGCGGCTAGCTCTTAAATCAAAATCCATCAAAATCCGCACTGCCGTATTTATTTCGCAGGTTGCACAGCACACAGAGGTTTACTAGCAAATCATTGTCTTGTGTGACGTTCAACTAGACGATAGAAACGAACAGTGTGGATGAAAAAAATATTGTACACACAGTTTGATAGAAAAATCAGATAAATTGGATATACAGGGTGATTACGTGATGCTGTTGCAAAATGTCAAGGATGATAGAGAAGATTAAATGTATCAATTTGATATAAGGACCGTGGTGCCTAAATGTCGGAGTCGAAAGTTATAAGCAAAAATCTACTTAAGTTCTGCCCCAGCTTCGTGCAGAGCTCTAATTTAGGGCCTCAACTTCTGAACTTGATCGTGAAATACAGAATTCCCATTGATTACTGTCCAATGCCCTCAGATAACTAGTAACGGCGCACCTAATTTGTCTGAAAGTGTACAGTAAAATGACAATAATGAATTCCATTTTACGAGACGCTGCCAGTAAAACAGTTGTTTGAAATGGCGTCTCCCTGCCTACCCTACAATCTGTACCGGTATATGTATTTCATTGTCAGAGGCATCAGTAGATTTTCGCTTAAAATTTTCGACTCGGTCGTTTCCGGACCATGGTACCATACCTCAAATTCATGCATTTACCCTTCCCTGTCATCCCTGAAAGTTTGTAACATCATCACGGAGTCACCCTGTATCTTTTCTTCGATTTGTTAATTTTTTTTCATTTAATCCTGTTTAATTGTGTATTTGCTGTTCGAGTAATACTGAAACACATTTGGAGGCCACCCTACTATGTAGCTACTCTTTGTACACGCCAAGCCAGAAATATTAACATACTAGCTGCCCCGACAGACTTTTTTCTGTCAAAAGTTATTGTCCTGTCGTAGTCCAACAGAAGAAGTAAATAAAAAAACGTATTACAGAGTGATCGCTTTATTTATTGATTTAATGTCTCAATAACAAACAACGATTACTTACAAAAATAAGTTTTCTATTTCGCACACTGCAAAATGTTAGTAATAATGTGATAATATTTTTATTGTAATGCTTTATGGTACACGATATTTTTTGTTTGGTTACCTGGCGCGTAAACAAATAAAGCTGACGGTTTTCCAACGCGGGAGCAGGCAACATACAAATGTCCATGAGAGAAGCATGGGTTTTCTAGATTAACCCCTCAAACACTCAACTACTCACCCTGGGATTTATTTATGGTCATAACGAAAGCAAGCCGCATTGGAAATTGCAGTCGTTTAAATTCAAATGGTACGTCAGTTGGTACCATTCTGATGCGAGGTATTAACACATCTTCTCCCTTATATTTTCCATTTGGAATGGTTGCTTAGATCACATTGTTCAGTAATTTTTTCACTGCTAGCCGTGTTGGTTGATATTTTGCAACATTATGACCACCGACACTACTTTTAATTGAAGATTATGAGGCAGCAATACTGACAAATCCAGTGAGTTCAAAATTTCTGGTAAATAGTTGACGACATCATCTCGGTTAGTTGCGCAATCAACTGATTTGAATGTCCTTAATTCACTGGCAATTTCATTTTGAATTTTATTTAATTTACATCAGTGTTTTTGTCTCTGTAATATAGCTCGGTCGTTCAACCAAAAAATTGACAGGAAATGTGATGCAACCAGTCAAAACGTCTACAGGGATTTTGTCATTGCCAATGCCAATGAGTTGTTTTGAAAACATTTCTTCAGATCGATCATTTTGCAATTCCAAAGATAATCATAAAGCGCCTTTGTTATGTTTTGATTGACTGGCAGTAATATTATTTTCGTTGATGACACGCAAACCCTTTTTTTCCTTCGAACTTTATTTTGGGCAGGCATAGACTAATATCCATATAGTCTAATCAACTAGAAGGCATACCACAGATAATCATAACGCGTCTTTGTTTTGATTGACTGGTTTGTATGGGATAAGAAAAGTGTTGATTTTACTATTTTCCTCGAAATTTTTACGTTTTTTCTCTCCATAAGAACCATTTTGCTATTCATTTTTATTTATATAGATTTTAAAAGTCAGAAAGTATTATTACTCGTAGCCAATTCAACCATCGTGAATTCTACCTGAACATTATTTAAAACGAATGGAACCCTTCGCCACAAGGCTTACCAGAACTTTGCATTCTTAAAATAATAGGATAAGTGTGGTTCGATCGAAAGACGCTAATGCATATCACTTCTCAACTGAAATACCAGTAATCGATTTTGCTTTTCAGGTATTATTAGTATTGCATCCTTCTAAACTGATGCATTCTATTTTCATAGTAGAAACTTTCGAGATAGGTGGCATGAGTCTAAATGTAAACACACTGAACAAATAAACACACAATTGGTTTTCGAGAGAAGCGAAAATTTAAAAGCAACCAAGAAAATGCCGCGCATGGAGGAAATGATGATAACACGTACACCAGCGATATTATTTTCGCTGATCACACGCAGGCATAGATTATAATAGGATAAGTGTGGCTCGAACGTCAGACGCTAATGCATACCACTTCTAAACTGAAATACCAGTAATCCAAATTAGGCTTTTTAAGTAGTCTTAGTACTGCATCCTTCTAAACTGATGCATTCTATTTTCATAGTCGAAACTTTCGTGATAGGCGGCATGGGTCTAAATGTAAACACACTGAACAAATAAACACACAATTGGGTTTCGAGAGAAGCGAAAATTTAAAAGCAACCAAGAAAATGCCATTCACGAAGGAAATAATGATAACACGTACACCAGCGATATTATTTTCGCTGATCACACGCAGGCATAGATTAATATCCATAGAGCCTCATCAACTTAAAGGCATATCAAAGATAATCCTAGCGCGCCTTTGTTTTGTTTTGAATGAGGGAAAAGAAAAGTGTTGCTTTTTCTATTTTCCTTCCAACTTTTGCGTTTTTTCTCTCCATCAGAACCTTCCTTGTTTCTTAATGAAAATATAAAAAAAATAATTTGCCGAATTGGTGTAGCCGTTCTCGAGTTTTGCGCTTAGCAACACATTTGGCGATTCATTTTTACTATATAGATTTTGTACAGTTAATGATGATGAGGTCCATATCTAGGACCCAGATGCAGACGGCTGCCATTGAGGGAATTACCCAATCACGGCTACTATCACTGAAAATTTAAGTATGATGGTTATATTGCCTTCGCTAAGGATGCGTGTTTGTTGTGTTGTATGTTCTTTGCGTTGTGATTGAAAGATAAAGGAAAGGAGAAGGTGAAACACATTAGTTGTCCTACTCTTCCGAAAGATATCTGGAAACAGCTGAGATGGGACTTTACTTAAAGCTTTTATACATAATCCTATGGTTAGGAAAAGTGAACGACCACGTCTCCTACCCAGCCGGAAAATACCCGATGTAGAAACTTTCTCCTACGACCGGAACTCAAGAATCTAACTCAGTGGAAGGTGCCAGACAGCATAATGGGCGCTGTAATGATCTGAGTCAACGAGACGTGTCTGTAAACGATAAGATGTGAACCAAATGTAAACTCATCCTTAATGTACGACACTGGTTACAAGAACAAGCTGTGAAATTCGAATGAATCTCTGTAGAAGGAGTCACCCACGGCTTGTCAACGGTCTTCTGGTAAGATGTTGATGGGTGGTTCACTGAAAATAATCGATGAAACAGAAATGATTAACTGCATAAACATTCAAATGATGGTGGGTAATTAATGTATCAATAATGTAAGGTACATAAAGAAAATTTAATCCTAAATGGAACTAAAGTAGGACTGTAGGAATACGAGAAAGATTGATAGTGATACTATCGAAGGCTGATGAAAATTAAATCCGGAGATGAAATATACGATTAAGAGGTAACGGAAATGGTAGAGAAGAAAGTAAGCTGTGAAAGAATCTTATGAGAAAAAATAAAGACAGAAAAGTATAATATAATAGTGAGTCTTTACGATAATTTAGCTGTATTAAATAGACAGAATAATGTGAACTATAGTAGAATATAAATAATAGAATATATTAAACATATATCTGTGGACGTTGTTTTAATCGATGTATGAAGATGAAGAAATTAATGAAAGATTCAATAACAAGGATGATTGCATTAAAACAGTTGGAAGGTATTAACGAATCACAAAGATTAATAATTAATTCTGTTCTAACGCAATGCGTAAGGTGCATCTACTTTTCGGAGGTTGACTTAAGTTATCAGTTTAGACACCAGAACGCCTTTTAGTTCTTCTCAAATAGAGCTCTTTACGATTGGTGATTTTTGACAACCTTGCTGATAAAGTCATGTCCTACGCCTTGGATTCAGATGATTTAACATATCCGAAATTCTTCCAGGATGATTCGGTTCAAACAAAGGTTTGCAAATTTTTGTTTTTCAACATTTTTCCTAAATCATTCCACTTGAATGTTCAGTCAATTTCATAATGCCAATTTTCTTTCCATCCTTGGAACTCGGTTCAACAGAAAATGTTACCCCAGATTCAAATTATTTTCACTTACATACCTGAATGTAAAGAGATTTCCTGACATGATGTTATTTTTACGAATACTGAGGCATGGAAAGATACTGGTGGAAGAGTTAAGCGAAGTGCATGCAAGGGGAAAGAGACGTGACCATAAACTGGCAGTCGATTTTAAGCATAAGAGTGAGGGAAGATTTTCTTTCATAGGGAAGGGAGTCAGGGACTGAAATAAATTAACGAGAGAGATGATGAATAATTTACCAAAAGCACCGAAAGAAGATAAAGCTGAAATTTGTAGATGGAAAAAGTAGGTGGGTACAGAAAAGGGGCAATGGCCACCGGTGCGTGCACTCCATCGCTGTTAAACTGAATTAATTAACACTCTCATTAGTTCTAAATTTCGTGTTATTATGCCAGGAGAAAGCTTTAATTATACTACAACTTTTCTTATTCGATTAAATTGTCTTTTGCTAATCTTTTCATCTCAGCGTATAACAGACTATCCAGAGAATAATTACTCTTAGAAAAAAATCGGTTGTTATAGAGACCGTAGAAAAATAACAACAGAGGTTTTTCTGGCGGGCGACTAGACAAGGTTAGTTCAAATTTTGGCGATGTGTTGAAATAAAAGTTACTGTCAGCTGAGGACCTGATTAATTTCTCGGATTGTTTGCAAATGAAATAATGAAGACTATTATTATTATTATTTTTCGCCACAAGAACTTAAAAAATGATTCGGTACTCCTGGTGATATAATAATCCATATTACTTATAAATCAAAAAGGAGTTAATAAAATATAACTTCGGTGACTTAATAATAATATATGACATGGCGACCGTGACAAGACAGAAAAGTGTTTTATGTTTTCTTTTAGACCATCGTGACTTAGAAAAATTATATATACACTGTAACAGTAACACAGCGAAGAATACAAAGGTCCTCAGTGAAAAATTGTACCATAATATTTTGTTTAGTAAATACATGGTAAACTTAGGAGGGGCTATAGTATAACAGACTAACCAGAGAATAATTACTCTTAGAAAAAAGGTGGTTTTTATAGAACCAGAGAAAAATAACAAGAGAGGTTTTTCTGGCGAGCTACTAGACAAGGTTAGTTCGCATTTTGGTGATGTGTTGAAATAAAAGTTACTGTCAGCTAAGGGGCTTGGTAATTCTTCTGTTTGTTTGTAAATGAAATAAGGCGAAATAAACGTCAAGTGAATAATAAGAAAGTCTATTATTATGGTTCACCAAAAGAACTTAAAAAAATATTCGGTACTCCTGGCGGTATAGTAATCCATATTACTTATAAATCAAAAAGGTGTTAATAAAATATAAGATCGGCGGCTTAATAATAATATACGACAGTATCTTATTCCAATCTCTGCATTATACAATACTCGAAACAACCTTCTTATTCAGTTTCAGACTCTACTAGCTCGAAAATCCCTTCTATCACCTGTTCTGTGCCAATTAAATTGAACTTAATAATGACTACAATTCAGCTTGATCTTAACTAAAATTCTCCATTTTCCGTGCTTCCCAGTACCTTGTTAAGTTAATTATTCCTGAAGTTTTATATCGTTGTAGTATAATTTTTGAAAGTAAAAAAACGTGGCAGTTATTTAGGAATAGGACTATCGAACATTAATTTAGGGTTTCAAATTATTTTTCTTTGCAAAACAGAAATTATATTGAATGACACAACTATTATAATTTAATAATCAGGAAACTAGGCTAAATACACTATATACAATACTAATTTCCCTCTGTTCCTAAACGTGTATTATTTTTAAAATGTAGTCCACCAAAGGTCATTGTCGTAGCATGGAATACACTGCCAGTGTACTTACCGAATAATTTTTTGAAATCTTTGTGGATGTATCTGATCCTCGTACTTGAAATCTGAGAGAACCGTTATAAAAATGTACAGCTGCATTCTGTTTCCTTTACTGTCGTTAATCCTTTATCTAATAAGTTACGTAACTCAAAGAAATGTCGACAAGATCTAGACGTATTTTGGTAAATAAATTATCTCTGAAATCTTAAAGTAGGTAATAAAGTAAGTAATTAATTTGTATTATCTGTGTTATCTCATACAGATTACTGTATTAAAAGTTTGACATATTTTAACGACAATATATTGCATGCATTTTTGGCTTAACATCCAAGATATAGTTATTATAACTTGATTGCAACGATTACACGCATTCAAATTACGCTAACCTCTGTGAATAATCGGTGACTCGAGCAATTCGAGGCTCGCCTGGTAGACAACAAATATCGCGAACTGCCGGTAACTACCATTAATAACTGCTGAGGTATGCGAGGACCCACACAGTACTCGCGAGCTCTTTAAAACCTAATTGCGAGGAGGATGGGCAGGTATAAATCAACAACGCCGCCTATTGAGCTGCACAAACGAAAATTGGAAAACATAAATACTGGGGTAAGTTATACCTTACTATGCATATCTCGAGGAAGAATGCAGCACAAACGTCTCCAAATGACACTTTTTTTTATCATTTGTGAATCGCGAAACCAAATGTATCAAAGGTACGGTAGAAAGTTGATTTCTCGTTTAAGAAGCATTACAGTTTGTAATTATGTAATGAATAACCTTTTTTCTGAGATAAGTATCAAAGTTGAGGAATAACCAATGAATCGACTTTGGAATGATAATCACTATGATACAATTCATTTATATACTATCGCATTACGCAGACCATTGTAGTATATATATATATATATGTGTGTGTGTGTGTGTGTGTGTTTACTTGATGTGAGTTATATTTTGTGTATGTCTATGTGTGCATGTGTGCGTGTGTGTGTGTGTGAATAGAGAGTTCCAATCTAACAAAAAACATAGGCGATTTTTTTAAAAATTATGTACAGTGTTTCTACCGCACTGCATACAAGTTGTCCTTCATAATATGCGGTTTTCTGTGGCCGATCCAGTGAATGCAGTTTGGTGATACCATTGGGTGACATTTAGAAATAAAATATCAATTATCGGAAAAGATAATATATCTTTTTTTAAAAAAAAATTGATGGCTTTCAGCCCGATAGCCATTCAGCCAGGTACAGCGATTTTATGTGATCATGTGTTTTAACGTAATAGAAGAGATTTTCTGCTCATCCAGGTGAAAAACGTCCGAAGGCACTCACGTTAGCCCCTACACTACAAAGGCCGGCAAGATAATATGTTCTGAACAAGTAAAGAAGATTACAGTCCAAAACATATCTGTAGTTTCTTGCGGCATCTCCATCTAGAAAGTATCTGATTTTGTGTAATTATAACGGTCTAAGGATAAATATGATAACCACCTGGAGTATTCATTATATGAACTGACTTACCACCTATTATTCACTCTCATTGTGCTACTATCCAAAACCACACAGTTAGGTGAAATATTTGGATACTGTTACGTTAAAACGCAATATCCAAAAGCACACAGTTATGTTAATTGCTTGGATACTATTAGGCTAAAATGCATATCCAATTTTAAACTGCTCGTGAAAACTGCAAAAACTGTCTGTTAGCACAATGTAAAGATGTGAATTACACATGATAATCCTTTAAAATACAAGTACCAAAGTTTTAATATTTGTCGAAACATGTTGTAAACAACATATGAACTTGAAACAAAACGGTATAAACTGGTTTTTTTTTTTTTTTTTGAATGGTTAGGCTATAATTATCTCTTAGTTAAAAAATGAAGAGCCAAGACTTCATCAACGAAAAACGAAAAAAAATTAGAGAAATGTATTTTTTGGATATACAGTTTTCATGATCAGGAACTATGAAAGGAAGGAAAAGTAGTTATTTAAATGAGTTCGTTCTGAAAATCTGTACTTGGGGCGCAAATATCTAAGGAATAATGTGAAAAGTTTATTAATACTGTGTATTTACAAAATATTATGATGAAATAACTGGATGTTGTGGACTTTGCAGATACTAACTAAAAGTGTGATAAATGATTACTACCAAAGCAACTGAATTTTTGGTTGGCTTATACGTTTACCTAACGCGTTTCACTTCATTCGCAGAAGCATCTTCAGCAGTTTTTCTCTTTTAATGTGACCACATTTCTTTAAACGGTTTTGGTATCACAATTTCTACATCGAAGTGATGCTATACATTTTTGATCGACCTACATTTTCCAATTACATTAATTTCTGTCTACACCTTATTTTTTGCATCACTAATTTTTTCTTTGTTCTCGTTTAATAGGTAATTTTCTTGCTTTTTGTATATTTATTGCGCAATAATTCAGTACACTCCATCGCACCGTATTTACGATCAAAATATCTTACAGGTGGTAGAAAGAACAACTAAGAACGTGTAAGACTATTGTCTTTCTTGGGGTTGACATGATACTTACTTACTGTAGACCGAACTTCGTACTTGCTAAAGTTTTAATTACTAACATACAGCACCAGAAGCCGGATAAATGAGTTCGTAGTCGCCGCCGGTCGCCAGATAGGGTCCAAACCAGTCCGATAAAAGTGTGAGGATAACTAATTAAGAGAAATCTTCAAGTATTAAGTAATGAAAATAGGTTCTCCACACATTTATTAGAATAAAGTACACATCGAACCAGTTGGCCACTATCAGAATTTAGATGATAAGGCTATCGAAACTTCGTAATCCGTCGATTGCAAGATTCTTAGAAAAAAAAGGAAAGTTATTACTTAATCCAAATCTGTCCACACTCAATTACTTTCGATGCCACACTTCACTGTTCTGGTATCTCAACCCATTGTTCAAATCAATTTAAAACATACGTCGCAATGGTTAAACTAGTTCATTCATTCTTCTTACTTCTTGCTACACCCGCACAGTTAGTATAGCGTCTCACATTACGCGACGCGAGCCGTTCGCTACCATACATCGATAACGACTGACTTTAAACAATGTAGTCATGCGCTCATTTCGGCGCGGCGGAATGCTACTGTTATGTTACATTCCCCAACTACCAATTTGTGATAATTGTTCAGGTTTTTTTCCAAAAGAAACTGAAGAATTATCATTACAATAAAAAAAAGAAAATTTACAAATACCAAGTTTCAAACTCTCGAGTGTGGCCAAACTACTAACATAAGATACACAAAGCCATTTAACATATTTAAATAAAAAAAACAGGCACACAAACAACATCAAGAAAACATATAAAGAAAAAAAATACACGAAGGAACCACATGAAATTGTTATAGTTTTCGTGGTCACAGTTCTCAAATAGACTGTCAACTCTCACGAAAATAAAACTGAAAAGAAAGAACATATATACACAACATGACAAAAATAATATTTCCGCTTCTACCGTAGGCTCTATGGGTGGAGTCCTCGGTTGCGACACTGGTAGAGGTCATTAACCTCGATACGACTTTTGTCGAAGCACTTCACGCACTACACTGCACTACACAAAGCCTACTGTTGTTGCTGCTGCTGCTTTGGCATTTTTTCAGGCAGGGTACGAGAGTGGAAATGTGGATTTAGTTTACTGGCTTTAGCCGGAAAAAAATTAAAGATTTGTTCGCCGCAGCGATGAGGTAATTGGTATACGCCAAATAAAAATTAGAAAAAAAATAAGGATAAAGGGTGTCCCTCCTTTTAGTCAGATAAGTCTTCTGGTAACATTTTGTAGGGTTTAAGGGAAGTAACATTGAAAGTACCCCTGATACTTTGACCAACAGGGTACACTAATAAATAGGAATTCTTCCTAGGGCAGCTAGCAATCCGATACGGGCCTTCATACAAATACTTAAACTTCCTAATTTCTTTGTTTACGCTAGAGGACTTGTAATGAGTCTGCGCCAGTACCAGATCACCTGGCTTATAGTCGATTGCCTTCCCTCTTTGATCATGCCGCTTCTTCCTCCTCTGAGCTTTCTTCTTCATCTGCTGTTGAACTGTCTTAATCAACTCTTCACGGTTCACTTGACGAGTTGTAGGAAAATCTACGAATTCCGTTACAATACGGAGTGCCTTCTCGCCGAACATGACTTCCCGCGGCACTACCGAGGTAGAATCATGTGGTATGTCATTAAGTATATGCTCCAAGTGCTCAACTTCAAGGGCCCATCTCTGATGGTTGTCTGTGCAGTAACACCGAAACCACCTCCCTATTTCTCTCATTACTCGTTCAGAAACATTACTTTGAGGGTGATATAAGGAAGTTCGCACTACCTCTATCCCGACTTGCTCCAACCTCTCGGTCCATTTACTGCTACAAAATTGAGGGGCGTTATCTGAGACAACCCTCCTAGGTTTTCCAACCTTCGGTACGAAATCGTTTAAAATTTTATTTGCCATCAGCTTGGCTGTAGCCCTCTTCAACGGGTACAATCTGACAAATTTTGAAAAAACATCAATTACGACCAGTATCTGTGTCACTCCACCTCTAGACTTAGGCAGTGGGCCATACACGTCAACTGCGACTAACTCCAATACATTTTCAGGTAAAATACTCTTCATCTCTCCTCTCCTCAACACATTATCCACCTTCGTCCTCTGACATAGGTCACATGTGGACAGTAGCTTTGCTATCCTCCTCGCCATATTAACAAAATAACAGTGTTCCTTGATGATTCGGTGACATTTACCAGGCCCAAAGTGACCGTAACTCAAATGATGATGGTTAATCAAGCTATCTACATACTTTTCTGGTATCCACAATTTCCAGTCCTTACTTATTTCTGAATTTCGCTGAAAGACTACGTCTCTATGAACACAATAATATTTTGATAATTTTCCCTGGTAGTTGGGTTTTAAAATTTCTTCCTTTACCTCTTTAATCACTTCATCCTGTTCCTGTAAGGTCTTCATATTCTTCAGTAATTTTACAACTTCATTTTCTCCTGTCACCCCATGAATATAATGAATGTGTGCTTCTTGTGCTGGCTGAATATTATTCTTCCCTTCGACTAAACCGACAGGTAAACGTGAGAGGCAGTCTGCTACCAGATTTTCTGCACCAGGTCGGTATCTAATTTCAAACTCAAATTCCTGCATTAGTAAGGCCCACCGGGTCAGCCTCCCGTGTACCAACCTGCAGTTCATCAAAAAAGATAATGCCTTATGATCTTTGTATATCACGGTTTTTCTTCCTAGAAATAGTGCTCGAAACTTCTGGAAACACCATATAATAGCAAGAGTCTCTTTTTCTGTGGTATTATAGGACAATTCATGTTGATTCAACATTCTACTGGCAAATGCAATGGTTCTCTGCTCAATTTTCCCCTCCGACCTTGACTTCTTGAAAAACCTGTGCACCGAGTCCGTAGTGAGACCCATCTGTGGCCACACACATGTCTAAGTTCCAGTCAGGGTGTGCTAACACAATCTTTTGGGACAGTTCTCGTTTAATTCTATTAAAATCCTCTTCACAACCTTCAGTCCAATTCCAAGGTATCCTAGCCTTCCCAAGATCTCTGAGGTGGACACTATTCAGAGAGTGTCCGGGTATGAATTTCCGGTAATACCCGCACAAGCCCCAGAAAACTTTTTAATTGTGTCTTAGTGGTTGGTCGAGGGAATTTATTGATCGCCTCTACTTTCTTATCTTCAACGGTTATCCCTTCAGGCAGAATAACATGCCCCAAAAATTCAATCTTTTCCTCAAAAATACACATTTATTAATTTTTAACGTCATCCCTCCCTTTTTCAAAGCAGTGAGTACTTCTCGTAGTGTCTCAAGATGCTCTTCTAAAGTTCGTGAAGCAATAATTATGTCAGTCGACATAAGTGTGGATTTTGTCTCTCAATCGCCTTCCTAACACCTGATCAAGTGCCCTTATAAAATTGGCTACGGCGTTATTCAACCCGAAAGGCAACACACGAAAATGAAAACATTTGCCTTCAAAACGGAAAGCGGTATATTTCCTCGAAGCTTCATCAATAGGGTACTTGCCAATAGGATGCTGTTAAATCCAAGGAACTCATGTATTTGACACCATGAAATTTTTGCAAGATATCATCGACTGGTAATGGATGGTCTCTTTCAGTAACCAGAATTTTATTAAGCGCCCTTGCGTCCAAAACTAGTCTTATTGATTTATCAGCTTTGGTTACTGCGACCAAAGGGTTTACAAATGCACTATTTGATCGTTCGATCACACCCCATTCTAACATACGATCTATCTCCTCTTGTGCCTTGCTTTTCAGCGCAAAGGGAATAGGATAAGGTTTAACAGTAAATGGAGTGTCGTCCTTGACCTTGAAGTGGCACTGATATCCTTTAATTAAGCCAGGTTTATCTGAAAATATCTCTTGAAACTCGTTAATAATTTCCTGCACCCGCACTTGAGCTTCTTCTTCATTTTCGAGCTGTTGTTGCGAGTACATTAAATCCTCACTGTCCTTTTCGACCAATAATTGTGATAGCTGCACTTCTTCCTCACTAAGCTCATCATAGCATATAAACTCCTGCACCTCTCCTCTTGAAATGACTCTAACTTGAACCGCTTCCTTCCTTCTTCACAAATTTTGGTTTCATAACTATATTCACTCTTTTCCCTTCCGTAATGAATTGCAGACTATTTTCTTCCCAGTCCAGTTTAACCATTTTCTCGGCAAGCCAATCGACTCCCAGAATTAGATCAACGGTTAATTTAGGGATAACAAATGCTTTTATTTCAGTCCTGTGTCCTCCAATCTCACCATCTACTCGAATTTGCTGGGTGATTCTTTTAATTTTACCCCCATTCGCTACCGTAACTGTCATTCCTTGTACCGAGTGTAAACATGCGTCAGGTTCATTCACAAGGATTTGAAATAGGCTTTCCGAAACACAGGATATGTCCGCGCCAGAATCTATCAAGGCTTCTACTTGTCGTGATTTAAATTTCACCAAAACAGTAGGTGTACGGGCTTCCTTTCTCCTTAAAATTCCTTCTTCTTCCAACAAATCTTCTCTCGGGTCGTTATTGTAGACTGAAAAGACTTGTGATTGGCGAGCCGTTAGATTCGCTTCATTATTCAAATTTGAGTAGCAAGTGCTAGTAATGTCAGTTAATTGCCTGTCATTACATGGGGAATCTTCGTCCAGTTGCAACTTATTTTCACTCTTCCATTTTATTGACTTCCTGTCAATTCTTTTCTCTTCTTCATATATCTGTGACTGCTTCAGCTTCCCGACATCTTCTTTACAAGTTCCGTAGTCTGTTGGTATTGATTCTTCATCTCCATACCGTTCTTTAGTTGACAGAAATGTTCCGCATTCTTCGTTTATTGCGCCCGTGGCTGCCGCACACTTTAAACTATTTTTGGCACAGGTTACTATAGTGCTTACGCATTGACTGTTGCGCGTGTGTTGGCTGCCGTCGCGCTCGCCGGCTGCGCCGTCATGAAATACATAAGACTTCCGCACAACTTTAATCCCGTCCCAGGCTTACCTCGCCTGTATCCATATTTTCCGAACCATCAATTCCTATTAACATCATCTCACCCTCGCGTAATTTCCTTTGTTCTCTCCAAATGTGTTCCTGAATTCTTTCGTTTTCAATTTCAAAAATGTCATCTTCGCCTTCTCCTCTGATCTCAGATTCTCCGACTTCCATTTCCTGATCAAATTCATTTTCATCTTCTACCTCATCCGCCTTCAATTCTTCACTTGTACTGGTTAATAAAATTTTCTCGTATCTTGTCGGTTCCTCTTCAACTTCGTTATTAAATACTGTATCGTATAGACATACTTCTGGTTGATCCTTTTTCCGCCTCAAGCCTATTTTTTCTTCTTTTACTAATAATATTTTCTCTGTATTTGGCCTCTTTTCTGCCTCCGCCGCTGGCGAAGCCTTCTCAGTGGCAGGCACTAGTTTAAATGTCTGGTGCTGTCTTCTGAAACCACGGCTACCCTCTGTTCTTCATTTTGCGGTCGGTAGTTGTGATTCTGGAACCGCCTATGTGATTTCCCTTCCTCTATGTTTTCCTTTCGAACTCCATCTTGCCGGCCTGAGTTTTCCGGTTCTTGCCGAAAATTTCTATTCCCTTCTCTTCGGTGGTTTTCCTGTCTGAATCCGTTATTTTGAAAATGATTAGTATTATGTTGTCCCTGGTATCTTGTTCTGTACATTCTTTGCTCTTGTACATCTAATCTTCCCAGCATATCTACAGCATCCTTTATGGAGCGGATCTTGTGGCTAGTAAGTATTAGCTGTGTCTGTTCCGGTAACCTAGCCGCAATCATTCGTACATACTCTTCTTCACTATGAGGCTGGTCTAAGTATCGGCAAGATGCATAGCACCGCATGAAGAAATCGGTTTGCGATCCTCTTCTCGGGTCATAACGGTCACCGCACATTAATTCTGATTTTACGGCGATCTGCCGCTCTGCCGACCAGTAAAGATTCAAGAAATCTTCTTTGAACTGCTCAAAAGACGAAAATTCCTCCTCCAATTGCTCTGCCCACAGTCGAGGTCCTGCTCTTAAATGTTTTATTACCATATTAATTTTCTTCTCCTCACTAGCAGCCATAAAAGGTGGAAAATTCTCGAAATTTTTAATAAACTTTACAGGATGGATGCCATTTCGGTCAGAAAATTCTTCCCAATCAATCTTTTCGTCGTAGCATTGAACAGGAATTACTGTGCCCTTTCCGGTTTCTTTGTATTTACAGAATTCTTCTCTCACTACACCCGGCACTTGTTTTAATACTTCTTGTTTTATAATTAGCGGAGCCTGTACCTTCATTCTTTCATCCACAAATACGGCAGTTGACACTTTTAATTTCTCCAACTTCTCATCCAGCTGTTCCACCTCCGCAGTTATCTCTTTCATCCCAAACTTCACTTCCGCATAGCCCTGTCGGGTACCTTCTTGCAATGTTTGGAACTGTCCTTCTATCGTCTTTATACGGTGGCAATGACTATCGCTTTTTTCTTGTAACTGTGCATACTGTTCTTGCAAGGCGTCGGTTTCCTGGCGCAAACTATTAGTTTCACCCTTTAACTCTTGTTTTAAATCGGAAAACTGGGTTGCTAAGTCCTCTGCGCGCATATTACACAAAGCACGATACTCTTCCATATCCTTACGTAATTCTGCTATTTGGGATTTGTGTTCATTCAGAGACTTAGAATGTAACATTTCCGCGTCAGACTTCAGCTCAGCTTTTAGATTATCGAGCTTGGAATCAAAGGTTTGAGTGCTTAACTTAAGATCTGAATCTAACTTTTCAAATTTATCATGGAGGATTTCAGTGCTTGACTTAAGGTCTGAATTTAAGTGTTCAAATTTATCATGGAGGATTTCAGTGCTTGATTTGAGGTCTGAATTTAAATGTTCAAATTTATCATGGAGGATTTCAGTACTGGATTTGAGATCCAAATTTAAATTTTCCAACTTGGAATTTTGCCTCTCAGAGTTCGTGTTTAAATTTTTTACTGACTCACTTAACCCTCGTAACATCTCCATTATATCTGCATTGGCGCTTCCCTCGGTTTCCGGCATGATTATAATTTTGCACAGAAAACAGGATCACAAAATATAGCAAACTCACTCCCCGCGAATCAGACAACCAGACCACAACAACGCCGTTATACACGAAGCGCCAGCCGCTGCAAGCTATCTAGCTAAGCATGCCATTTAAAGAAAAAAGGGAATAAAAGGTTGCACTACAGGCATAACTACAGGTGGAATTTAAATAACTGATGACAAAGGATAAGAAAATGTATTGTCGAGTTAGGGGAGAAAAATCTTGTCCGATTTTCTTCCTCGATATTTCACAGAAATAAAAGGAAAATTATCAGGAAAAATTAGGAAAGGATTTAAGCCTTCAAAAATAGCCAAACAAGCAGCGCACAGCGCGTCCTTAGCTTTCGGAGACTCTGCACGACGATTCTTCTTTCTCCCGCCTTCGTCGTCTCGGCTGCCCAGCTCCGCGCCGAACAATGTAGAATATCTTCCCCGCTGCTCCTTGACCAGCCGCGCTGCCTTCGTCGAGTGGGAGTTCTTCCGCACCTTTGGGTATTGTCGACACCTGTTTCGATTGTCGTCGTCTTGATATTACTAGTTTTCCTTTTTTTTTTTCTTTGTGTGTTTTCCTAGGATTTGAGAAAAATTGTCTCTCCTCCTAGTACTAATTTCTACCACACAGTCCTGTCACTCGTCGACATGTAAGACTATTGTCTTTCTTGGGGTTGACATGATACTTACTTACTGTAGACCGAACTTCGTACTTGCTAAAGTTTTAATTACTAACATACAGCACCAGAAGCCGGATAAATGAGTTCGTAGTCGCCGCCGGTCGCCAGAGAGGGTCTAAACCAGTCCGATAAAAGTGTGAGGATAACTAATTAAGAGAAATCTTCAAGTATTAAGTAATGAAAATAGGTTCTCCACACATTTATTAGAATAAAGTACACATCGAACCAGTTGGCCACTATCAGAATTTAGATGATAAGGCTATCGAAACTTCGTAATCCGTCGATTGCAAGATTCTTAGAAAAAAAAGGAAAGTTATTACTTAATCCAAATCTGTCCACACTCAATTACTTTCGATGCCACACTTCACTGTTCTGGTATCTCAACCCATTGTTCAAATCAATTTAAAACATACGTCGCAATGGTTAAACTAGTTCATTCATTCTTCTTACTTCTTGCTACACCCGCACAGTTAGTATAGCGTCTCACATTACGCGACGCGAGCCGTTCGCTACCATACATCGATAACGACTGACTTTAAACAATGTAGTCATGCGCTCATTTCGGCGCGGCGGAATGCTACTGTTATGTTACAAACGGTACACGAGTTGACCCCTGCAGCTTCTTCACCTGGCATTTTAAGTGCTGAGTATTTAAATCGGAGATTTTATGGAGAAGAAACGAAATTTAACACGGGATTTTTTTCCCTCGTGTGACGTTGAAAGTGACAGTTTAATTTTCACTGACAGCTGGCGGGTGCCATGAAATTCCCAACAACTTTATTTGGATGACTCGCGTTTATCCAGGCTTTCGCTGTTGATGTGAGAGCAGAATTGCGAACACAGTAAAAATGTACAGTACGACTTTACTAGTTATTAGACACTCTAATGAGTCAAACAACAAACATAATATGAATTCCACGTCCTGCCATCCAGATTTGGATTTCCCATAGTTCACGAAATCACTCCAGGTGGATGCCAGGAAGGTTCCTTTTAAACGCCATGGCAGAATTCCTTCCCGTTCCTTACTCCCCATTCATTTCCCGCCTCTAATGACTTTGATGTCGATGAGACATAAAGCGATTATATTAAAAAAAATTATAGTAACTGACTGAGTTATCCTACAACAGGCCATGGCTAAATTCATTTCCCCTAATTCTCCACAGTCCTCTCCTGGTACTAATAATCTCGACGTCCACTTGCGGTAAAATAGTAAAAAATTCGAAACCCACCTGTACCTGTGCGAACATTGTACTTGGCAGCTCCATCATGTCAACGCCTTTCCTCACTACCGTCAAGCCGCGTTCCCACGATCTCTTGTAACGGAGGCGGGATGGGACGGGACCTCATTAGCCGAAGTGTAGGGACGAGCGCGCACCGCAGGTTAGCCCTAGCTTACCTCGCCACCACCTACGCACCACGTTGCGAAGTGTTGTTTGGCACAGAACACTTTACAGCAACAGAAGGGGTGCGCACCGCTGCTGCAAACCGATGACAACAGCGTACCTCTACACACGCCGGTGATATTTACCGACACAGAGTGGGTAGCTGGGTCTCATCTCCGCTAGCAGAGGCGGCCCTGTTCCAATGGCGTGTTGTCGAGTATTCGTCCCGTCCCGTCCCACCTCAGTTACAAGGAATCGTGGGAACGCGGCTTCATATGCATTGCTTCAGGCTCCGTTTTTTATATATATAAAACTTTCCTGTGGTTTATACCAACTCTCACTGTATGCCTGCCTTAATATCAACAGCTCTGGATACATAAGTATGTATCGGAGGGTTACGGAGAAAATACTTCTGTCTCAACGAGACTTCCTAGAAATTGATTTCGGTTTTACATTTTTTCAAATCAAAAGAGTGACGATTTTTTTAACAAAGCGAGTAACTTTTATTCGTCGAAGCTATGAAATGATTTTCTTTTTAAGTCCATAGGCAATAGCATTATTTGTAAACCATTGTACAAACAACACAATAATATATCTGCAATTGGTTCAAGTAACACTATAGTCAGAATGTTTCTTATTTCAATCGTAACCATACACACATTGGAAATTGTGTCATCTGGTGTTACGCAGACTCTTTGGGGTGGTTGCCGAAAAGAAAATTCTGCAGTTTAATTGCCATTGAATTAGAAAACAGTCAAATACCAACCAGCATCATATAAAAAAACATCGGAAATGAGTAAAGTACTCCAGTGATGCAATATAATAAAACTGAATGAATGCACAATAGCGGATAAAAAATCTTTTAAGCACTGCATCTAAAGTTGCAAGATTTACGTAGAAATGAACGGCCATTCAGTGGTGCCCTAATGAATAACTAGTTATGTTTCTAGATTACGCTTAGCGATTCGTAAAAACCTGCAGTCCTTAACCTTCACGCTGGTAGTTCGCCCTGATAGGATTAGAGGCTCAAAGCGAGTGTGACCAAGTAGGCACTTAGAGGATCCCAGCTTGACATCGCGTCCATTAGGACCGGAACATAGCACTAAGGATATAAGTCTCGATCTGAAATCAATTCAGCCGTAACATCAAAAACTGGCTTATCTTATACATAACATCTGTCTCTGTCACCATTCTGTGTTGCATGTAAAATTATTTGAAACGAATCTAAGCCTTAAATAGTTTTAAAACAAGTAGCCCACCATACAACGTATAGAAGAGAGAAATAATTTTCGGTTCAAATAAAAGCTACCAGAATGAAGGGTATATCCGGAAATGCCCTTTTTTATTTCGCTACATTAATAAGAGTATAGAAAAGAACTGTTGTCTCGAAAAGTTTCGATTTGAAGACTTGGTCTCATTTTAATTTTACGTTATTGGATCTTCTTCTCTGCGATTTTGGCCACCTACTGACCACGAAAACTAGTCCTGTGCATTAATCTCGATGCTTCTTTTCTTAACTTTCAATTGTTCTTTATCCTTTCACTCTGTTGTTTCCTCCTTTCTTGATTCCAGATGTTACTCCTTTTCCCCTTTCTCCTGAAAACCCTTAAAATTTTTTACCAATCTTCTGAATGATGCTCTCTCTGTTATTCCTATCTCAATCATCTCTTTCTTTACTCCTTGGATGCACTGATTGTCATTCTTATTCTTGTAAACATAGTTGAAAATTCTTTTTCTAAGTTTATGGTTATCCATCGTAATTATTTGACGAGAAACACTGATTCTCATCTTTATGATAGTGTTTCACATCTTTAATTTACTCTTTCCTTGTATATACCTTTATTACTTCGGTGCTTAAACTATCCCTTTTCAGTTTTCAATAATCCCCAGATTTTTCTTAAGATTTTCTTTTGCTTTTTCTATAATTCTCTTTCTCCATTTTTCATAGAAAACATTCATTCTGAGGCGTAAAGACCCTCTGGTTTGATTACTGTGTTACAGGGTCTACTCAAGAGTTTTTCAAAATTTTCAACATGATTTCAACCATTAGTCTATATATCTATGTTTTCCAATAAGCGTTAAACCGACTAATAAGAAATTGAATTTTAGTTTGCTCTAAGTTAATAATAACGATTTGCTACACTTTATGCGTAGGGGCTAGCTAGCTGGAATCACATTGCGTGGGTTTCAGATTCAATTAATGTGTATGGGATCGCCGTTTTTTAATTGAACTTTGACTTCATCCATTAATGTATACAGTGAGTAAAATACACAACGTGGGTCAAATGACAGTTATATGCCAGAATAGAAGGTCCTGGGTGTGTGGTCTGGTGGACGAAAAGTTCTTTTCTTTACCATAAAATAACGGTAGTTAATTTTCGATCGGGTTACACTACTTTAACGTGTTTTCACAACCTTTCTATCTTTCTCTGCTTGCGTCTAGTTGCCGTATAAGTCGCAACAAGTATTTGCATTATACGACTGCTTGTAATTACAAAATATTAGACGACATTTATTCATGTGACTATCACAAGGTTAGGAATAACATACTCTGCATGTTTTCTATTCACAGGACAATCTCTTCACTTAACTGCAAGGCTGTGCCACGGAACGGCACTTGTTGCATGTTCTGTCAGCAACGTACAAGCCTGCTCCACGGCACGAACGCACTTCCGGTCTCAAATGCGTTGCAGTAGTACAGAATTAATAAGGGTGAACAAATTACCAGGCGAGCGAGATTTCAAGCTTCTGACAGTCCTTATTAATTACTTCCGTAGATCAAGCGAACAAGAGTGAGAGAGAAAACCAATTGGCAGTCACTGGTGACTGCAGACGGAAGTGAAAACTTATAACTGTGAATATCATTATCGGCTGCGCATTCCGCCCCTGTCTTAACTGCCTTCACCTAACTCGGTAGTGCTACCAGTACAGGTGACCTACAGTTAAACGTGCCAGAGGTGAAGGTAGGTTACGGGTCAATGAAACCCGCCCCCCCCCCCCGGGAAATGTATTAGAAGCGGGTACCTTTAGTTCCCCAGTCAGACGCTTTAACCACTGAGCGACCAGACCCATTCAGATATACTGTCAACATTACATGTCGATGACGAGAACTCAAAAGATTTTACCCATCCAAAAATCGCCCAACCCGCATAAAGAAGTTTTCGCTTCAGAAACTAAAAATCTTAGTGCACAGCCCGAAGTTTGGTCGAATCTTCCAGGAAGGGGATGTACCAAGCTATTGGGTCAGAGGAATACCAATTCCTTTCCTCAGGGGACTACAGTTTCACGTGGGATCAGAACCAGTTAACGTCCCGGTGAAGCTCATATAATCAAATACAAATCCTAAACATTTCTGCTCACTACGGGATTTTAACTCGTGACTGGAGAGAGAAAAATTGGAAAATAAGCGCCTCAACCGTTGTGCTACCAGACCGCCTTGTTTTGAAGTATGCGTGTGCTAAGTACTATCAGAATAGAATAAAAATTTTGGGTTTGTATGAACAATATTATCAGAAATTAAGGTGAGAGGGAAAGGAGGAAAGGATTTAGGTTTTTGTAAGTCAAACGTAAACAGTGTTTTTCTATTTGTTTTAAAGTATATGTATTCCAAGTTCCATCAAAATTGGATAAAAACTGTATGTCTGTATGAAGAACATATGCAAAAAAACAAACAAACTTTCATTTTTATATATTAGATACAAGTATAATCTATAGTTTCACTGCTGTTCAAGTGAAACACGTCATACTAATAGCTAAAGATATATACCGACACCTTGCCTGAAGATGGAACCAGAGTCAGGCTCCGAAACGTCGCCTCTTTTGGACGTGCTCTCCCGGTGGAAACGCTAGAGAAGATTTTATTTATCTGATTCACCGAGAAAGCCTACGTTCTTTCATATACAGATACACTGTTAACATTAGCATGTTGGTGACACGAACTCATAAGTTTTTACCCAGCCAAAAAGCCCGCAGTATTTCAGTGTTTAAGTTACGATATTACAGAATTCCATTGTCAAATAAAAGTTCCGGATGGCAATGCTGCTCAATTATTTCATATCTTTGGAGAAGTAATTCTTCTAGTAATATAGATACTTCGTTAATCAAAGGATTTAATCTCACTAACAAGATTATTTTTTGCATGTTGTTTCCATTTCTTTAAGTAATTTGTTTCCTGATATGCTCATTGGTTAACCTCGGATAAGCAAATTTACTTTTTTTCACGATCTTGATGAATCGCTAAAAGAAAAAATTATTTTCATTTTTCTGTAAACCAATAGTTTTATCATTTATAAAATCGTGAAAACTGAAGAAAAGTTATATAAAACCTATGGGTATGAATTAAATAAGCTAAATGAATGTGGAAAGTAGTATTCTATATGCATGAATTAAATAATATATTTAATTACCCATGTGTGGTTTTATGATCTATTTTCGTCAATTTTAAAAATTATTGAAATACAAAAAAAAAAAAAAATCCCGATTTAGTTGCTACATCGAATGTTATCTCTGTTACCGGATTATGCGATACGTCGTGAGCATTAAACAACATCTGTGTGTAACTTATATTTTGAAAAGTGTATAGTGCCACCATATCTCTTTTCTTATAAGGCACAATTTATTTAACTTCATTTAGTACTTAGTAATCAGTATTATAAATTACCCCTTACACCTTTAACTACATACAAGAAAGGGCCATAAACAGATTTCTGTATCGTTATAAAAAATACTAGATGTTGTAGTAAAAGTTAACACCGGAAATGTAAACGTTTAATCACAGACATCTACTTAAAAAGAAGCAGAAACAGTATGTTAGTACATCATTTTGTTCACCTGTCCAAGATAAAATACCAACCAACCCACGTATTGTTTATGCTTGGCAGCATTAGAATTAATGATTACCCGAAGTTTTCCTCGTTTACGAGAAACTCTCTACATCCCACCTGCCCAGCCGTTCTCATCCCACCTGTTCACTATAAATAATGACAAAATATTATCAGAAAACGTCCGAGCAGCAAAGTGTAACAGTCGGTAATGTATTTCGAGTGTTCCGACCCTAATGTGAGAGGCTACACGGAAGGTAGCCGGAATACAAATTATTGGCGGAATATTATGTTAATGGAGCGCGGTAGGTGGCATATTTATCGGACCGATCGCTGTGGAGGCGAGCGGACCGGAGCAAGTGTGCCTGTTAAGAGTGGAGAAGTCACGCTGGCCGTGAAATGTGGAGTCACGCTATGTGCGGGCACCTGCCATGGTGTTCAGGATGTTAGCAAATAGCCAGCTTATGACATTCGGATGCCAGAATAAGACCTTGCAATGAGCCTTCCAAGAATATTGGGAAACCTGCAGCTACTTTCCGTGTTGTAACGTTCAGACCTTCTTTCCAAATTTGAAAAAATAATTAATGTTATTATTGTTATTGAATTTACCATGAATAGGCAGAACTTGCGTGAACAAAAATCATCAATGGTTTTATTTCAATTACTGACATGACACTTTAGTACACGATATTAATTAAAATTAATCAGCTGTCCTTCTGTGGGCTCCAGGGTATCTACTATAAAATTTCGTAAGGTCACCCACTCATCTCGATAGCTATTGGCTGGAGAATGGAGTCACGTGTCAGCCTTCGCTCACAAAACAGCGAGCAGAGATACCATTAGAAGGAATTCGTGGTTATGTCTACAGTTTAATAACCAATCAACTGCTACCAAATTAACTGGCATAATACATGCATTAAGTTTGCTTTTCATAGCGTTTCATAGTTAAAAAAAAATTAAATAAATTTTGCTGCTGAAAAAACGTGTATCTGCTTTTCAGTAACGTGTTACTAATTAAAGCAACTTAAAGAATTAAAAAAGAAATTAAATTGCTCATAGTCTCTGCTGTAACCACGAATTCCAATTCTCATTTCGGCTTAGGATAAATTTCAGTTCATTTACAACTTTTACTAATGTTGCTTGACCAAAATTTATGCATTATGGTTTATTTGAATATTAGGCATTTTACTGTCCACTTTCCTTATTGGTCTTTATTCATGTTCGCTGTATGTGAGTTATTAGGTTATTTTAAGTGGACATCAGACCAAATGTATCACCGATTCGACTCTTCTGGCAATTTATTTCTGCGCAGTTGCTCAACTGTTTCATAACATGGAATGTGTATTAAGTTCTCTGGCTGTCACAGGTACTATGACCAATGTTTATATTATGAGTGTTTGCCCAGTCTCAATAATAAACAACGTGATGCTTTGGAAGCAGACAGGATTTTCTTTTTAAAATTTTTGCAAACTTTGAGGGTCAAATACAAGTCGAGTTGGTATTTAAGCAAGTTCGAGTGTATGACCTTTGAAACAATTACACGATTGCGCGGTTGTTCCTGTCCGTGTTTAATACCTATCTCTATTAACGCTTCTGAGTTCTTCAAGCTCAAGAGATTTTATTCATCCTAAGGGTGAAACACAGGTCAAGCTTATATTTGGCCAGATCAGATCAACCTGTCATAATTTTTCATCGTAAAAACTGGAACTATTCTAGACCCGTGACGATACGCAAAAAAACAGTCACGGGCTTACACTAGTTTTATTTAAAATACACAAAATTAAACTGTAAAAAAAAATAACCTTTTGAATGTTCACTTGTGAAAGAAATGTTCGCTCCGTGCTATGAGAGCTTTTATCTTGCAGGGTCGTAGCTGGGATATGCTATTAACTACAACAGAGTCCTTCACTGGCGATGTTTAATTACCAAATTTTGATACATTGTCTACTATGCTGTAGGTTAGTGAGGCACAGTTCTTCAGAAGACGCCCTTTGCCTGAGCTCATTTACTCAAACAAAATAACTGGTGTCCAGATTCAGGCAGCAGCATTTCCACTATTAAACGGACGCAGACTCCAAATCGACTGGCTTGACTGCCGACCGGCACAGTTCAGAAAGCCTCCTCTCGTTCGCCGTGATACATGAAAACAGAAATTCCTGTATATCACTCTGTTTATCTCGCTGGCTAGCCCAACTCTCCCCGTCATCAGGGACACTCACGTTTCTTCCCTCGCCCGCCATTTCTAGGAACCTGGACGGCTGGCATTCCTGATACCTGCCACTCACAGCCTCTCTTCAGCGCCCACATGCGAAATAAAATATCCTTTACCTAAAGTTTATGAATGTAACTAGCGGTCACAAGACGCGTTCGTTACATTGTTTTCATATTTTGTGTACTGATGACGGGTTTTACATCCGTGCAGATTGTGTACTAAATTAAAAATAATAATAAGTGATTTTTAAATCCAGTTCATGGATAGCTTTGCGAAACCTCCTATAAATAGTATACAGGGTGATTCGGAAGGCATCGTAAATATTGAAGGAGGTGGTAGTATGAACAATATTGAGTAAAAAAGTTTATATAAACATGTGTTCGATTTCAATTAGTTGTGGAGGTTCAGGTACTGGAATATTATGTATAGAATAAACACTCAGAAAATGATTAAGAGCACACAAACTACCTAGACAAATACTTTATCCATGCAAAAGAACATGCATATCTTACAAAAGTTTTGATTAAATGCGAAAATCCCACCATTAACTTCAATACACTTTGCATGTCTCTTAGCAACAGTACGTGTAGCTCTTCTGAGTACGTCTTGGTGTACTTTTATGAGATAGGAATGTTTACAATGCAAGTGAGTATTTCGTATCTAATGTTTACTTTTTCCTTCTTCAAACATCCCCACACACAAAAATATTAGGCGGTAAGGTCTGTGTTTATTTTATGCATAACATTCCAGCACGTTTATTGCATTGGAAATCGGACACATGTTTATATGAACTTTTTTACTAAATATTTTTCACGCTACCACATCTTTCAGTATTTACCATTCCTCCTGAATCATACTGTATGTAACACAAAAAAACACACAGTTGAAAAATTAAATTACGTATTATCACTGTATACACTCGTATGAAGTGAAACTTAAACACTTTTTTCTGAATTTTTTTCAGTGTATTTTTGGATGTTACTATAGCACTCGAGTGAACGAAAGATACTATCTTGACTGGATCTGTACAATAAATCGGTATTTTGTCAAAGTTATTCTCAAATGTATCAAATGAAAAATATAAAAAATTTAAAGCACAGTTCTGGGTGTTCACTATCTGAACTATCGAATTCCCCAACGAATGATTATGGTTTTCTGTTAAGAAGAAGTATGTACGAAAAATTCAACTTTATTTCTTTTGTGGAAACTATAAACACTGAAGGATCAGTATAATTTTCATGTAATTCTTAAGAGATTACACATCACGGAAAATCATTTGAAAAAAAATAGGATCAGTAGTTACAGAAGGGGGAATATGCATATTTTCGTTAGACTCTAGTAGAGAGCGTCAAATAAAAAATAGAGTCCAAACAATTTCAGAATCTCTGGCTTCACTGCCTTCATTTGATACGAAAGAAGGTTTATTATTATATTTTTATAAAGAAATTCTTTACACTCACCTCTAATCCAAGAAAAAAAATTCAATCTTATAATTTTTCTAAATTTTACATTAAATTTATGTTTGGGACAATAAGCACTGTAAGATTGATTTCACGTACCAATTTATAGGTAAAAGAGGTAAGAAGGTAACTTGTGACAGTCATTCAGAGATACTGAATCGTAAGAAGTCTGTGTGCTTAAGATCACACGTTAGATATCGAGCTTGTTTATATGGTCGTGTATTTTTATTATGAGTTACGCCATGTCGACGTTGAGACGGGAAAGAGCTTGTGGCAAGGAACATGAAGGTATTCAGCCATGGGCTTTTTAACGAACCATTCCGGCATTTTTCCAGGAGTGGCTTGGGAAAAACCATGAAAAACCTATATTTTGATGGCCGGGTGGTGATTTGAACCCGCGTCCTCTAGAATGCGTAGCCAGAGCGTTACCGCTCACCCGCCACGCTTTGTGTGGTCGTGGAGATTTAAAATATTGGGGGATGACGTCTCTAACGTTCTGAATAAAACATTTAAACTTTCATTCTATTTCCATTTCCCATATTCTAAAATGCAACAAAGAATTCATGATAAAGACTCGTGATTCTGATTGCTCAAGCAAGCTAGTGAATAATTCATCGAGTGTAATCCAGAACCCTTGGCTGCTATTTCGATCAAATAACTTTCCATCGGGGTCTCCCGGGGAATAATACAAAAATGATTTTTTTTATTTGTTAATTTAGTTATTTGTGCCATAGAACTTTTAATTTAGAAGTTGAATACTAATGATGGTCAAAGAAGAAAAGGACGATTAGTGGGGGCTCTTTGCTTCAATGCACTAACACAAATTTGCGGTTTGCCCAAAATACAGCTTAAAAACCCCAAAAGATTTAGTTACAGTTAGAAGTGATAGGAATTCTTAGTCCTCAACAAAACTTAAAAAGTATCAAGTACATCTTGGTTATGAGGAACAGTTTACCATTTTATCATTGAGTACACTACAGTTCCGAATTATTCTAACTTTCATGATATTAACCACTACATCAACCTCAAATGTTACTGAGTGTTGATACAATTTTTCAATTGTAAACAACCTTGCTATATAAAATCGTTCTGGTTACTAAAGGCAAGGTCTTTAAAATCTTACGCTTGACGTGGAATAGTTTATAGCTCGTCGAGGTCGTGGTCATTATAGTAAGGAGAGGCTGATGTAAAGGGAAACGGGTGACGACGTTTATGAATAAATCATGTCGGAATTCACCTTGGAGTTATTTCGGAAACCTTGGAAAGCCGAAAATGAATGAGTTTGCCCAGGTATCGAACCTACTTCCCGCCAAATACCAAAATTGCACTAAAGGCACACCCAACAGACTCGGTGGAGTATATTTAAATATTCATATTCGCTCATTTGAATAGGTACCAACTGTAGAAACAACAAAATCAAAACGATGTTATCTTGGTTGTCCAGGTTGAACCGCGTCTATTTATCGCAGACAGCGGGCTTATACCAAATACCCTGTAGCTGTGGCCAAGTGTGTATCGGCGAGACTGGACGGACGGTCAAGGAAAGGCTGTGTGGACACATACGACTCCTTAAAAATAACGACGTCAGCAAATCAGCTGTAGCACAACATTCTGCTGACAGTGGGCACGCAATTTTATTTAGTGACACTAGTCTACTGGTTCAGGAAAGCAGATGGTGGCCCAGGCGTGTCAGAGAAGCGTTGGAAATAATAATAAAAAAAGACCAGATAATATGAACGCGGACGGCGGGCTACAACTTGACCAAATGTGGTCATGCTTGATTAGGAAAACGCAGGACGCAGGCCCCCACCGGACCGGCCACGCTGGTGGTGGTAGCTTGAGTGACGTCACTCCGAACGGTTAGCGTGCTCTTCGGGAGCTATATACAGGCTGCAGCAGTTCCAGCCGTGACAGTCCTCTGAAGAGGGCCACAAAATGATAGCCGAAACGTTAGGTTTCGATAAACTGACGCGGTTCAACCCGGACAGCCAAGATAATATTGACAACGACTGCGGAAGTCTGTGCACCCACTTAAAATTAAAACGAGTTTGATGCCATTTCCCTATTGCTATCAGGAAATTGAATGGATGGGAAGGTTGTTAGAGTTCGGTCTCGGGAACCGGGTGTTTTAGTTGAATGACAAGTCTCTCCTCGCGCAAAATACTCCGTATATTACTCCAAATACTAAGGGAGCGTGCGTAAACCACGTAGCTCCATTTTGGCCTCCTGTGGACCCCCCGCTCCCCCACGTAGCCCTCCGTGGCTTTTGCCTATAACCCCCCCCCCCACGAAGCACGTAGCTTTTTTCCCTTTTGATTCCAGAAGACATTTTGTACTGTTTTCTCTTGCAGACTATTGTAAATTACATATGGAGATAATTAACTGAGGGAAATAAATATTTACATGCTGTTGTGTGTTCTGTTCCTCATTATAACTGTGAAAAATGTTACGAAAGGAAAGCCTGGCTCAGAAACCCCCCTCACCCCAAGTAGCCTTTCAGCTAACACCTCCACCCCCTGGACCGAGCCACGTAGTTTGTGTACGGTCCCTAACTTATAGTTGTAAGAGAATATGAGCGGTATGGATTAATTGTCTCTGCCACACATGGTGATGTTTTAAACCAACAACGAAACACCAGATTTTGTCACCACTTGATGATCATAACTATTTATAAACAAATATTTTTATAGGTTCATGTATCACCACCCTTTGCCGTTGTCTTCTAAGTGAATGGGAGTATTTCTGGGTCATTTTGCAACTGTAAATTATCATTCATTTGCGTAGTTTCCTTGTACACCATTAGCATTTATCAACTCAGCGGCTTTGAAACAATTTAGCCATTTATGAGGTTTAAAATTAAATACCCGAAACTTATAGATGGGATTAGGGTAGCATTATATGTATTTCTTTGTTAATTTTTCATTCAAATTTTAATTTTCTGTTCGGACCCCAGTAAAGTTAAAAGTACAATACTACGGTTTCAAACTGTAAAACCGATGTCAAAAATTAAGTATTTTTCAATTTATACAATAGTATAAATTTAAATCATATACATACAATAATGTATTAAAAAATTCTACGATCAGTGTCAAGAATTTTTCAGGCGATCATCGTTCGAAGGTTAGTAAATTTTGACTGTCTGGAAACAAAACAAAACGTTATTTATATTAAAAAAAATTTATTTAAAAAATTAGTATTAAGGTACAGAATATTTTATGCTTTGAACGAATGTGGTGTTAGGATTCCCGTTGGTTTTTCAGTAATCGGAGATCTACAAAGGCGAGTGGCATTATAAGGGCGTTGATTTCCTTGTATGTTCCCGACAGCCTGGGCGTGGCAAATTGCAGGTTCCAGTCGTCTGGAGGACAGTAACCTGAGGCGACAATACCAAGGCAACACACCTGCTATTACGTCAAATCAGCTTCAGAATTAAGGCCCCAATTTTGTAAATGCCGATCCCGACACAACGTAATGCTTTGGTATGTTCGCTTTTTGTTGAATTCTTGTTGCTTCTGTCGAGTGTACTGTACATCACTACATGAATTTTGACTTGATAAAGGTGCTGTTTGCTGGTTAAAAATCAAGTCTTCAGTTTGAGTCTTTATAAAATAACTCCTTGGTGCCTGTATGCGGGAGCTAACGAACGATTTATATGCATACGCATACGCATGTATGGGTTTTAAATGTCTTTGTCTTTTGACTATGCCTTTCGGGGATGAGATATTTTACTCGAAATATTCATTATAATTGATACAATCAATTATTAATCTGTCCAATCGCGACACTATGAACGAATTATAGTTTTCGTGAAGTCATTGTCTTTACTATCATTTATAATTTCCGATTTTTATCTTTGATGACCATGTCATAACTTGGTTACTATTAACTATTTTTTACCTTAATAGATTTTCTCTTGCACCCAAAGCATGCTGAGAACGTCTTTAATCGTCATTTATCTTAGACGACCTATGATGATCGTTCTCCCGTCACATTTCCAAAACACATCTTCCCTTTTTTCATCTGCATTATCTAAAATAAACTTCTACTCTATCGAAGTATTTATTCTCTTACCACAAAACATTCATCTAATATACTTTCCACCAAATATTTTAACACATTGATCTCAACCAACTTTTATTTTCCAACTTTCCATAGTATTTCTCTACTTTTTTACCGTCTCCACTTGTACGGAATCTTTTTATTATTATTATTTTTTAATACTTTATACAACGTTACGAACTCTTTTTTATCTTAGAATTCAGCTAATTTATTTTGGTTTACACAGCGCCTTATCAAAATATGGATATTAATTCTTCACGGATATCCATGTCGTCAACCCAATGTAGTAAAAAGTGTATTGTGCTACTGCCACTATTCGCTGTCGATGTTAATGTTAGTCATTCATCATACATTGTACTTAATTTTAATCGTTTGTATGACGAATGTTTTTTGAACCTGAAATTTCTGAAAATAATAGATGTCGGAAGTGTATACCATACATTTTAATAAACCTTAAACATACTGTACGTTGATAGTAAAAACAAAAAACATTAAGTTACTACTAGAATTTCCAGGCAGCTAAGTGTTCATCTTTGTTGTAGTCTTTGGCGCCTAATTGTTCAGTTTACATTAAACAAAGCTTATTGTAAACTGGAAGATTTAACAAACCTAGAGTTAAAAGTAGGTCTTTCTTCCTCATCTTTTTCTGAAACTTACTAAAACAACTGTGATTGCAACAGAAATTCAACTCCATTCAGTATTAACTGATATACTAAATTATTTCTTTTATTTTATTCCGAAAAATAGTATGTAATAACACGGGACACGTACAAACAACACATGGATTAAAACATGAAACTTGACAGAATATTTTTCTAACATTTTATGAGTAATCTATCAATAGAAGTATCGTCATACACACAAGCTTTCGAGATAAACATTCAACTCTCCACTGAAAAAAAAAGGGCTCTTTTTTTTTTTTTTGTTAGATGCTGTGTCAGAGAGAAAAATCTTATTTACTGTACCAGCGGAATGAACTTAAAAAAAATATTTTGTCTGCATTCTAATTATAGTTTGTTTATGTTACCGTCCAAACGTGTATTTACCTACTTCTGATTCTGTGATACGTTTTTTCAAATATAATACTGTGGCAAGGAGCTTTTCAATATGAAATTGACATAAAATACAATAAATGAATGTAAAATACAATGTTCTAATAATTACTCAAAAATTCATCAAACGCTAAAAATAAAATTTCTGTGATATACGCCTTTGGGATTTCCGTCTTAGGGTTCGACAGTTCACGTTGAGATTAAATCTAATTGCATACGTTAGAATTTTTGTGGCACTGGTTTAATATCAATACAATTCATCAGAAAGAAAAATTTTATTTTCCAAACATTTCTCTTTTTCTCTGGGCTAAGGAGAATACGCTGTGCCAAGAAAACAATGAATTGAAAGAACAAAATATTAATTTTGTTTGAAGATATATGTGAAAAATTTTAATGCCTCACTGCTCCATTCTCCATCATCATATTCTTCATGGCGATGAATATTACGAAGAAGACACATTCCATATTCTTTAATGAAATATGCAGCTAGCTTGTAATATATTCTAACAACCCGGCGTGTACCGAATATATTTCTTAGCCATTTCGTGGCAGTACGCTAATATATTTTGGTTAATGCCCCTTAATTACGTTTAGATTACAATACTAATTAGGGTCTAAACAATTTTATGGGTACATAACCATTTACAATTTGCATTAGTAATGTGGGTGGTCATGTTTGGAGACACGCATGAAAGTGTTCCACTTTCTCCGAACATCATAGTTCATTTTCTTTTAGAGCAGAACCGGACTGTACAAATTTTTAAAAGCAGTTTTAAGCATAGAGATATTTATGGATGTTTATTTATTTCTTTATCCTTTCATTTGTTTAAATATAATTTGTAATAGAATTTACATTCTCTCTATTTTCATAGTATTTTCCTGAAGGAAGAGTGTGAAAACGTAAAATGGAGCACATGACATATAGACATTTTTATATTATAAGGTAATAATTCCGTTCTTACCAATGACTGACAATTCATGGAAAGCTATGCAATTTAGTATTAAATGAATCACCAGAATAAAACAGGGGCATGTCAAAATTGCTTAAGGCCAGCGTTTGAATTATGGTATGTCAAGCTTGACTATTAGAGAACTAAGAAGCAAGTCATTTAAAAAAATCATCTTTGCATGATAAACGTAAACTAATATATTTCAGACTTATATGCCGGAAACACACAATCAGCCAATTTTTATTCATACTTAGGGAAGTACTACCTCTTTGTACGTTTTATGTATAAAGGACACAATTACAAAATAAACAACAGAGAAATGAGATTACATACGTTGCTTTGACACTAGTTTCTTCCACGTGAAGAAATAAAATGTTATATATCAACCATTTTCGGATAAAGAGAGAGTAGAAAGAAGTTCATAAATGCGGAAGTGCTGAAGAAAATTGATGAAAGGAGGATACCTTTAAACGAGTTACTTACAGAAAACCAACACGGATTTCGGAAGAACCGATCGTGTGAGACGCAACTGGCTCTATTTTCGCATGATGTAATGAAAGTTATTGATGCAGGATCACAAGTTGACGCTTGTTACTTGGATTTTCGGAAAGCTTTTGACTCTGTACCACACAACCGACTTTTAGCGAAGATTCGAGAGTACAGTATACCTGATCAGATTTGCGAATGAATGGATACGCGATTTTCTAACTGGTCGGTCACAGTATGTCGTTGTTGACGGGGAAGCCTCTTCGAAGCTAGATGTTACTTCGGGCGTTCCTCAAGGAAATGTAATAGGACCACTTCTATTTTTATTTTTATAAACGATCTCGGTAACCACGTTAATTGCAGGATGCGATTGTTTGCTGATGATGCACTTATTTATAGGGAATTTGAGGAGCTCTCACGATTGCTTAGAAATTCAGCGCGATCTGGATGTTATTTTGGAATGGATTCACTGAAGTATCTAAGCGTAACAGTACCAAGCAACATGAAATGGGACTTACACATAACTTCCGTCGTAGGCAAAGCTAATTCTAAACTACGATTTATAGGTCGAATTTTGAGAAGTTGTAATGCTCATACAAAGGAAATAGCGGACAAAACACTAGTGTGTCCGCATTTGGAATACTTTTGTGGAATTTGGGATCCGTATCGCAAGGGATTGACTGTCACGTTAGGGAAAGAAAGAGGAGAGCCGCTCGATTCGTGACTGCTAGTTACAGCCTTTACGTAAGTGTCACAGAGCTGATACTTGGGTTGGGCTGGGATTGTTTGGCGGACAGACGACGTTGTTTTCGTTTGAATTTGTTGGAGAATATGCGAAAATATTTAATTTACGACTGCAACGAAATACTTCTTTCGCCAACCTATTTATGTCGCAATGACAGAAGGGATAAGATTCGAGAAATAAGATGCCGTACTGATACATTTATGTATTCTTTCTTTCCTCGTTGTGTTCGGGATTGGAATGCACTGTATTAGGATTGGTGCTTAGCACTTTCTGCCACCCACAGTATTTGTGAATTGCAGAGTATAGATGTAGATGTAAAAACTCCTATGGAAATGGGACACAGTGTGGTACTGTAACGACATTTAAGATGTTTTCTGGGCTTACGGCTCGTCGAGTTAAAGCCCTCCTACCGAAAATAATCAAATAATTGCAAAGCAAATGGCATATTTTCTGTTTCGAACGGCGTTGTGGGAGGAAGTTGTATGGATTGTGGGGTTACAATGCTATGCGCAAAAAGGGATTTAGCTGTATAAGAATCCACATAGTTGCGTACGACATACCCGATGTGTAGTGTTTATGTAAATGTTTGGCTCTGAGCTATGAGTAGTCCCACAAGGTTGCTCATGTTGGCATTAACAGAGCCGTCCATTCAGACAACGTACTGCAGAAGGTTTTCTGGAGACTTTCCCTTCTCCTTATTAAGTAAGTCACAACGAAGTTAATGGGGCATACAGAGCTGAATTATGCGACAGTGTCCGCAGCCGTGGTCAGCGCCTTTTCTCTGTTATTTACATAGACAGCTTTCAGCTAACGTTTGTTTGTATGAATTTTGTACACAAGCTTAAGGTTTTTTAGCAAATACAAAAGTAATAAATTATCTGCTCATATTTCGCAGTGTGCTTGTTTGTACTTTGCTTTCGGGAGAGTATGGGTTCGAATCCCGTCTAGTCATCTAGATTTACATTTTCCATGCCTTCCTGAAATCAGTACAGCGAAATTCCAGGATGGTTCCTTCCCGTTCCACTCTCCAGTTCCTACTCGACTGTTATGACCTTGATGTAAAAAAATGTTGCTTTACAGAATCTTGACAGTAATTCCATTTTAGATTATGAATGGAAGTAAGAGAACTGGTATACGTAAACTCCACTGAATATGGTTGGAAGGAATGTGATTAATTCATGAACAGAACTGGGTGGGGTGCAAAGGCGGGCAGCTAGATTTAAATTATGTCTTTAAACGAGTAATTTCTCTCTCTCTCTCTCTCTCTCTCTCTCTATATATATATATATATATATATATATATATATATATATATATATTTGGTGATTCGGAAACGGCTCTAACGCAATCTCTTAGAAGTTTCAGGTATCAGTATGCCTACTGATGTTAGTTAAGTTTCTCTTTGGTTAGAGCAAGGGACTCTTCAATCTCAAAACGATAATTCTTGTATACTAACTATCCCTTGCAAATATTACTCACAGTATCGTAGTCAGTGACCGAATATTAAAACAATATTAAAACAATAATGTGGAAGTAAGTAAACTCAAGTATATTTATGAATGAAAGGGATTTTATTTATAACAGTAGTAGTAAATATAACTTTTATTGTAAAGAAATTCGTAATAATTAAATGCTATAAGTTTAATTGTAAAATATTTAAAAAGTAGTTATTTAAAAATAGATATTGGCTTTGTCAGATGTGATTTTTCGAACTTCTATACTTTACAACTTATCTATGAAAACAATATTAGCAGTTATAACATGATAATCGTTTACTTTTTGACCATAAGTTTCTTTAAGACAAATATAAATATTACAAAAAAAAAAGGCTACGTACACGTGTAAATACGAGAAAATAGTTTCTCGAAAATACAAGCCTGCTCTTTGTAGCGTCTGACATTTTACTTTATTAAAGTTCACAGCAAAGATTACTTTTATTGGGAATTGGTTTCTTATCATTTCGAATGGCACCGTTGGATCAGAAGGTGTGAGGTTAATGCGAGGTATGAGCATAGTTTTATCGGAGAGAATGGATTTAGTACTGATAATGCATTCGTCTATGTGTAATACCAGTAATCGTGTGCGACTAATTAGTCCCTGATTAGAATTAAGATTTCAATTTAACATAATATAGCATTTTTCTTTAAACGTAATCTATAGGGTGGTACTCCGGACAATCTCACAAATATCTCTAGCGATTTGGATGAATTTACATACGAAGATAAAAAGAAACAAAAAATCAAAAACCTTACCAATTTTTGTATCTGGTGTCTCGTAAACGGTTCTTTCTCGTAGAAGTTTCAGGTACTGCTAAGCCTACTGATCTTAGTTAAATTTCTCTTTGGTTAGAGAAAATACTGTGCACTTGAAAATGCGTAGAAAGTCTTCAAGATAAACTATTTTAAAGTACCGTAGAATTCATTTGGCAAGTGATATGATAAAGAGTAGTGATCGACGTTTATAATTCATACATTAGGGATAAAGTTTGGTTGAAATTGAAGGATGAATTGTTAGTAATGAATGGGAAAGAAGTGATTATGATCACAAATTTGTGGTTGAATTCGGGAATAAGGCGGCGAGAAAATTCTCGTTTGTAGGTGAGACAGTAAGGGTCTTGGATAAGATATCCCAGCAGGTACTGAACAATATGCCTGAAATAACAAAATATTTTAAAATGGAAAAGTGTACAGTTCGTAAATAGGCGTTTATGGAAATTGACACTGGTGTTTAACCAGCGTTTCCATTAATGATAAAAATAATAATTATCCATCCGATAATTTTTCTATTTGGATTATTTATAATGATGACAATTATTATATGCTGTAATGTAATTAAATTTACAGATTGTCACAATTGACTAATATTTATTTCAAGAAATTATTGATACCTAAATTTTCACTAAATTTTTTTCTTCGTGCGCAGTTCTATCATTATTATCTACGGTCTGATATATATAAAAAAATCTTTCCACAGTTGTAATGGAATTCTGTCTAACGAGAGAGCGTACGTCACGTTTTTACCCCAATGTTCGTCTGTCTCTTTTCTGTCAGTGATTTCATGGTACTATCTGTTCCTCAATGTAACTCCTGTTTGTTAACATCGTATTTTTAGCGGCAATCATGTGATTTAAAAGATTTTTACCGTTAACTTTCCAAATTATATACACCTTTTTTTTAAAACTGTCAGCTGATAGTCTAAGTCGGTAAATGTAAGATTGAACGAAATGATATAGCTCTGACCTGCATCAAGAAACCACTCTAAATATTTCTGCAATGTTTGGTGGAAATCACGGAAAATTAAGATCGTGAAAGCTAGAACATTATTGAACGGAGGCTGAGATTTTGAGTTTTCTGAATGTGTGATACCTAATCTTGAATGTGCTGATGCAAAATTGTATATAAACTGTGAAATAACAAATATAAATAAATGTCTATGATGTTGCACATACGTTTGAACCTTTTCTGTTGCTCGACAACTAGTACGGTTCGTTTAAGAAAATTTCATTTGTCATTACATTGTTCAAGCTTTTTAGAATTTTTGTCTCGTTCGTTTTGTATAACCTCTGGAACGAGATTTTAAAATGAACCATTTTTTATCCTTAAGTACAAATTATATGAAGGCATAACAAATTATTATATTAACAGTTTTTTTTTTTAAGTCGGTAAAGTTTCTGTTGTTATATTCCTTCAGCAATCGTTTAAAAAACAATCTGTGAGAATTTGGTTAAAACTCGTCGTTTTTTTCTACAATCTAGTGTTGTTTCCAATCTGTTCGTCAGTTTACGAAATCCCTGACAAAGTGACGGTCATACACTATTTTTTGTCGAACGTTTAGTTATAAATCTCTTGAACCTACAATTATTATAAACATCTTAGTCAGTTCGTCTAAGGGAACATACCATAAGTTCTAACGCTCTGAAAACACGTTACCAATTAACCCTCTTTCCAGGAGCATTGCAAGAAGATTTTGTATATTAACAAATTGTGTACAATTAATGCTCTCCAGAGAACTAACACACCCTGAGTCCTGCATCAATTTTGAACTAGATAACTGATTCCATAGCAAAATCACCATATTGATCATATTTCCTAACTCCTAGTTAAGTTTAAGACGACACTAACCAATCTGCTGTTGTTGGACGTGTTGGAGCAAACATGGAAAGTCTATTAGTATACGCTTTCTCGGTGCCTAGACTGGAGGCTACTGAATATCTATCTAGGCGGCTGGCAAGTGGGAGAAAGCAAGGTGTGTAGCATTAAACTCCGTCATGTTAATTACAATCGAGCCAATGGCGCAGGCTCAGACACAAGAAGAACCGGCCAATGAGCGACGAGCTCGCCGCCTGCACCTGCGATTAGCGACTCAGCACCGGAAACAGAGGTGTCACGGGTGGGCGGTCCCAGCAAGTGTCTGTGCGGCAGAGACGGCGTGCCAACACAGTCGAGTTGTCCACTGCTCAGGTGGCTACGATAATTAATTACAAACCCAGTAATGAACTGCTTTTTTTTGCTTATGGCTTTACGCCTCGTCGACGTTGAGCCTATTAAAGGCGGTAAAGGACTAGGGGCAAGGAATGGGAAGGAATTCGGTTGTGGCTTTTTGAAGGAACCATCCCTGCATTCGCCTGGGGGTGGTTTTGGAAAACCATCGAGAACCCAAATCTGAAAATCCGAAAGGGACTCGAACCCGCGTCCTCTCGAATTCGAGACCGGAGCGTTGCGACTTAACCACCATGCTTGCCAGAAAAGAACTGGATTGTTATTATTTCTGTATTATCTTCCCTAACGTATGATGCTTATAAAAGTGCAAAATTGACTCTGATATATAGATAGTTAGGTTACTGTCACTACTGAAATTAGGTTGGTTTTAAAAAAAAAAAAAAAAAAAAACCCCTCCAGGTATGACAGAAAAAATATTTATTTTTTGTTTTGTTAATGCCTTTATACTTAATGCCTCATTGATGTAACTAGAAGCGTGAAAGGACTTGGGGCAAGGAAAAGGTAGGAATTCAGCTATGGCCTTTTGAAGGAACCAACCAGTCATTCGCCAGGAGCGAGTTAGGGAAACTTGAAAAATCGATATCCGGATGGCGGTACCGGGATTTGAAGCCTCGTGCTCCTAAATGTTAGGTCCGAGAGTTACCTCCACCCACTAGGAACCGTAGAAACAGAGAAGGAGGGACAGGAAGGTAGGGATGAAAAAGGGGGAGAAGTGTGATGGAATTGTATATGCACCGTAATTCGAGTACAAATAAGTACTAAACGTTAAGCTAGAAAATGTTCACCCGAAGTTTGGTTGGAGCCTTTAAAAGGAGATATACTAACACTTAGTTTGGTATTGGAGGTTAGGTGGCCAGCTATTTTTCTCCTTACCTAACCTAACCAGGTAATCCTTCCGAGTGAAGGGCACCTACAGTTTAAGGTGGAATCCGAACCACGAAAGCGTTCTGGCGTACTTCACATTACACAGAAAACCACGTCTGAGGTAACGGTCGGAATAAGGGTCTACGAAAATCCTCGTCAGGGATTCGAACCGGGGGCCTTTCAACCTCCAGTTAGACGCCTTAACTACTGAACCACCAGGCCGCTACAAGTAATTACATCAATACATAATTTCGTACCTAATGAACCCTTACTAGATAAGAACTAATTTCGTGTTTTCTTCCAGGCTTTTCATTATATGAATTTGGTGTTTCCAACTTTTCCGGTATGAAGGAGAAGGACAAAGTATGAAAGTGTCGTAAGAAACGGTTGAGGTTAGAAACCAATTTTTTTGACATATCTATGAAAGATAAAAAAAGATAATTTGCGAATCTTGGCTTGTAATTCATTAACTTTTTCTATCTGAACCACTTTCACGATTTTCCAATACATTTACAACATTTGTAAAAATGGCATTCCGCAGTTCTGCCGTACCCAGTGGAACGATCCCGATGTTATTTTGTCACAGGCAGTGTAATCAGGTGATCATAAAGTCGGATCAGGTGAATGAGCTGGCCCCAAAAGAGGACTTCCTCCTCCTATCGACTTTTCGCGGAGTATGTGAAAAGCTAGCTAATGCTGGGTCGTGTTGTATACGCATACGTTCATATACAACTAGTGAGATATGTTGCAATAAGTCTGGTCGTGTTTCCTTCCATTATGTTCTATCTATTGGAACTTACGATGGACGTCTTTGGGGTATAACAATTGAAGAAGGCTTTTCCGCAGTGCAGTTCCTTATCTCAGAGTGATACATCTCCCCTTCTTCATAATGCCTGAAAGTTTGTAGCATAATCACGAAAACACTTTGTATATAAATTTGATAGTCGTTCAAATTTAAAACAATTTGAATCTAGTGCCTTATGAAGATATTCTCTAGATGGCAGCACTGTCCAATGTGCGGAACTACCTGATTTCATATGCTCTGCAAGCGTTGTTTGTATAATGGGTATCTAAGCAGAAGTGTATTCAGAGGTTGAAAAGTACATTAGTGCCAGTTTTTTTATTTTTTATATTTGTTCCTTTTTTTCTTCTTTTTTTGTTCTTTTAATATTTGTTTTTAGAAACATTTAAAAGACCGTTGGTAGAACAAATCTTTTAAGACAAATGCGTCTTTAGTGAAGTAAAACGTTAAAGGAAAATAATAACGTTTAAATAATAATATCTACTATCCAAGAATACAAAACAGTGACACCAAGGAAGATTTTGTTATTAAGTAAATATTTAAATAATCGGAAAGATGGTACCATTCCATTGATTGCACTTGGGTATAATAGTATGTAAATTATCCGTTTTATTATACTTTTTGAGTAAATGAGGAACGAGTAAAACAGGTGGAAGTTTCACAGAAGTTAGGCCCAGCAGTATTTCCGGTTTGCGATTCTGATGTTTGGACTTTTTTTTTTTTTTTTTTAATGAAACTAACCTACATACAAATCATTCCAGTTTTAACATTTTGGAAATCACAAATTTTGTTGCAAGCAAAGGATTTCTTCCCACATTTATAAACTTATGCTTAAGCCCAAGAAAATCTAAAGTCTTGTTTTCAGTTATAACAGGTCGCAAGGTAGATGCACGTTTTAATCTGATACCATAATACATTGTGTTAGTGTATTCTTCCAAAAATAAATAATAATTAAAAAACGGCATCATATAGAAATACGTGACAGTTTTACGGTGTGTAAGATTTATAAAGCCTAATTCACTGACTAGAAGATTTTAGGATAATATACAAGCCGCACCAGTTTGACTATTAAAATTTCATAATGTGGCAGATATTTTTAAATCATAAATCAATTCGTAAAATATGGAGAGAAGTTAGCACGTCTCCAATACACTACAGTATTTACTTTCCCATACCTTTCTACGAGCTCAAGCCAGATTATCCATATTTACATTTATTTTCACACTACAGCCGCGTCAACATGTATTGATGTAATAACATCAGTTTCTGACAATGATTCACACAGGAATAATCGAGGTCACGTAGCTTAATCGGTAGATCGACTTCGCTAAAACGGAACGATCAAGGTTCAAAACCATCGGTATGAGTATTTTTCTTTGAATATCTGGAATGACGCGTAAGTCCACTCGGCTTGCTACAGATGATTGCCGGCTGAGATGACTCTTGCAAGGTTAAGCACCCAGAAACGTGAAGCTCATCACCGCACACATACTCTGATGCTTAGTATAACTTTATGAGGTTTTATTACGTGAGCCAAATTGTGGACTTACGTTCCTATCTGCGTCAGCTCAAATGGTTAGCAGGAGCCAAAATCTGTAATACTACGCCTTTCTATGTTTTATGTACGCCGACCTAATTGCTGCCATCAAGGTTGGCAATCTTTATAATGTTATGGGGAAGCTTAGTCTATCCTACTAACAACCCCGCCAGCAATGCTGGGAAGGTCTCAAATTTCCGCATCATAAACTACGCATTTCACGAACAGAAATACACGTATCATAGAAAACACAAATTACATAAATCACAGTCAGATACCAACACTAACGCTCCTCCGTTTACCGCAGGAACTGACAATTCCCGGTTCTAACTACCCGCGAAAACATTGGAAATATTCTTAATTACAAGATGAATAAATGCTTTGCATGATTCGATAGAGTCCATTTGGAATTTATTTATATATATATATATATAAGACTTAAATCATGGAGAGATGACGCCGGACCAAGCCTGGCGGGTGAAGGGTTAACATTCTGGCCTCGCATTCGGGAGGACATCGGTTCGAATCCCCGTCCAAGCATCCAGATTTGGGTTTTCCATTGTTTCCCCAAATCACTCCAGGTGAATGCTGGGATGCTTCCTTCAAAAGGCCATGGCCGAATTCCTTCATTCCTTCCCGTTCTTTGTCCACACTCTAATGGCCTCGACAAAGCAAGGCAAGCCACAAGTAAAAAAAAAAAAAAAAGTGGTGACGCCGACTAGAAGTAGCGAGTAGAGACATAGGAACAATTCAACAAGTTTGAGATGATCCTTTCCATTTTCTAGAAAGGATTTTCACATTTGGTGAGTAACGGTATTCGCATTCGCCAGGCAATATTCACCTTCACTATTGCTGATTAACTTCAGGGTGTGCCAACACGGGTACTGTAAATATCCTTACCTCACGCATGTGCAGAGGTGGAAGTTGATTTGACATTCTATTGGACAGCGTTTCAGTTCACCAAGGTTTATCAAGAGCTTGAACTGCCTTGACGTCGTTGTCTTATCGATCCGGGGTTGGTGTTTTTAATCGTTGATTCTACCGCCTTGACCTCCTAGCGTCATTCATATTATTATACCCTGTTGTTATCTTCTTTCTTCACGTATTTAATATTACCACAATAACTATAATATTTCGTGTTATGATAAGTATTAATATCATCACAATTTCTTTAATTATCCTGACTGTTCTTCTTATCTATCCATTTAATAAACATTCTTGTCCGTTTGATATGATGACATATTTCATTAGACCTCGTAAATATATGAGGAGCTCTAACCTACTGGCCTGTACAGTCTATACGATAAAGACCTCAACGCCAATCCTTTATGCACAGTATAGCTCAACGACAATAATAACTCGCGCGTTAGGATGGCATCAATGTACGCATACAACACTTGATAGAAACATCCAACTACGAAGTGGAACCAATCACACTATCCTGTTAGTCCTAAGCTTTTTATGTCCGTGAAGATAGGCAGACGACAGGTGTTCTCTGCTATCAGCCCTCCAGCTTTGCCTGCTTTCAGCCAGGGAGTAATCAATCCCCGTCGGATTTCACGTCGTTAGCGTTCCGTGCTGGCCGTAATTGTTACTCCACTTTGTGAACAGGCACATTAGTCGGATTAACTCAGTTTAACTTCAAAATACAAATAGGTGGTTTTCAATTTTCCTGAATCAATTTTCGGTACTGTGTGATGGATAGTTAACCACACGGCAATTATATTCTCATTAGTTGCTACCTGGGGGGGGGGGGGGGAAAGGGGAATAATGCTTCGCGTGTCTCAACTACAAATTCAACATCCCCAAACGATACTTCCGATGCTGCACATAATGTTACTTGAAGAAGGACAGAGGTTAGAGTTTACGAACCTCCTAGTTATAGCCTAATCTTTTAATGTTATCGCTGGTATTTTTACGTTGTTTCCGCTTTTTGTTCCGTCTGGTGATTTTCTTGCATTTGGTTGAAGAATTTTTGGATAAGAACATGAAACCGTGTTCTTCATCCCCCACATTCATCCGACTTTCTTTCCCACGAGTTCTTTGTAATCTCTGCGTATGTAAATCTGTATCGGGCTGTATCTGTCTGTATGTTTGAAATAGCATGACGCAAAAAATACCTAATCGATTTTGATGGGCTTTCCACAGCCAAAAGTTTATGGACCAGCTTCTATGTGAAAGGGCGCCGGAGAAAGAAATAATAACATGTTCTTAACCCTAAGATATGAACCAATGATTCTTAACACATCCAGAGGTTGTATACTACATCACGACCAACACATGTATTTACTACGGTAAACACAAGACAAATGTAGTACAGAATTAAAACTTCCAATTTGCTTGGCTGCACTCGAAGTGGTGACACTTGCAATTTGAGGCCGGTGTTATATTCTACAGTGTCGGGATCAGCAGACAGCAGCCTATTACGGAGGGTTCACTGTCGGACATAAAGTAACATCTCAAAAGAAGACTTGCACGAATATATGGTCTCCTATAATCTTTTACCGAGCTTGGTGGTGTAACGGATAGCGTTCTGGCCTCGCATTCGGGAGGACGGCGGTTCGAATCCCCGTCCGGGCATCCAGATTTGGGTTTTCCATGGTTTCCCCAAATCACTCCAGGCGAATGCCGGGATGCTTCCTTCAAAAGGCCATGGCCGAATTCCTTCCCATTCCTTGCCCCCATCCTTTCCCGTCTCTAAAGACCACGTTGTTAAAAAGGGACGTTAAACTGTTACAAAAAAAAAAAAAAAAAAAAAAAAAAAAAAAAATCCTATAATCTTAAGTCCAAACAGAAACTCAACCAGTCTTCTACCAGTAGAACGGCCAATTAACTGCAGCGGTTCTATTCATGTGTTTGTCCAATTTGTCTAATTTGTCTGGTGGTATTTTTCTTGCCCTCTGACATCTTCTTAAACTCAACACCAACACCATTATTCCGTCAACATCGAGGTCGTTAGCATCGGGAATGTATTCAACCACGGCCTTTTGAAGAAACCACCTAGGTATTTACCTAGAGTGATTTCGAGAAACAATGGAAATCTGAATTAACGTATAGAGATTTCAATCAACGCCTTCCCGAATGTCAGGTAAGAAGTCAATTGCTCCATTCCTGTCTTTTCCAATGAATCCCAACATTTACCTTTCCGTGGTTCTTTGCGCTGTTTATTTTGGAAATTTATTGAGCGTCCATGTCTCGCAGCCATAAGTCACCGAGGAATGAATGCTTTCCTTAATGGAAAAAAATGTGGGTTCAGTGCAGGGACTTCAAAGGGTGGTAATTTGAAATTGAAGGCGAAGCAAAATTTGGGTGATCGAAAAATAAATCAAAACTTCGAGAAGTTTATGTATAGCTATTAACTATTGAACGTTATTACAATTTTACTTGTTAATAAGAATCAAGTTAGTCTCGGTGTTGAGAATTAATATAATTTTTTCTGGTGACTCTCCCAGTGAACAAGGAGCCATCATCTGGAGAAGTGACTTCACCAGAAGTTGGCAGAAGTTTCGATCGCCGAAATACCACATGTAAGCACACCTTGTTCACTCAGATGATCATCCGAGAATATTAAATTAACTTTAATGTGTTTCACTGTTTCAGTTCTGCCAACAGTAATAGAGTCAAAAAAGTTAATCTGGATCGAGTGGGATTATGTCAAGGGTATTTAATCATATTAAGGACACGCTTAACGGGACGGTCTACCCGTTTATGTAGTTTCCGAGAAATGAATGGCGTGTTTATTTCTGCTCGTTTTATTCGAGTGAGGCCTTCCAGTTTGACGGGTGCGGTGGTCTCCGCTGGGGTTCATCAAGGCCGGTGCCTCTCTTTTTTCTTGTTGGCTGTGCGGGGCGGCTCCTCTGAGGACTCGGTAAGTGGGTGTGTGGCCGGAACCGGCAGCGTTTTCACGGTCAAGGTGGCCGCTGACCCACAATCAGAACGTGTTCTCCCGTGATGGACGCGCCGGGTCAACACTCAGACAACCCCGTTCTGAGGCAAGGACGGCCGCCTCCGGAAAACAGTCGCAATCGGGTGGCACTTGTCACGAAATAAGACAGAATAATAGAAACAAGTATGGAGGATGATCAGAAGCTAAAGTTAAAAGGCCGATATTCCTACAGGATCGTCCATTATAGAGAAATAAGTACATTGCGGTGGTAATAATAATAACGTGTGGTCGTAATGACCTGGTGACAGGGTTTCTATCGACTGCGCATTCCACCCCTGTCGTAGCCGTCTTACCCTAACCCGGCAATCCTGCCGGGTACAGGAGACCTACAGTTTGACGTGGAATCCGAACCACGGATGCGTTCGGGCGTACTTCACATTACACAATAAGCTATGCCAGAGGGGAAGGTTGGATTAAGTGCCTATGAAAATCTCCGCCGAGACAAGGATTCGAACCGGGGACCTTTCGATCTCCAGTCAGACGCCTTAACAACCGAACCCACACACCGCTCATTGTTGTAATTATGACATGCGGCTGACAACTGAGATAAGTTTCAGTTACCCGCCACCTACAGCGCTAGCTGTAGATAAACGAAAATGGCGGCTCCTTTGTAAAACCAGTCTCGCGAAGAAATCCACTCAGCTATTCGTTTTCTGTGGGCGAGACATGTAACCGTGGCTGAAATTCACTTGCAGCTGGTAGAAGTTTACGGAAAGATTAATGTCTCATCAGCATGTCGCAGAATGGTGTCGAAAATTTGCGGCCGGTAGAGAAAACGTAAGCGACGAGGATCGCACAGGCCGTCCCAGCACGACACCATTATCATCCTCTCTACAGCCCGGATTTCACTCCAAGCACATTCACCTATTTTCTCACTTGAAAGAGCACCCAGGAGGCTACTGTTTCGCTTCAGACGAGGAGGTGAAACAATTCTAGATAACGGGGCTGAACATGAAAAAAACAATTTTTACCAGGGGGAAATATTCAAACTCTTCCCAAGAAGCGACAAATGCCTAAACCGATATGGAGACTATGTCAAGAAATAACTTTATTCACGTACTATCAGTTGGTTGCGTTGGTTGTATGAAATAAAATGTACACGTTACTCTGCAGGCTTTGTAACCTCAGTTTCTGATCTCCCCTCGTATTCTAGAAAGATAAATAATTTATGGAAGAACTAAGAGACATGATGGAGATGTTAGTAAAAGAAACCAAAGAAATAGAATTGGAGATGAATACGGAGAAAACGAAATACCTTCTCATCAGAAGATGTCGGAATGCAGGACCTACAGTGATAGATATGAACGGAGCAGCTTTAGAAAAAGTAGAAAATTTTAAATACCTCGGAGGGTTGAAGAACAAGAGGAACATAAGTGTGGATAATTAGCTGCTACAATCAGCAGGTAAGCTCCTGAAGAATTATACAGATTAATAACATTTCCACACTGTAGGGAAATACAGCGTATTATATAGACGAGAAGACCCATCACAAATACCTTAAAGCTGCTGTTCATTCAGTTTTTAACTAAAATTCTGTCAATAAATTTAGATTCACCAAAATAATCGAAATAACTCACAATCAAAGTTTACAATATTATTTACAATATTCTTGCAGTAACTGCAGATATCAAAATTAAATATTTAACTCTCCATATTATAGACCTTCCGTCTCTCACAAGCTTCTAGCTACAATCCCTGGCTAACAGTTGCCAGACTAAGATTCTTACAATACTTATCGCTATCCAAAATACTATACCTACTATGGCTTTTGAAAATACTACTATATCCAGATTAATTTACATACACAAATTACACACTTATAATTATTTAAGCAGAAAACTATAATAATACTAATAAAAAATAGTTGGTCGGGTATGATATTGTCATAAACATCAAAACTTAAGGAATATAGGACTGGTATACAGCCAGTAGTACTGTATGGTGATGAACTATGGACTTTGACAAAAGGAATTTTGAATAAGTTGATAATTTTCGAAAATGGGACTCTCAGACAGATTTTTGGCTCAGATAAAGAAGGAGAAAAGTTCATAAAATAAAGAGAGTGAGGTAAGGGACAAGTATCGGCTACCTGATGTAGTGGCAATAATAAAAGAACAAAGATAAAGGTAGTATGGCCGCAAATGAGAAGGAATGAGGACATCGTCAAAGAGGTGATAAATGCTTCGAAGGGAAAAGACCGCGTGGAAAACCAAGACTCAGAAACATAAGAACTAGGTTTTTATCGGCGTTGAGAATAAAGGAAATGTTCTCGGGTATCTTGCCGAGTTAAGGAAGTGTTATTACCACACGATATTTCGGTGATCATAATCACTGTCGCCATCTTCTGGTGAAATTCCTAGAAGATGGCGACAGTGTATGTGATCGCTGAAATATTGTGTGGTAATAACACTTCATTATCTCGGCACGTTACCCGAGAACATTTAATATACAAGACTCAGATGGCTGGATGCAATACAGGAAGATGCAAGAAAGACAGACGTCCTAGAGTAGGACAAACAGAGCTCTATGGAGATGTCTAGTTGGTGAGGCAATAGATCAGTTACGGTCCGTGATGCCACTGCAATAAGTATGTTTATGACTTCATAAAGGGCGAACCCCCTTCGTCTTCTTATCAACACCGTGCCCTTGTCGAGGGTAAATGGTAACTGCGAAGGACGTTTACCCCTACATTACAACTCCTGTGAAGATAAACTGGTATCGTTCCGCGGTGCCTTCCCCAATGTGACAGTTTTTATAAGTTTGAATGAGAACGGTAGTGAGTATGTTCAGTGTTGTTTGTGTTGTGGATGAGAATTGAAAGAATGGATAGGGTGAAACACAGTGTCGGCTCATTCAGCCCTACTCGTCCTCATCTGACAGACCATTCAACATCAACAGAGTCGTATGCTGTCACTCCATACGAACTGCGGATAGGTATTGGATTCAACCCAGGACTTCGGACCACAAACTGGTGATTAGGAATCGTGCACCACTACCTCTCCCACCCTGTCTGCCAAGTCCTGTTGAAAAAAGTTTCTTCCACCAACAGAACTTAAACCACTTAACCGCAGACAACTGAGCCAACGGGGTTGGCTTGATGCATTTATAGTGCGTATTATACTAACGTTCAGGTCAGTGACAAATTCAGCTTATGTTTGACACTATTCCAGTGAGATGATATGAAACATGTCGATCTCAATATATAAATATATATATTTTTTTAAATATTAAGAATTTATTATTTCTGGAAAATCATGTGTCATCATTTATTGCAAAAATTTTGTGCTAAACAACATAAACATTATTAGCGTTGAACTTAAACTTAATCAATTCAATTTTTACAGTATTTGTATTTAAATTTGCACTTGTTTCCGTTTGGTTGTTTAATTTCGGTGATCTTGAAATTTGTCATTTCAGTCTCTAAGCACGAAATAAATATTTTTTTTTTTTTTTTTTTTTTTTAAATTGTTCAAAAATTGTCTGTCATACTTTAGTGATTGAATGCTGAACTAAATTTCCTAGAATTTAATATAATTATGAATAATGAAGGCAAAACAAACTGAACTCAAACCCCAGAAAATCCGGCCGAAGAATAATTTCCGCAAAGCTATCTGAAACCAAACCTCAGCAAAACCATTTGAATCCAAACCACAGCAAATACTCAAGTCTGAGTCTTCCATCTTAGGAGTAAACAAGAAAAAAACAAAGCTTCAAGTAATCTAGTGACCACATACACATACACACACACAGACAGAGAAACATGATATAAAATCAAGGTAGTAAATTTAGTGATAGTGAGTATGGTAATTGAAAGGACATTGTATGACACAATAATTATGATTGTAGACACAAAAGTAAATCATGTCAGCGAATATTTAAATATATGTAATTTTAAAAAAGGGAAAAGGTTATTTTAAGGGTGAAAGACTGGTAAACAAATATTAAAAATTATTTCGGCGATCGTAATTCACTGGTGAAGTGGCGATATTAAAAATTATTTTTGCTAGTACCTTCCCGATTACTATTTTTCCTGCACACGTTTAACCTTAATATCAGGTCGATCAAAAAGTCATTTGCTTGATAGCATCCGATAATGTTGACAGACAGCAGCCCCAATTTAGTAGTTCATTCCTCAATTTCGTTTTCTCCGCTTATTATCGTCTTGCGGCTTCAATTATGAAGACATTCACAGTTCAGTATCTCGTTTCCGCCAGGTTAATTTATCATTATAGTAAGATATGCATATGCCCCTGTACACGTCATGCAATTTAAAGAGCATCTGTTGCAGTAAGGTAATACTCGAGCGAAGTGCGTAATGTCGGACTTCAATCGTCGTTACGTTAACAACGCACATAAAAACGTTGGATGCTGATATATGCTTAGATTGTTGTTGCTTATTCATATTAAGTCTTATCAGTGTTCTGACAATAGTGCAGTTATCTCGAGAAGGAATTATCGGCACTGTTCCTCTTCATATTAGCACAGAGTCGTTTATTTCTAGTACTTTATAATTAAATTTTAAAAATTTCCAATAATTATTAAAAAATGCGTCGAATGATAAATCAACTGTAAATTTACATAATCTATCATAATCAAATCTTCCTACCTCTAATATTGAAAAAATATGTTTTACTTTATTTACGAGTTACTACAATAATTCACGTTTCGCAAGACTTTCAGGTGAACTGTCTTTTTAACTCATGATATTTAACTCATACTGAATCTTTTCTTGATAACCTCACAACTCAATCCTAGAGATTAATTGCAATATTTTAAAAAATGTTGTATGTGGAATCAGCAGGTTCAAGATATTTCGTAAAAGTAATTTTCTTTTAGCGGAAAACCTCACTACCTTTCGGAAATAATAATAGACGTATATCTAAGAAAAGGTTTTGTTGGAAGAGGACGAGTTACTTTTGGAGAGAACATGTATTGAGAGAAGAGATGAAAGAGAAAGGCTCGATGGAGAAGCCGCGAAGAAACCTAGCGGGATTATAAGAAGAAAATATTAGCCTGAGGGCAGAGAAATTAGAGTAATGATAAAGATAATGGAATATGAATTTGTAATTGATAATTGGTTGTTTAACGGAAAATATAAGATAAGTAGAAGGTGTTTTCTTTAATATTGAGATTGTAATATAGACAAAGGAGTTGATTTTAAAGTTCGTGCGATAAGATTTTGTTAATGGTGATTTGATTTACAGTGTGGGTATCTAAATAAATTCAACGACGAACAAAGAGGGACTATGTACTGGTCTGACGCGGGAAACATAAGTAAAAGTATTATATTGAAGTGGATAAAGTATATGTTCATATCTCTATAAAATTGAGAACCTTACAAATTGGAGACCTTACAGACTTACAAGTGGTCCAGGCTTCAGAAATTTAAGAATCCACAGTTGGTGGCTGGATTTTTTTGCATTAACTCCAACTGATATGGAGGAATTCAGAAAACCCTCTGTATTTAATTTGATACACGTTTAGTGACCTACAGGTAAGAAACAATCTGTTTCTAATATTTGTCGTCTCTCTATCAGTCTAAATGTTTGGATAAACGGATTTCGCTCAAAAACCATTTTACAGTATTTGTATAGGTTTTTGAATAATGTGCAGCCACCGGTCCTTGGGGTAAAACGGGACCGGTTTCACTTTGATGTAAAATGGGAAAGCAGAGTAATTTAAGATAAAAGTTCTCAAAAATTAATATCCATTTCTTGTTAAACGTTATTCAGTCAAAACCTACTGGTGGGATATTGATGGGCTTTCGAATAACGCGCAGCCGATATGGGATTAAAATAGGGTATTTTTCATTATTGTGTGTTGGCAAATTAGCACCCATTTTAGGTTTAAGGCGATTCGTACAAAAACCACTGGTCTGATTTTAATGGGTTTCGAATTATTTATGCTCCCAGAAGTAAAGCCGAGTATGTTTCATTTTATTGTGTTGTTCTAAACGCTTGGAAATTAAGTTAAAGTGGCTAGGAAATTAGTATGCAAATTTCGTTGAACGTGATTCCTGGAAAAACTACAGATGGCATTTGATGGGATTTTGGACACTATACGTCCCATAGTCCCAGGAGAAGAATAATGTACGTTTTATTTTGATGAGTCACCGATGAGCTGAGAAAACAAAAAAATGTTCACAAATTATTGTCAATTTTAAGGTAAGTTACTGCCCTCAGTCGGAATTGTTTTAGAGATAGCGTACAAATCTCTTGTGCGTCCACATTTGGACTGTTGTTGTGCCATTTGGTATCCGTTTCGTAAGGGGTTGATCGAAAGTATAGAGAAAGTACAGAGAAGAGCCGCTCGATTCGTGACCGCTTGCTACAGTCCTTATGAAAGCGTCACAGAACTGATTAGTAGACTAGGCTGGGAGTCTCTGGTAGATAGACGACGCACGTTTCGTTTAAACTTATTGGTAAACATGTGTACTCCCACTTTCACTCACGAGTGTAGTGAAATACTCCGTCCACCAACCTATTTGAGCCGGAGATAAGATTAGAGAAATAAGGTGCCTGCAATGATTCTTATATGAATTCTTTTTCCCTCTTACCATTAGGGATTGGAATACACAACAAAGAGATCAGCTTTGGTGCTGAGCACCCTCTGCGACCCACAATTTTGTGAATTGCAGAGTAAATTTGTAGATGTAGATGTAGATTTTAGTGCGTGAGCAGGTTTGTAATATTCAGATGAATTACGACTTTTCTTCCCCACTCGCTATGTATTAACTGTGAAATAACCGTGGCGTAAGAGACAGCTCCGTTCAATAGTATGCCATATGAAGGAAATTGCGAGTATCAGCTAGTATATGATACATATAATGGTAAATCAGAGAGTGAAAGGTAGAAATACCATCCTAAATCACAGGATACCTTCCATATCACGAAAGTATTAATTTTCACATCTTGAGGGACGGGTTCAGAACAGAAAGTGCATACAGGGAATCGCTGTGGATTTTTTTGTTGCGCCGACCATAATTTGCTCAGTCAACCGTGGTCAGATTATGCTGATCAAATAAATTTGCAACCCGAGGCCACTCACGCTAAGACAAAGAAATGCCCTCCGTCGAGGTTAAAGCTACGTCACGGTGTGAGTAATGCGGAGATCACTAATTGCACGCAGTGGCTGAAGTCTGTTCTCGGTACCTGATCAACAGACCACGGGGGTCATTTTCGTGGCAAAAAATTCTGCCGTGTAATCACAGATCTATGTAACATTATGTAACGCGTTCAGGGTCACACGTGGACCGCAAAGCAAGTTTGTTCTTTACTTTTTCTTTCTCACCAGCACATACTCAATCGACAGGTGCAGCTAAGAGATACAGGTCATTTTCAGCAGATGAAAATTTGTTGCAGAGCTTCGTGGGGGTGTGTGATGGCATTCAGAAAAACAAGGGCTTCATTCTTAGTTTAGTCTCTCAGATTTTGGTTTTCCAAGGTTTCCCGAAATATCTTCAGGGCAGAGTCAAGGTACTTCATTAAAGACTGTAGCGGTTCCTGCACATTACTGCACTACTTACTACCATCTTCGTTATTTGTTTCTGACATTAGGTATTCATTCCAGACCACCTCTTGTAATTTTTCATTAGTTTGTACTTCTCAGAATAGGCTACGGTCCTATTACTCATTAGTTTCCGAATTCCAATATAAAACTTTCTAATATGAAATGCTTTGCAGTGAAATATTATGATTTTAACACTGCAAATTATCACACCTTCGGCAACTAACAAAGTTGTGCAGAAAAACAATATGTCAATCAACACAACATTGTGGACTTGTGATTTCGGTTTCATAAAGTCTTACGAAGTCTTTAGGGATTATTTCTCCACGACAGAAATGATTTACGGGTAAATTGAGACTAAGTATGCTGTATAAATAAAATCTTTACATACAATTCGGGGGATAAATACATTTCGTGTAGATACATAATAATCTCGTTGCTACCTTCGTTATTATTATTATTATTATTTTAACTGCATAATGTCTCTCAACAGCGAGGTCTTTAGAGACGGGAAAGGATTGGGGGCAAGGAATGGGAAGGAATTCGGCCATGGCCTTTTGAAAGAAGCATCCCGGCATTTGCCTGCAGTGATTTCGGAAACCATGGAAAACCCAAATCTGGATGCCCGGACGGGGATTCGAACCGCCGTCCTCCCGAATGCGAGGCCAGAACGCTAACCGTTACACCACCACTCTCGGTGCTACCTTCGTAAGAAGACATTGAGTGCTTTTTCTGAGGAAATAAAACAAATGTATGTCATCATCTTAACGTTATTTAATGGTAAGTTACGTTTGAACTACTATGTGTTCTCTGTGAAGAACAGATATCCACTCAGCTGTAATGATAAAAAATAAATTGTTATTATTTTACCTTGGTTTGATCTTCCAACCGCCTTTAAACTCTTTTACAATCTTTTATTGCCTACTCCTACGGCTAATTGGTGTTTAGTTGCTCTCTAATAATCGAATGTCTGTGTATTGTAAGTTGTAACTTACATTTCAGCATTGACAAGCCCTTTTTTGGTCAATTAGAATTCAGTTTTATAGCCTCCACATTATTACCGATTTTAGTTACTCAGTTCTTTGCCCAATAAGGACCACATTGTTGAAGAACTCGAGCTAAATAGTCTTTGTATTCTTGTAGGTGTGGTTCACTTTTGAGTAATAAATAGATTTGATCATCAAATGCATAAAAAAAATCTTTTTTGTTGCTTATTAAAATGCACCATTAAACATCAAAAGCCTAGAAAACAAGTTTTGATGGTTGACATGAATAAAGGAAGAAAGAAAAATTGTTTAGGAATACCTACATCTTCTTTTTGTATAAGTTCACAAGATATGGATTTGATTTTGGTTTTCTTGGTTGTTTGTTTATTTTTATTTATTTTTTTGTCTTTTCTTTTTTTATGAAAAGGAAAAAAAAATGTTATAATTGCCTTCAATTATAAAAAATCTTATTTCTACTAATACATGAGCAGATTTAAATTCATATGGCCATTTAACGGAATTAAAGAACACGTAATAAATTAATATGAAAGTACAGCTCCATACAGAGTTGGTTAATGTAATACAATGTTATTGCCAGACGCATTTAGCTACAATGATGTTTATTGCCAGTGATGTAACAAGGTTTTGAGAAAAAGATCAGGAGGTACAGGAAATTACAGAAGGCGTATTCATATGCTAAACACTTTTCCTCTTCTGAGCGCAAAACAAATTTCATACTAGCCAATAAATTATTGGATACATTCAAGTAAATTAATGTTTGTCCTTTTTATACACAGCACTTAGCGTAAACTCTTCTTGCTGTTACTAATGAAATCAATAACTTCTGCTTTTGTTCTGGAGATTCTGATTAACCTATGCTCTTTCTCTGCACAATGTGGACCCATCCCACGACTAATCTATTATCCAAAATGACGAAGTAAAATCACTTCAAATACATTCTTATTTTTTTGCTAGTTATCTTCATTCATGTTCCATGAAATCTGTTGCTATACTCCAGAAAAAAAACTACAGTATTACATAAAATAACGTTCTCAATCGGTATGTGTAATTGTAAGAACAATATACCTTCAGCGAATACGAGCTCAGAGAGGAAATTATTATAAATTATTATTAACTATTGTCCTCTTGAAAAGTAACTCTAAAATATAAAAATTTCAACAAAAATTCTGTAATTAAAGGGTTAAACTTTTCGTAAGAGGCACAACACATACCAATATTATCATTAAAAGTAAATGTTTAAGTGCAGAGAAATAGACAATTTAACCTGATTAACTTCATTACTCTTGAAGACAGGGTTGTCGCTAGAGATAAAAGCTTCTTTCCAACTTCTGTTTGGAATTAAACATTACTTGCAAGTGCTATTAATAGTTACGATCAAATGCTATGAATGAATGAACACTGGAAGTCATATTTTTATTGCGAATAATAAGTAAAACCCTCTCGGTAAATATTTCGAAAACATTGCGAAAACATTAATACAATTAAAATCACTTTCGACTGAACAAAAGACTTGATTTTCTCATCCATCGCTAAGACTTCTGCGGTATTTCTTACTTGTAGTGAACTCTGATCACGCTAACAAGATGTCTAACCCAGAGTATCAGAGGAAAAATAAAGATCTGTTGCCTATGAAACCATAAATATTTAAATTTATATGACACATTTATCCTCACATAACTTCGGAAGAATTTTAACTCTACGGGAGAAATAACGTCTTCATTCAGGCTAGAAAATTTTATGTGGGATTGGTCGTAAAGAATCCCAAATTTATAGAGGGTTCACACTACGGTATAATGCGACCTCGCAGTACTACGGAAAGCTGCCCAAAGCGTGGGAGAATTGACAGCAGTAAATAACTTGGTGGAGAGAAGGAAATATAGCTAGAAAGTATAGCGAACAACTGTTAAGAAATTCATTGAAATTCGTGTAGAGTATTCTAGGGATTTTGGTAACATTACTTCAATTTAACTATAAGTATATTCATTGTTATTTGTTTCTGGTAGTTTTTTATTGAAGAAGCTAAAAATAGAACAGATAATTACAATAGTTTTTCTACATTTACGAACTGGTTTTATTACGAGAGATGAAGGGAATAAAATAAAGGATTAAGAATAATAATTAAAAAAAAACTCCATTAAATTTATCTCACCAAACAGTGCAAAAGGTGGAATGTGAATTTAGGATATTGGTGTATTTAAAATAGTAAAAACAATGCAAGTAAAAACCGTTCATAATAAGACAAAATTACATAACATATACTCCCAAAAACGTAGGGTGACCCATGTTTGAATATAATCGGATGTGAATCATTTGTGATGCTTCCGGAGAGGTCACGGCACTATCTTAACGAATAAAAAGTTATCACCACTAATTACCAGTGCAGTGTACATTATCTACGAAGAGTTCTACAAAACACAACTTTAAGTTGAACACAAAAACTCATGTATTTTACGACTGAATAAGGAACTCAGAAAAATGTTGTCTTTGATAATATCACTTTAAAGATAGCTCCACTTTTGAATGTTCTTTCTTCTTAGTGAACACATTAATGGCTTTATGTTTAAGACAGCTCGTATCATTTTCAACAGAAATTATGGGAAATTTTATGGGGGTAGGCCTACTGCCAATACTTTGTGACTGATATACCTAGAGGTGTCCACAAGAAACAAGGGGTCTAGTGTTCCATTTGCTTGCTGAAATTATACACATTTTTTACCGTATCTGAAATTTTAAGAAGTAAATGTATTATCCTGTGTCGTACTTTTTCTTCAAACAGTTTCCGTAACTCAAAATACTACACTTATAATACGACTGGTTTAGTAAAGATGTGATCGAGCATTCCAAGGTTAAAGTAACCATAATGATGTTTTCTGTGATCTAAAGTAAAATTTTAATATAATTTGGTTTAATTTGAATTGATAAGTTGCTTCGCTGGCAATGTTGCTATATATCTATAAACGAATGTCACGATTATTTCTCTCTTTTTTTTTAATAAATAAATAAATCTTGTTGCTAGATTGCCATTTCAATAAAAATCCAATTTTGCCTTTCACGCATATTAATTTTAAATTTGTTCAGTGTCTCACCTAAATTGTTTTTCATTTCCATCGATAATTTTTTCCACTGTCTGATTCCCTTACGTAAATTTTATATTCTCATCAAACTTCGAGGTACTTTTCCGCCTATAATGACTGGCAGCAAGGAACGGGAAGCAATTCAGTCATGGGCATTTGAAGGAATTATCCCGGCATTCATCTGCCAATAGCTCGGAAAAAAATGGAAAACTGAGATCTAAGTAACATGTCAGGGATTCGAATCTGCATCCTACCGAATGCCACACTTACCAGCAAAAGATATTTTACCTCTACCTTACGTCTGAAATCAAGTGAGAACATGTGGTCACTGGTATCCTCTTGCCTTCCATGTATTCTTTTACTAATATCTATCCAAACCTCATCGCAATGTAGGCAATATATACTCCAAGATTCGCTTCACTCACCTTCTGTCATCCAGTGACTCCCAATCCAGATCCTTTATGATATCAGTTAATTGTTAAGGTGTTTCAAGTATTGCCAAGCAGCAAAATATATCTCTTGACGGTTTTGTTTTAATGGCCTTCGGTCTTTGCGACCATTTAGCCAGTTCCAGTTTGTTTTTGTACCAACTGTTGTATCAGACTCTGATCATGATATTGTGGACACTACAGTGAGGACAACACAGGACGAACACAACACTAATTGAAACCATCCATGCCAGAGGCCGGACTCGAACCGGCGGCCCTTACAATGCGAGGCCAGCGTTCTAGCCCCTACACTGCCAGGGTCGGCGTGTCCTCAAGTTGAAAACATTCCAAACGATTAGAGACAAAGTTAAATTGCTTTCCTGTCCGCTACGGTAGTCCCTAGCTAGAGATTTGTAGAGACAGCTCTCGACTCTTATGAGGAAGTCGGCAGTAGGATGCAGGTGATTAGCAACATCCTTTGGTCGGAAGTACAATGATTCTCATATGGTAGCAGGTCAACCAATACCTTCGCCCAATTTGAAACACAGTCTTAGGACATTATTGATGCTTTTTCTTTGGATATTATTTCTCAGATACATAGAGAAATTTAATCATTTCTGCCAACACCACAATAGAAATACCTCCCTCATTCAAAAATCGTACAACACTATAAACTCTTTTGCAGAAAAAAATAACTGTTTATATTAAACTTATTATTCTTTGATCTCCTTCAGGCTTTACCTGTCGTTGACGTCGGGTAATTAGAAGCAAGAGAGGGGTGGGAACAATTAACGGGATGGAACACGGTCACGTACCGCTGAAGAAACCATCCTAGCATTCGCCTGGAGTGATTTGGGGAAACCCGAAATCTAGATGGCTGGGCGGAATTTGAAGCCGCGTCCTCCCGAATGCTAAGCCGAGCGTCGCCGCTCACCACGCTCGATATAGGTTTATGTGTTACACATACGTTTTGTACGGTTTTCAGACTGTTACACACACACACAAAATGACTCTTGAAGTAAATGGAAGAGATGTTGTACTTTCCTCGAGAAAGACAACATGCTTAGATATATTATCAAAGAGACAAAACACTCAGTAGAGGTAGTTAAGTTTCTGTTTACTTAGATAACGTAAGTGAACTGTAATCTAATATGGGAAACAATGAGGTTTCACAATTGTCGGTATTTAATGAAAGGAGCTTGTGATCATGTTTCTTGAAGGTTGTAGCTGTCTGTAGGGTATTCATGTTTCCTTCGTATTTTCTCTATTTCTGGTCAAGAAGGTGTAATGGAAAATTGAATATATTGCTCCTCACAAAGCAAGCACGGCGTTGCAGCTAAAATTAAGCCTTGACATTTCTTACCAAGTGTCTAACCTTGTAGTTATCTGACAGTGCCTGCAAGGCTGAATTACATCAGTATTGCTTTCAAATTGCAGCCCATAGATTGTCTCAAATGAAATAGCGAAATCTGTTGTCAGATCTTGAAAAACACAGCAACATGTCTCAGTCTGCTTCATTGTTCATCAAAATTTTGGTACGCATTATGATTGGGACGGGAGATTTATTTTCAAGGATCGCAAATGTAGAAAACTTGTTTCGGCAATAAAACAGAGATTGTAACCATCAGTAAATAAATGGGAGTGCTTTTGATTCACACAGGAACCATAAAACTACATTAGTCGTTAAGTACTAACGTAAAACAATGTATTAGTGTATCACAAAGTGAGAAGTCTGCAAGACAAGCTTAAGCCATAAATCACTCCAATTGGTTCATGTGTCACTTGACGTTAAAGTCATATTCCAGAAGATACACCTATCGAACTTCACTAAAAATTCTAGAGTATTCCAATAACGGTTATTCCAATCCTGCCACAAGAATCGTAAATATCCTGTAATTCTTAGAGATAGGACAGTTAGTTCTTTTCTTTTGAACTTCATAGGGTTGTAGGGGTGTTAGTCTACGAAAAAAAAAATGTTCAATGTGATATTGATTATGATGACGAAGAAGGAGTAGGACAATGCGAGAGTTGGTAGCATTGTCTAGCTCTTACCGAAAGACGTCAAGTGGGATAGCTGACTTAACGTCCCCATTCTTCAGTCAGTTTGGTCTCAATTTCTCTAAAATTCAGGCGGAGAGGGATCAGAATTAAGTTCGGCTTAAAAGTGATTTATTTACAATATTTTTGTAACTAATCGTCAGCATTAACGACCACCATTTCTGAACCATACCCCGATGTGCTTTCCACAGACATTAAATATGTTGGTGTAACACTTCCATAACACTTTATACTCAAACCGGAAATAATTTTCACATCTGTATTAATATATAAGAGAACGATGTTTAAATTATTTGCATGGTGAGAGGGACGAAACTGACCCTTAACAGGTATAAAACATTGTAAGTAAGCTTCGAGTTTAGTAAACGGAGTCAGTATGCGAGTATCATATTATCCAGTCAGAATGTTGCATATAATGTGGGCGAAACACGGGTATCAGCATTAAATAAATTATTAGGTAGAAATGAAAATCGAATGAAGAAAGTGATAATAAGAACACTACAATTGGTGATAAAAGTGACAGAGCTAGGAAGCAGGTGTGATTCTTTAGGAAGATGTGGTAAATTTAATCCCAGAATAATGGTGAACAAGACGTAGATTGACAAATCCGAGCCTACTGAGTGAATGGTTTCGCTCGGTTTTGGAATCATTGATGATCGACTTCGAGTTCCACTCTGACTATCCAAATTTCAGTTTTTAATGGATTTGCCGCAATTTCACAAGGCAAATGCTATGATCTTTTCTTGGAGGAACCCACGGCCGATATTCATTCTTTGCCAGTCACATCCCGTCTGTAATGGCCTAGAGAAGACCTGAAACTCATTTTTTTAAAATATGTATTCTTCAAGGATAAGTTCAAAATTATGAATGTTGTCCCCGTTAGGGAAGGAAAATGCAAGCTTAAAGCGAATAAACACTGTAGACATCGTAGTAAAACCAGATAAAGAGAAAAAACTTCGTTAGGGAATTTTACTTTCTGTTTCAAATATTTCTGTACTAAAGCTAAATTTATGAAATGTTTGCTAACTCAATCACAGCAAAAATTTTAAATAACTGACGTTCTTAAATATAGTAGATGCTATATTCCTTCGCGAATCGACAAGTGAATATATTAAGTGTTTTCTTGATTTTCTGTGCTACGATATTTGAGACTGTATTGATTATAAAATAATATAGAATTTACCTTAGTGATTGGTCTGTTTTTTAAAGGATGAAAGATATCGGGAAATTTAAGAAATTATTGCTCTGTTATTGGACATACGTATTTTTTCGATGACATTAAGTCAAAATTCGGTTAAACACGGTGTATCGATGAAAAGTGAGATAGCATTGCCGTACTGATTCTAAGCAATCAAATCTTCACAGTAACAATTTAAAAAGTATCTTTCATTACGTAACAGAGCGACGGAAGCAGAAGTAACTAACATTTACAAAGAATGTCTAAAAATCAAATGCTAAAAATCTGTAATAACTTTAATTGGAATTTAACCTCCATAAAACTTTCATTCCACCTGTTGCGTCACCTTATTACTCACCACGTCGATAGCAGAAAAGATACGTTTGATTTACTAGCTTCCCTTACATGAACTGGCATCAATGACAAATAATTGCTACGCAATTTTTACATACATGGTAATATGTTTTACTTGCAATGGTACTCCGGTTGGAAACATTTCTGATGAAGCTGCTCGTTACATTAATAGAATATGCAACTAACCTCATTGCATCGCTTCGCTTCTCGCTTTATTTTAGAGGTGTCTAATAGGCTATTATAAACTCACTAGGAGTGATTAGAATATACAATTGCAAAGAACACGTGGATCCATTTTCGGTTCTTATTTTTAAAGAGTACCTCAAATGCAGTAAAGGCAGACTCCAGATGTCGATAATATTTTATGGGATTATCTTTACCACAAGCCTAATGAAGCGATGAAAAATGTGATGGTGACATTACTTTATCAATATTTCTTCGGAAAAAGATATATATTTTGAAGTTGTATGAAACATCTGTGACATTTTAGCAGGGACAGAATCGTTGGTAGGGAACGGAAAAGCATTAGACTGTGAAGGAACCATACCAGTGATTTAAGAAAACCGTGTAAAGACTAAATATGAATATCCCGACAGAATCGAAGCCGGATCTCCCAGAAATACAAGGAACGGGTGTTAAAACCAATTCACCAACTTCTGTTTGTACAAAGGTTGTTATGACTACACGAAATCTATTCTAATGCAAGTATCCTGAAAACAGGAATCACACTCTGCGAGCATTAAAGGCTTGGATATTGCGAACCTATATTTTACTTCAGTTATTTTCATCTATAGCTCTAATTTGATTTCTGTGCCAGACAGCAAAATGGCAGTTGTTATAGATGTTTCTGTCCCTTCTAACTTCATTTAAACATTAAAAATGTGACTGCATTGTTTTCTAGTTGTTTTCTTATTCACAATACGTTTCGAATTTCAGTTTTAACAATGACTGTATATTCAAGGTACAGACTGTGTCTCCTCTCACACAATATTCAACAATTCATAAATTTAATGCTTGACTTTACCTTCTACTGATGTATATTCTTCGATGATATTATAGCTCTTCTCCTTTCGGTAGGTTGTGAAACTGATTGCAGTACAGAGTATACTTCATTTGTCATGACCTTACTCAGAAATAAAGTAACCATACCATAAATAATTAAAAGTTTAGGTATGTGAACGACGTCAAAAAGCTCTATTTATTCAAAACTCGGAATACTAAAAGACATAGTTTCAGCCAAAGAGAACTGAAACTGATTGCTTACAACATTAAGCTGTTTTAACAACTGTTTTATTATGTTGAAAACACGATTAAGGACTTCATAGTCAAAGTTATTGCTTGTCCTTCTCATGCTTAAATTGTTGATAAGAATTTTACTTACATTGTTTACGTACTTCCAAAAGGTATAGTTAATTATGTATCTGTATTTATCTTGAAATAAAAAAGTCTAAAAAAGTTTATGTTTATAGTAAAAAATATCTATGAAGCAAAAGTAAAAATCAGTTTCAGCTCAAAACAACCAGGGCTCTGCATTCTAATTTTAAAAAATAATATTGTAAGTGCAAGCGGCAAAGAAAATTGTCATCTCCTGTGCAGCAAAAAGTAAATTGTATTACTGGTATTGCTTTGCTCATAGCTTTATTTTAGTGTATATTAGAATTTCAGCTGATGTTTTGTGTTACGTAGGACCTACAGCAAAGAGAAGGAAAAATAAATCTGCAGAGATAATGTACCAAGTAAACGTATATCGAAATCCGCTAATGTTTCTAAACACTTGTTTTTGACACTAGAATGTGATAAAACCTTTGTGAAGTATTACCGCAAAAATTAAGTTAAAGAATACTGACCGATGAAAATAAAATATAAAACACTTTGGCTGGCGGAAAGGACTTGAGCAAGAAATGGGAAGGAATTCGGTCATGGTCTTTTAAAGAAACCATCATGAATTTAGCCTGAAGCAATTTTGTAATACCTTGGAAAATCCAAAACTAGATAACCGGACTGGAGTTCGGTCCCACGTCCACCTAAGTGCGAGGCCAGAGCGTTAGAGGATACAATGTGATTTTGAGAATTCATTATATGCTGTGTAAAATTTGTCATCTCAGAAGTTTATTTCAGATCTCTTTACCCAATATTTGCTGTTAGGTATAATATAGATAATCCACACATTCTGCTAGAGAATTGTTATCTTAGTTTACAATGGCATACTGGTGGATTGTTAACTTCTACTCGTATCACCTCCTTTCTTTAATTATTCTTTAAATGGATTCCCTTTATTATATAAAAAAGGAAATATCTGTGTTCGATCATTTCAGTGGAGAGCGCAATCATTCACGCCAATAAGAAAAAAATTACATAAGTGATCCGTGAAGGACGCCTGTTCGGCCCGTTTAAAGTTGAAACCATTATGCGCGTGTAAATGTTTCACGGACAAGCACCGATATATTTTTTCTAGCTGCCACTCAGACACCACTTTCTCTTCATAATCATCAATACTAATAAAAGGCTAAGCATGGTCACTGAATCCGTAACGGGTGTGACGTCACGCTCCCGACCCTTGTTGCCGTACTATCAGTGGTCACAGATGTTTCTTCAATAAGTAGGCAATGAGCTTTATTTAATGACAAATGTGTTTGGTTAAGCAACTGCAAAGAAATAAATTTGACAGAACACTGAAGAAAAATATATTAATTATTAGTTACCAATTGTTTATTTATATTCGTTTGTTGTAGATGTTTTCGCTATATTCTCTGATCAAGTTTATATCGCGAAGCAGTGAAACGAGCGTGCAGAAATGTAGAAATGTTAGCAGTCGTCTTTACGGCTGAGGGAATGAGTTATTCAAGTTGTATAAAAATAATTTAAGTTGTATTCGTGAGCGCGGTCATATGAAATCATTACTTCATTTGAATGAAAGTAGTTCCACATTTGTTAGTAATATACCTGTATGTTGCCTGGACTAATATTAGGCGGCATAATGTAAATATACGCGAGTGGTTTAAGCTTTGCTTTTCTAGTGGCAATTATTGCTGAGGTTTGTGATAATGCAACCTTGACAAGTATGACAACCGAATTTTATTCTACATCGTTATTTTGTAACAATTCTTTTTAGCTAAGCAACTGTGAACCAATGACTTGCCAGAACACTGGCGTTCAATTCGTCATTTCTGAGGGGGTTCCACGCTAGTGTTTTTACAATTGGCTAATTATTACGCAAAGGTTTTCGCGATCTGTTCAGCAAAGGTGATTACCAAAATCGGAGAAGATTCTAAGTAGAACAATAATTTCCTTTCTCGCTATTAACAAGTATGTTCTAAGGCAACGTAAGCGTCAACAATGTTTTTGTCAGTTACTGATGAAGCACTTAGAAGTGGGTTTACAAGGGGTTTTGTCTGGACGCACTTGTCATTCAGATACGCTGTAAGTAGGAGCGTTATCTCGCCTAGTAATCGCCCAAGAGTATAGGAACTCTGGCTGGTAATTGATCACCTGCCGTTTTATCGACAACAACAATCGGGCTGAGCATCAATTATAAGGAGGGCTCGTTACCAGGTAGGAATGCCGCCTGAGGAGAGCGCTTCCTTAATCCGGAAGCGACGTCAAGACGCGTTCGGGTCGCTCTCTGTCCGTCAGATGCGAGCATGTGGGTACCCCGCGGCACCTGTCCAACACCTGCCCCCTACCTGTAAACAGTGCCACTCAAGCTCTCCCCTCCACAGCCTTATCTCCCCGGTAGAAATAAATATTAATTGAATTAAGGGGTCAAGTGATCTCATCAGAACGTTTGATCCAGGTCATCTCGAAGTGGTATCAAATAGGATGCATTTTGCTGTATGTATGTCAGAATTTCTGAGATGGACAAAAGTATCTAGATCATCAGACAACGTGGGCTTATGTGGACGACGCAATTTTAATACGCAAAAGAAGTATGATAAGGGTACTAGTGAAAGAAACTGAAGAAGGAAAGTTTGAGCTGAATGTTGATAAAAACACACAAATTTCCGTAAGCATGGTTTTCAAAGGCTCTAATACAAGGTTGCCCAATCCCAAGCCAGCAATCCACGAAGCAGTGGTCTCGAACATACCGATTTTTCTGTATTTCTACCGATTTTTGTGTATGTCCTATTGAAATACCGAAATGTAACAATTTTTCAGAGATTGATTTTAAAATTAGTAACCCTTTTCGTTTATGTTTTACAGGGAATTCATCGATCGGTTACATGATAAGTAGTTACCTATTGCATAATGTTCCCTCTATCGTTTCTGGAATTCCCGACATTTTTAGGGGTTTCCCGAGCCCAAACTAGAATTAGTTTTCTTAACAAAGAAGATAAATTTTTACTAAGTTACTAAGTAAAAATATCGTCAAACGAAGAACTGAATTCAATCGTGAGTGTAATAAGAAAAAAAATCTATTTTATAGAAAAAAATGGAAAGAATTTTCAGGTTGCCTACAAAAATCTTAACTTCAATTTATATTATAGGATGATAAAAAATTACATCAATATTAATCTCATCTTCTCTCCAACATTTCGTGACAATTTGTAGTCCAGTTGCTGCAGACGCTTGCCATCAACTAGCTGCTCAGTTTGATGTCAAACTAGTAGCAAGTCTTGGAGTACAAATTCTGCGATTCAAGTTGATGCCAAACGGATAGAAATTCTTGGACAACAATTCTTGCACAGCAAATTGAGGTTTTTTTTTTTTTCATTTACCGATTTTGGGTACAAATATGCCGATGTTAGTGGCAGCTCTATCGATTACGCATTTTGTCGTTCGAGACCTCTGCCACGAAATGGCGCGCCAGCGGATTTAAATTTGACGCCAACAGCGGCGGTCTAGAATATACCTCTGCAGAGGTCTGATTGGAGCTTTTTACATTTTGACTAGAATTAAAAAACCTCTGCAGAAGTCTCATTCATGGGTTTTACTTTTTGTATTGTAATTAAACTGTGTTACTTGTATCTTTGTTATATTTCAATGTATGATGTAACCATACGCAAGTATTATGTGGGCCACAGTTAACTTAGAATCGAAATTGTGTCCCATCTCCAAAATTGGTTGGGCAGTTTTGTCCTAATATATCCATCTATATCTATAAAACGAAAACCGAATAAATTAGAATCAGAAAAACCCAGAAACTACTGAGCAGATGTCAATGGGGTTTTCACCATTTTAAAGCTTAGAATCTCAACTCAGTTGTTTGGTATGTCTTATATTTCTACGTTATATTACGCTGGAGCATTAAATGAAATTCTTAACGTGTGGTGACAAATACCAAAGGTGGAACCATTAGATGTGGCATACTCTGCACTTAAAATGCAGCTACAATATCTCTGACCATAGCCTTTAATGAAAGCTTCAAAAGCAGTACCTATGTTACATATTCCACGATAAACATATCTAGAAATATAATTTCCTTTAATTCGAAAGGTTTAGTTTTTAAACGCCATAGATGGTAGTATTGAATGCCAGAAACTGATAACGAATAAACAACAGATTTTGTTTAACCACGTTCTCTTGCAGTACAACTACAACGTCTCTGGCCATCAGAATTAGTCTTCTTTTTACAATAAAATCATTTATTTACGATAATATTATTCTGTATTCACTTTTGATATTTGTATAAAAGTCTGAATCCGCGGAGTTAAAGTACCTGGCGTTTCGAGCAAAGAGTATATCCATTCACTTCGTAATTGGATCAAATGTGAGTTTATAACATAATCTAGTGTGTCTGGTAATCTATTAATACAGTTTCTTAACCATGGTGTCGAAATTTATAACTTCTTGAGACAAATCAAAAGTAAAGGTTTTTTATTCGTATCTCGCTTAGTTCTAAATACTTGTGATATAATTCCTAATACTCGATATTTAATTTTACAAGTACGGAACAGATTTTAGTTTTGAGCTTCAACACCAGATGAAGACGAACGAGAAAGTTTTCAGCTCCTGCTGTAGATGAGGAAGCATATTGAGACAAACCTAATGTTTGCTACTGTGAAAACTCAGTCAGTATCTATTCAGCAAGTTTTAGGTAACGCTAGAGTATTCGTAAGATAAATGTGTCATATTGAGAGAAACCTAATGTTTGATACTGTGAAAACTCGGTCAAAATTGACTCAGAAAATTTTAGATAATGCTAGAATATTCGCAAAATAAATGTGTCGTAACGTCTTAATACATACGTTAAATTTTTACCCCAAGCTTTCAAATTCTGAAAATTCATTCAAAATCTTATCGATTTTCGAGCAGCAACAGAGGTCCATTTTCACACTGTCGTCTTCGGGCTTAGATGGAGTCTTCTGCATTACGCTGCAATTACATTAGATAAATATATGGTTCTAAATTTCTGAAGGAAGGCATAATGGAATGGAAGGATTTTGCTTCTAGTAAAATGTACTCACCTTCATCGGATTTTTTTTAAAATTTGAATCAAACGTGTCAGCAGCGTTATCAGTTTTCATTCTACAGTATCTATTAAATTATTTTATTCTTACCGCTATTCGCTGTAATTTTTAAATGAAATTAATTTTTGTAGCGCTTCTGTCTTCCATTAATATTAAGTTTCTATAAGGGAGTGTCCACAAACTACGTGGCTATGTCTTGGAAAAGGGAGGGATTGGGTAGAAAACTACGCTGGGCTACGTGGGAAAGGGGATGGGGATTAGGAGCCAAGCCATTCATTCGTATTATTTGTCACAGTTAGAATAAGTTACAGAACACACAACCACATGTTGATATTTATTGCCGTCGTTTAATTATCTCCGTACGTAATTTAGATATCGTATATCATTACAGTACTGTTCAAGCGTGCGACTTGAAGTCATAATTTTCGATTGCAGGTGGCCGGTGCATTTGAACTAACCGACACGCGACGGCGCATTATGATTCGAAAAACATCGTTAGACTCAAATTCGCTTATAGATGTCACCCGGGGTTTTCCAAGGTCGCGACAGTTGGTATTGTTCTGACGGTTTTAAGTAAAGTTGTATTGATTAGGATAGACTGAGCGTGACGACACCCCTCGTTGATAAAATAATTCTCATTTTGTTCTGTCAAGTGAATTTCAGTGCAACTTTAATAATAGTGCTCGCTGAAGTATTACTTTAAGTTAGAAGTGTGGTGTGAAGTGCCGGTGTGGAATAAACTTTACGAGGCTTATAGAAGATATTTTTCCTACGAGTTTTCACGTTTCGATGACTTATAGAAATATTTTAAGCAGATCAAAGAATCATTCCTGGTAATGTAGAAAGAAAGATGACAGAACTGCAGCAAAAGAAAAACAGCAAATATCGTTTGCTCTATTTTATCAATTAATGAATAATAAAAGGAGAAGGGTTTTAGAAAAATCTCAAACAAAAAAGTTATCCCTCATTGTACCTGAGAAAGAAGTTTTTCCCAATAACTGAGTGGCTAAGGGAGCGTCCATAAACTACGTTCTGGGGGGAAGGGGTTGACTGGAAAGCTACGCTGGGCTACGTTAGGGGGGAGGGGGGCGGTTTCCGAGCCATGCCACGTAGCTTTTCATTCGTCAATTAAAACGAGGCACATAACACACAACAGCATGTAAATATTTATATCCGTCATTTAATTATCTCTATATATAATTTACGATAGTCTGACAAGAGAAAACTACAAATTTTTTCTGGAATCAACAAGGAAAAAAGCAGCTAAGTGCCACTCCGTGTGGGGCAGGGGGGGTGGGGGGGGGGGGAGTCGGGGGCAAAAGCCACATCACGCTACTTGGGAGCATAGGAGTTGAAGAGAGGCCAAAATGTAGCCACGTAATTTACGGCAACTCCCTAGCGTCAGTAATATTAATACAGATTCTATAGGTAACAATACATAATTACACTCTTTGACAAGAATCAATAATTTTGTACTGATTTTTATTGTGACTGAGTGTCTCCATCCGGCCGCATCTGTGTAACTTTGTGCTAAGGTTTATTGTGAATTACTATTTATTTGTCAATAGTATTATTTTCATTGTGTGCGTGTTTCTTAAGAATGTGTGTCCTACCATAGAACTGAATATTTTGTACCAACGTTATTCGGTAATACTGCTTGTGAAAAGTGGCATTTTAAAGATAAATTATAATATAACTATAACACTAACTCAGACTATTATTAGGAACAGTGATACGAATCGTTTACCGGTGCTGACTTTTGGCAGTCCATAATGATTTAATCCTACGACAATACCGCCAGCAATACCTTTTCACTAGTCTGCAGTCGACAGTATTATTACAGACACAAGGCGCTTTAGAATAAATATCACGCTCCCCCTTCCGACTATATTTCCTTTACGTGACTTTACGGACCCTTATTTCCATAATTATACTATTCCCTCTAAATATTTTACTGTTGTCCTAATATATGGGTGTTACAGAACATTACGATTATTGCTTACAACTTTAAGAGTCAATGTAATCAATTGAGAGATACAAAAATTAAACTGTCTTTGAATAGTTTTTATTATTTCTGTTATAAATGTTGATTAATTAGAAGAAAGACAAAATTTTAAAAGCGTAAAACATAATCTCTGCATTAATAGTCCAGCATAATTTCTGATTTGTGTTTAGTTATAGCGTTAATCCTTCAGCGTACCTACTTTCAGAAATAGTAATTGCACGAGAACAATGTTATTAGTGATCCTGGTTTTCATTATATTGTAAGAGATTAATACTTAGTACTGTTTTTTCTCATCGTGATTGTAATCGGGAATCTATTGACTCAAACTTAAATATCATACTCTGTCAATATGGAAATGGTTCCCGCTTAATCATTTTCGTACTGACAGAAACAGACACATATATTTGTTGTACACGGTTTGGGTCACTAGTGCATATTATTTCAGGTGGGAAAAAAAAAAGAAAAAACAACTGCTAACCTAGAAACGCTTGTAGACTTGCGAATTTAATGTCCTCAGCCGTGGGCTGGGTATAAAATTAAGCCATAAACTTGGGCTTCATTTATGTCTTGCTTCTTCGTTAATTATAATTTATGGCTGTTTCACTTACACGTCTCCTTACACTTAAATGAAGTTAATATTTTCTCTTCTCTTCATTTTCACATCTTCTCTTCAGAGATATTATTCTGTGAAATGACTATTAAGTGTTGAAAAACATAGATAAATAAATAAAACTCTCCCAGCATATCGCAGAACTTAAAGCTATAGAACTTAATTACACACATGACTGAAAAAACATTTGTCACTAAACGTGTAATGCTTGAGATCCTGCTTAGATTCATTAAAGATTAAATTTGATGATAAGAAAGTCTGTTTCAAAACGATCAACTGCAAATAAACGTGTGAAAATTTATTTTTGAAGCGCAAGTGTTTTCCTAAGCGACAAATCTGCCTATTCAATACTCCTGTGCAGAAGTAAGGACTTCAAGGCACAGAAGCTGCGAATATGGATCAAATATAAACATTAAATAAGTCGACTCAAACTTCCAACAAACTACTGACAAACTGTATGTCACGGTTTTCCAGGAAACATACACAACTTAATTACGTCAGACGTATAGAGTGAGAGCATAAGACATTGTTGGATCAGGGACGGGGACGTTAAGCTTGGCGGCCCGCCTAGGAGGAGATTTTCCATGGATATCGAGTGCTGTACACCATACGATCAAAAAAAATAAAATAAAAGAAGTAAAAAATTATAATTAAAACACTAGCAAAATTCTCTCAATACTTCAGACTACACAATTTACTCATAAGTACACTTGAACAAATATTTCGTAATAAACACGTAGTGCTGAAATTCTTACGAATGGCTAATTTTAGTACAGTCACAGTATCGAGAAACATCTAAATTTTTAGCCTCATTAAAGACAAAATTCAAATCAACCAGCAGTAAATAAAACTGTGGAAATAAACTTCCGAACTTGCAGGTGTTTCCCCCGTCGTTAGACCTGGGTACTCAACACACTCGGAAGGTTTACACCCCTTGATGTAATGCCGTAATTATTGTCTCTTACATCTCTGTAAATTGGTCGCCTGTTCTCGACCAGATCCAGCAAAGGGCCGGCTGCTCTTTATGAGGCTATCCTCGCTTGTTAACAGAAAACCTTATCTCTGTCCTGCGTGTCACCTCTCCTCGCATTCCCTGTAGGTCAACGAACTTGCCCGATTTGAGGTAAAAATATTCTCCACATTTGTAAGTCTAATGTCCAATTACGGATGAAAGCACGAATACGTCAAACAAACGAAGCAAGTGGAAGAGATATGAAGCAGTTATATCAGGAAAGCAAAGAGTTCTACTGACTGTTCAGAGATATATCGTGATGCTGGACTATTTCAAAATCAGATCGTGAATGAAATTTAAAGTACAAAAATTGCGAGCTAACTTACCATAAACTGGCCAAAGGAAGCTGCTTGCCATTCAAATACGCTGCATACAGCTTGAAAATGATGATTCTCTAAACTAATTAGCTGTAAAAGCAAAAACCAAAAGGCAATGATATTCACACATAACCTCGGCGGAGGTTAAAATCTAATTCAAAATGTTAACCAGTGTTTTCATGAAAGGGTCACATACTAAAGAGGTTGCTTTGGTATTATATGGCACACAGATGACGTAATTTCAGTTTGAATTCTTTGTCAAAATTACGAGTCCACTTTCATTTACGGATACAATGAAATAAATCTTCCGCTGAAGTATTTGGCATAAAACGACATGAAAGACAAGATGAAGAAATTAAGGGTTCACATTGATGCCTATGTGGATTGTTTCTTCCTTGTTTTTCTCTTGGTTTAAAATGGTTTAGTATAAGTTAGTAAATTTTGTCTCACTCAATCGTTAACTTAGTTTGCTGTAACATCAAACTTTTAAGTGTAGAGGATTGATGGAATTATTCGACCCTTGGCATCGGAGATGTTAATTCTGCGTTGTATTTGCGTTGTCGTGACGCCGTTAAATAATCCTAATCACGAAATATGAAAAACTGAATGTTCCATAAAGTTTAAAGAAAGTCGCTTTTAAAATCCAATTGACATGAAGTGTTACAGACTGCAGGTAGGAATCAGAACTTAGTGGAAATAAGGATTGAAGGAAGGATTTGACTAAAGAATTTTGCAAAATTAAAATACGGGAGACATACTGGATAAGTTATTTTCTTAGCACAGCGTACACTGCAGACACTGGGTTTTATAGTTGGTATAGGAGAGATGAAGATAGCGAGAACCAGCGATAACAAAATTTACGAAATATAAGATTCCGCCAGGCTACAAACTTAAACATTTTTTTAGTTAAACAATTGACGTATGTTGTAACAAAGCCACATTGTCTAAACATCAACTACCTTCAGGAGATCTAAATTACCGTATCTCAACCACATTAAAGAAAGGGGTGACAGAAGCGAAACGTCCAACAGTTCGGGTCTTTCTTAGCAGGTCAGTGAGATGGTTTAGTCTTTTTTAATGTAATAGATGAGTTGCGAATATTTTTTTGCTAGTTTGTAAACAAATGCAACGATGACGCGATCAGTGCAGCGCCACCACACATCGACCTTGTGAAAAACCGCACACGATAACCACAAAACTGCTGCGGTTCCCAGGAGGTTTTCGTTACTGGAGTTAAGTCCCTATAATAACGCTTAATAGAAAATTGCGTGAATGTTGATGCCTTATATGGGTGCCCCGATTTAAAGTACTCATTACGTCAAAAATGAAGTTTAAACGTTTCTCCATGCTCGTCATTCGAAAAACTAACTTATTGTTTCAAATGGTGATATGGGGAATATTTTGCAAATCCTTTAAAAGTTTATTCGCTGACGAAACTAACCTCTATCACTTCAAATCACTGTAAATAATGAAAACCGCATATCTACTAGTTATCGTTGGAGTCAGTCAATATTACTAATCTGTCGATGAACATGCTTAAATACGGAAAATCTTTCTTCAAAAAACAATTTCGTGGTAAATGTTCTCTTATTACAACATAATTGAAATAATTGTTTCTCTTGTGGAACGCCTTTGTATTTATATATATAAATACGTGTGTGTGTGTGTGTGTGCCACAGATAGTACTTCAATTTCAGTTCTTATGTTGCATCACAGAACTGAAAGATTCGAAGATTCGTCCACAACTGAGAACTAAATAAGAGAGGTGTTCCAAAAGCAGTTTAAAGTATATTCAGAATGAAATAGCTTTTGCTGGCTATGACACTCGATTAAGCAAAAAATACGCCTCAACTGTGGATTAAATAGTAAACATTTCCATCGAACAGAAAACACCAATATTTCATATTGGTTTATTAGTTTCTTAGGTCAAGGTTTCAAGTAAGAAATAATTTACTCATATTAGTCGCTTTGGTCAGACCTTGCACAACGAAAAAGGAAAGAGAATACCTGAATATTCCACTTTTTATTTTTAGAAAAAAGGCAAATTACTAAACGTCTACGTAATTGTATTCCAAAGGGCACCGACGGAATTCGCCTGTATTAATTACTAACAACCAAACAGCAATATAGTTGCAGTGTGTGTAATGACCTATTGATGTATAGAATGAAACCTGTCTTCACTAATTTGCTGCTTATACTTCAAGAGAAGTTAATGTTTTTTGTGACACCTTTCCACCAGTTTGAGAGTTACACCTTTCACGTTATGTAAACACCATTCAGAATCATGTTTTAGTGATGTTGAAACGCATATAAAACTATTTTTATCTGTTTATAATTTAATTACTCTGCTTTTTTGTAGCTTACATCTTTTGATATTTTAAACGCTTGAAAAATGATTTCTTCGAATTACCATTAATGCGTATCACCGTACTAAATATGTAGATAACCAATAGGCTTGTATCAGCTAAGAATAAATCGGACGCAAAGCAGTTCTTAATCATTTATCATGCTAAGGAAATAACAAAAAGCAAAATTATTTGTTTTAAAAGATAAAGATTATTATTATTTTTAGAAAATAAATTCGACAAATTCAAGCACGTGAGCTCGAACGCCAATTAGAAAGTATTACGGCACGCCACCCGAAACGCCAAAGTTGTTGATGACATTTTCGTGGAACAGAACAGGTTACTTGGTCATTTATTCGTTTGTAGCAACTTTTGTCACGTCTTCTCAGTTATGCTAAAAGACAAGTGTAATTCTCTATGGTACCAGGATTTAGCTAAGCAAACAGCAGCAATTTGCCCAAAATTGACGCCGTAACACATAGCATATTTTTTACGTCAAACATTGACTTTTCTAGAAAAGAATATCCTCAAAAACAGGTGTGGCAAATTTTAAAGCTATGGCACTTCCAATTTGCAGACTGCTCTAAGCTTCATTTCAGCCTAACAACATCAGTTACGATATCTCGAAAACCAAGAAAGATATTTTAAAAAATTATTTGTTATTTTTTGTTTCATCGAGCTGCATTAGAATCTATCATCAGATTATGGCACCACGGTAACAATAGTGCTGCCAGAGTGTATTTATTATACTGAACGTAGAAAGATTTTAAATCTTAAAACCAAAACAACCTCACGTCATACCTTATTATGTAATCAATACTTTAAAAGTAGTGATTCTGCAAAATTCCTCAGTTTTGCTTTAGATTTAGAAATATATTGTGCACTAACACTTACATCAAAATGATCTACACAAAAAATAAATTCTTGAATCTGCAGATAAACTATGAGCATCCTCCCTTCTTGTAAGTTTTAACCACTTTTTCCGTATTTGTTAATGGTTTGGAACATATATAAATAACTTGTTTGGCATTTGTATTGTTGTGCTTTTACATTGCGGCACTACACAATACTTATTAAACAAGGAATTCATTTTTAATTAAAGAAAAACTGACACCTTTGTAAGGGTCTTTATTTTTTTAGAAAATATGAAATGTACAGGGCGTTCGCCGGAAAACGCAACCCTCCCAGTCTGTTGCCGTCGGCAACTTGCTCGGACAGCGGGGCCAGCAGTTTCCGCCACGCGGCACCGTGAATCACCGCACTGTTTAACACCTCCGCTGCCCCGACAGTGCAGTGCAGTGACCCTTACATTGTTAAGAACGGTTTGTTTGCATTGTAGCTAGTTTGTGACTTCAGTCTCTTATTAATCAGTGTTGTGAATAAACGTTTCTTTGCGGTTTGGCTGGTTTGGGGCTTCATACTCTTACTAATCTGTACCGTGTTTGAGTGTGAGTAAAATTATGGTACGTTACAGTTTGCAACAAAGAATATTTCTCTACGATACATATGTGAAGAAGAAGTCGTTTAAAAAGTGTCGCAGTAAATTTCGTCGCGAATATCCTGGCGCTTTACTGCCAGCTAAATCAACAATTCTGCGTCTGGTTAAAAAAGTAAGAGAAACGGGTTCATTTTTTAACAAAAAGAGACTGTCGGTCAACCGTATTCTCACAGAGGAGAAAATTGACGATATCGCTTTTCGACTAGAACAGTCACCCAAAAAATCATTAAGTCAGTTAGGGCAGCGTGTGTCTCGAAATATGTTCAGAAGATGTGAAATGTGCATTACACAAGAGTGTCAACACTTCCAGCATCTTTTATAAGGTAAGCTAATGAATTACGTCACATTTAAATGCTTAGCACATACAAGTTTATGAAATAGTCCGCGGCCGACGGTCGAAAAATGCCGGGAGCTGACCGCTCGCTCGCCGCGAGCAGTTTCTTCCTTGTAGCGCTAACAGTGGGTTGCGTTTCCCGGCGAACGCCCTGTATTTTATCCACTTAAGTATAACACTTTTATTTATGTTTCCAGCATCAGACCAGTACATAGCAATTTCATTTATCTCTCTTTGTCCGTCGCTGAATTAATTTTGATACCCACGCTGTAAATCAAATCACTATTAACAATATCATACCATATGAACTTTAAAAATCAACTCCTTTGTCTTTATTACAACCTCAATATTAAATAAAACATTTTCTATTTATCTTATATCTTTTATTTTCCACATAATAGTCAATTACCAATTATAAATTCATATTTCATTAACTTTATCTTTAATTTTCTGCCCTCAGGCTAAAATTTTCCAGTTACTAATCCCGCCAGGATTCTTCGCGGCTTCTCCATTGAGCCTTTTTCTTTCACTTCTTCTCTCCATACATTTTCTCTTCAAAACCCAACTCGTCATCTTCCAACAAAACCTTTTCTTCAACTTTTTTCAACTGTTCTTTATTCGCTAAAGATCTAGTATATTTGTCTTGATATTCTGTGGCCTTGGAACTTACAAATTCAATGTTAGTTTTTACAATTACAACTATTAAATAAAAACAATTTTATTTCCTAACGAATTGTGTTTTATCTAATTCTATAATTTTGTTTGAAATTGTTAACATTAAAAATTGAATTTTGAATATTCAGGTGTTTTTACATTTAGAGGTAGTATATATCAACTGGAATTAACCTTTTATCAGCCATGTGAAAGCTTTATTTCTGTTACATTTATGGTTATTCACTTAATAAATTTAACTCCCGGAATTTCTACATTTCTAATAGCGAATTTAACTAAATCAGAACTTATTTTAATTACGATAACTTCTGAAAACAATTTGCAACGTAAATTGTAATGTTATAGTTTTTTTTTCTGTCACCAAACAATACTGCCGGGAAATTACAAAGGTCTGAGACCACTGATGTTTTACATGAAAAAATATTAAAAGAATCACGTGTTAGTTATTAAAAACGTGTTTAAAAAATGAAATACGGAGCTCAGAAGACACAAATATCGTAGAAAATGGACCTAGTAATTAAAATATCCTTCGCAACCAACGGTTCAACTGTATTGGGGTGCGATGTATAATTTACTATAATAATACCTGTAATAAAACCTGACACAGGAGTGACTTTACGTTTAATAAGCTCATGATCTTGTGCTTTCACACAAAAACAATAGACATCTGGAGTGAGCCAACGTCGAAGGCTATTGGAGTTGACAAGCAAAACGCTCTCCAAGATGTTGTCAGTTAAATGAAGAATACGCAATTAGAGGTCATGAACATGTCAACTCTTAATATTCAAGGAAAAAAGAGAAAGTACTAGAGGCAATGCATGGACATAATTAAACAAGCTACAGAATTTAAATTGATTATAGGCTGCAATATGTTGAATACTGCATGTGCAGTGTATTTGTGCTTAATGGCTAAGTTAACCTTCAAAGGCGACAGCTCTTTCACAAGAAGCAATCATTTACAAGAACATAGAAAATCCCGCACGACAGAGGAGGAGGCATCGTTTGGAGAGCCAGTAAAAATGAGTTTAAAAAAATCGGCAAATTATTAAACTTTAATATGTGTTTCGTGACGTTACATAAAGAAAGTAATGACCTATGTCCATTCAAACATCTGTAACAAGAAAGTAATAAATATTATGAACCATTTAAGTAGTTATGCAATTGTTCTAACAAGTTCGAAGATTTTATGAAAATTACACTGATATACCAGGTATAGCTTGAGTAGGTGCGTTTCTGTGTTTACCCCAATGTGAAGTGTTCAGTGAACCAGCTGGATGATCGGTAAAATTGAGACCTGGCGTGATTTGTGATCACGCAGTTTCCATCATGGTCTAACCACAGAGATTTTTTATTTTTTTTTATTTTTTATTTCCATGGTTTTTCAAAAATACTTCACGGTAGTGGTGGGACAAGTCTTTCTTTAAGAAAATTATTGACTTCCTTTCTGTTTGTTACCGGCACTGGGGAAAAATGAAGTGTATAGGACGTTCCGCAACATCTGAAAAGAGAGAGAGAAATCATCTATTAGCATTTGATTTGCAGACGTTCAAATCCAGTATATTATAAAGGGTCAAGTGCAAAAACAAATAATAGTTAAATTACTTATTAAAATGTACTGTACGCTGCGTTTATAATCAACTCGTCAGTGAAATGTTTCATGGAAACTACTGTATACCCTCTTTTGCGTCAAAGTAATACCGTTTCATAGATGTTCTTAATATTTAAACAAAATTGCAATGGAGCGCACGCTCCGGTGGCAATTTCCCTGCACACCCATTTTCACCCTTACCGGTACCCACTTACATTTGCCCTCAACAAATTTTAAAATAAAATTCTTTCTTGGTAAATTATTCATCATTTCACTTGGTAACCAATTCCAATCCCAATCTCTAAAAAAGGTTTTTCTTTAGCAATATTGATACAATTATCTACTTAGACCTTTGCTATAATAAACACTGAAACTATCATTTTATTGAAATTCTGTACTAAACAAAAACGACTCAACATAATTTTAAGTAATTAATAAATATTGCAAAATGTATCTATCTATCGAAACCTTAGTAATTAAAAGGATTTATCAGGATAACACACGGTCCAACAATTAGATGATAAGTTTGATTCCAGTTTTGTTTGGTATGTCTTCCCAAAGACAACCTTCACCTCTAACCTGACAATACTTGTAGTCCTCACCCTAGAAACGAAGTCATAACACGTGATGAAGTGCCCTTGGTTCCTACTTTACGATATTTTCTTGATTCTCGTAGTTGTGACTGTACAGGAATGTTTGGTATACAAAGAAGGGCATGTACTAAACTGTCCTCCATTCTGCCATGATTTGTGTCTCACATCCCCACTTTTTCTCTGCATAGATTAAATAACGTTACCTAAGCTTAAGTTACAACATATGCTTCTTTGGGGGTGATAAAATACCCATTGAGTTTTGAACAGGACTATTCTGGCCCTACCACAAGGAGAAGGGCGCTGGATATTTAACTTTTTGCTAAATTCAGAATCTGTTTAAGGAGAAATGAGTTTCAAATAAATTACTGGACAACTTCAATTGACCTTTTTCAAGCCAATTCGATAAAACTATCATTATAAAAGCGAATCAATGTTAACGTTCAAACTTTTAATTGATAATACAGCTTACAGTACCATACGTTTCTTCATTAGTTCAGTAATTAATAAAAATAAAAATGTAATAAAAATAGACAGTGGACGAAAGCAAGTTCCTTTAATGTAATAATTACTCGACTTTACAATTATTGAAATTATAACATTGTTTATCTTTATCATAAATAGATTTATCTCCCCTGAATTGAAAAATACTGAAATAACAAACATATGAAAGGTGAGAGAGTACGTAAAAATTTATTTAATTAGAATCTGCTTTTAAGGCATCACATACTTATCTCACATTTTGGTTTCGAGAAGCATCGTCTTTATAACATAGCGCTAAGAAACATATAGCTTTCACAGATAACCGCTGTTTCGTATCGTTGATACAATTTTCGACTGTCATTTATACTATTATAAAACGGTAAGCAAGCTGCGTGTGACTCATTATTTGAACGGGAACTGCACAAGAATTACCGCAGCAGTTTGGGTGGTATTTTCAATTTTTTTGAGATAACGGTCACAGTTAAAATCTGCGCAAAAGCTTGACTTATATGTACCAAGGTATGGAGGGAATAATTAAATACATTTTTTGACTTAAAATTATGTGATACGGATCACGCTGTAATTGAGATGCTCATTCCTTGAACAAAAAACTGAAAAGAGTCACAGAACTTAATTCTGTTTAATATTTTCACTTCGAATGTTTAGTTTTTCAGTTTTTTTTTAATGCAGTACATTAACGGAATACCTGAATCAGACGTAATAAGGATTACTGTTACCGGTGTTTAATTTACTGAAAAAATGACGCATTTGACCAAAGATGAATATCTCTGGATTTTATATATTTGTCTTTGGTTAAAATTTTCCGTTTTTATCAATTTTGATAAATATAATTATAAATAATTCGTTACTCAAACCACTACATTATATTTTAATTCTTCAGTAAGAGTAGCAGAAGTGTAATATTTACGCTAAGTAATTTTGTGCTTAATTTCGATAGTAAAGGATTTGAAAAATCTGCATTAATTCGCTATCATTAAAGGCTGCAGTGCTAAGCCGAATTCACTGGTTTGTGTTTCATTCTTGGTCTGAGCCCAACGCCTTTGGTAGTATATAACTCATATCTGCTGTTTGTCCCTACGGACAGGTGAAGCACTTACAACACGGTGTGGCGGTACAGTATAACGATCAAGCTTCAACCAGTGTAGAAAACCAAACAGGCATCACGTTCCAGTTTAAAACCCATTTCTTTTAGTATTCCGTAGTATTTTGTACTGATGTCTGTACGTGAAATAAAGGGTAACAGACTTAATCTGACGGTGGGAAAAATCCTGTTTCTTAAGACAGGAATGAAGGATTTTTTCTTCTGAAATTTTGAAGTGTTGTTTTTCTCCAAATACGACAATATAGAACGAAGCATATTACGTAGTAAAGTCGATTTCTATGTTTAAACTGATGTTTTGGCGTCGATTTATTATTAATTTACTCTTTTGGGCCTTTTTTCTCTGTGTTTATGCGTGGTAGATTTCAGGTAAGAACATAACAGAGTTAAGAGACAGCAGGGTAGTAGGGAATATTTAAAACAACTAAACAAGGACCTAATAATAGAAAAGAAGGAGACTAAATATGGGTTTATGAAGAGTATTGTCAGTGCAGGTAGACCATTGAAATTTTTATGGCTATTTTAGAAAACTGAGGGGAAGGGAGGGTGTTGAGACACTTATAGATAAGGATGGAGAAAAGTTACTGAGGATTTGAAAAAGGCAGAGATTTTAAGTAACTGGTTTAGGGAGAGCATTGGGGACAATTAATCAGAAACTGGTGTTCTAATTCGGAAAACGAGCTTAACATAATTAGAAATGAAGATACCAAAAAATTTGATATTCATCCTGACGAAATCACAAAGGAAATAAGAAATCTGAAAAAAAAAAACATAAAGGAACTGGTGTAGATAATATTATTACAGATATCTTAAAGATAGCCGGATGTGTTATTGTACCTTATTTTTAAATATTATTTATATTGAGTCTGGATACTCGCTGCTTAAGGCAGGACTGGAAAAGTGCGATGGTAGTACTGGTACATAAAGGAGGAGTGAGAAATAGAGTCGAAAATTACAGGCCAATCAGTTTGACATCAGTGTTAGGTAAATTAATGGAAAGATTAACATGCAACCACATCAGAAATATATGTAAGGAACGTAAGTGGTTTTCAAGTAGGCAACGTAGCTTTAGGCAAGGATATTCATGCGAATCTCAGTTGGTGAGATATATGCAAGGTATTTCAGATGAAACGAACAAGGGAGGCCAAATTGATAGAGTAGCACTAGATCTGTCAAAGGCTTTTGACAGAGTGAGCCATAAAATGGTATTAAAAAAGTAAAAACTATTGGAGTGGATGAGAAAGTGATTTTCTGGGCAGAAGAATTTTTAAAAGGTAGAAAACAGAAAGTTAGGGTAGGAAATGCAGTATCAAAAGAAGTGGAAGTAAAAACGGAAGTGCCACAGGGTAGAGTATTGGGACCATTGCTATTCATTATTCTAATGAATAATTGTGTTGATTGTTTACTATCTGAAATTAGATTGTTTACAGATGACATAATGCTATATAAAAGGATCAAAACGGTTTACGACTGTAAACAGTTGCAAGGTGATCTGGACAGGATATCTGGTTGGGTGGTAAACATGGGAGGAAGATAAATGCAAAGAAGAGTCAGATAATTAGATACACAAATAGAACACAAAAGGTTGATTATGATTATATGGTGGGGAAAGTTCCTTGCTGAAGACTTGAAATGTAGATATCTTGACATTACATTTGATAACAAGCTTAACTGGGCAGGACACGTTTCACAGGTAGTAGGAAAAGGTTTCAAAATTCTGCAGTTGTTGGAGACAGTGATGAGGGAATGTACGAGTGAAGTAAAGGAATTGGGTTACAAAACTTTGGTCAGACCATTGCTAGAATATGGTAGTGTAGTATGGGAACCACATTTTTAGTGTGAAATACAGGAGTTGGTAAAGGTGCAAAAAAGAGCTGCTAGATTTGTTTCTGGACACTATTGCAGAATGCAATCAGTAACAGATATGATAAAAGTGCTGGAATGGGATTCATTGCAAGTCAGGAGGAGGTTGAAGAGGGTCATGGGAGTGTACAAGGCGTATAATGGTGATGAGGCATACAAAGATATTGGTGTAGGTATGAATAGTAGTGCATGGAAGGGAAAAGATGATCATGGCCACAAGCTGGCACTAATTTCAGGCTCAATGGTGTAGGAAGATTATCTTTTTTAGGTAAGGAGGTCAGGGATTGAAATAAGTTATCAAGAGAGTAGATGAATAATTTACCAAAAATGTTGAAAGAATTTAAAGTTAAAATTTGCAGAGGGCAAATGTAGGAGAGTGCAGGAAAGGGGGGAGGGAGATGGGTATGTAGGGAAATGGCCATCGGAGCATCCATTGCATTGCTCCATTGCAATCAAATTAAATTTAATTACCTAAGAAGCATATTCTGGATTTCATCCACTAACCAGAAAAGGATATGACAATGTTTACTTCTGAATAAGGAACAAAAAAAGAAATCTGGCAATCGTTCTTTGACAACTCTTGCATAATAAGGAACCGAAACATGGTTTTTAAGAAGAGAAGGAAAATACATTCGCTAGAGAGAGAAGAATAGAAAGAGTCTGTAGTAAAATAGAATACAGACCGTAAGTACTGAGAAATGTATGGAAAAAGGGACAATGTCAGCTCGCATCGAGATGATGAAATGGATTGGGAACAATACAAGTAAAAAATGTTTGCCAAAAGATAAAAGGAGGATGAAGCAGCAGAATATTAATAATGTAGGATTATCTAAAGCAGTGATGTCAAAGATACGGCTCCCGGACCCTATCAATACGGCCCGCGATTCCAGGATCGCAATGTGACACAGAAAGAAGAATCATGTTTTTTAGAGCGTTTCGACTTCACTCGATTCCTCTACGGAAGTTTTATTTGATTCTGGCCCGCCTACACATTATAAATTTAATATACGGCCCTCTGCAAAATTGAGTTTGATCTAAACGTAGGAGGAAGATTTATATATATATATAAATTGAAAGGCTAGCAGTTTTCTAGACAAATGTTTATTAACTTATTCCACCATACTTTCCAATCGGTATAATCGCCGTCCTTCTGTTTAGTTGTATAAATTTTGATATTGATCAAGATTTGACATGTCCTGGCACCAGGGTTGTGAGTTGTTGACATTATGAGTTTGGCCGTATTCCCTCTTTGTCACGAGCCCATTACGCCACGTTGCTGAGTACTGTCCTTCGTTACAGAACACGTGAGCCGACGCAGATGTTGATCCACGAGCAGCTCTTAATGGCCACCAGCACTAGGCGGTGCCATTCGAGTCGAGTAATTCCGAGACACGAGTCCATTTCTCAAATATCTGCAGCTGCCGCGAGACAAGTCGGAGACTGCGTTCACGCGAGCGTCTTAATTGACAGTTTCAAACAGTCCGTTCACTAAAGTAACGACCGTCCATTTGTACGGCATACTTCGCGAGTTAACAACTCTCTATAAGAGATCGCTGCGTGCTTTGAAAGGAGCCCGGTGTAAAAACGCGCCCGCCATGTTGTAACAACAGGTGGAGAAACTGTCTTCACCTATGACCTTCCCAACAACGTCTCTGCTACAATAGCCGACAGCTGCAGCTATGTTAATTGCACAGGTCGTTATCATAAAGAAATATATGATTTATTTTTGCTCAATGTACGTTCCGCCATGTGAGTAATCTTTACCCACAGATGTTTCGAAACGAAATTAAGCAACATAAAGTCATACATTCAGAATGAACGAAGTCTGTTAGTATACGTAAATATAGAGATGTATTTAATTATTTGTAATCAAGTTGTGAATATCAAATTCTAATGGTATTTTTGTAGCTGATAGTAAACCAGGCACAGTAAACCCGACGTCAAGGAGAAGATGATGGACAATAACGGATACACTAATAAAAGAAATAGATTTATAAAAAATTGATTATTGATACGGTAACAGCTAGACTAACAAAATGCAAAAGTATACTAGATGGACTGTAAGTGAGTAAGTTAAATTTCTTTAGAAATAATTGTTCCCTGTGGCCAAAGAAAAAGTTAGGCATACGAGTGTGAATGTCGTATTGCGTTTAATGTAATACATGAGAAGCAGATAAATAAAAATGTGTTTAAATTTGAAAGTTTAATTGTAGTCAGTGATGGGTGTGTTGAGGTAAGAGAGCAAGAAGAAAGACAATGTAGACTACAGTTTTTCTTCAGGCAATAGGGAGGGAAGGTCGGCGAAAAGGGTTAATATTAAAAGTTATCCAAGTGTAAAATATGACCCAGAATTTCTCATCCTGGCATGAAGCAACTAGTAGAGAAGTAAGTAGCGTAATTTATAACTATTTGAGAATCCGTCAACGATGGTAAAAAATCAGTAGTAGTAATGTGTAACGTAACATTCATTTGAGATATGATGATAATGGATAAATTAGTGATTGTGCAAAAATTACGTCTTACCCCCACACTCTGAGTGTTAGAGAAATAGAACATTTTGGAGATGATTAATATCGGCGATAATTCAATAATTGGGTGGCAATGAAATATAACTTGATTATATGTATGAGGAAAATGCGATTAACTTTATCATTCTATAGATTGTAAAACCCACGAATTTACAAACAAATATTGACATCTACATTTCTTCTTTTTTTAGAAACCAAAGTAAATGATCGTTATTGCTTAGAACAAAACAAATGACATACGTGGTTGAAATTACTCATTGTTTACAGCACCTGATCTTAGCAATTCATGATTGGTCTAGCTTAGTGGAGGATATGAAATACCCACAGGCGTTACTGAGCGATGAGCAGTGACGTGGTGCAACGGCAAATTGCCATTGTAAGATCTCTGCGTTGATGCAGGATGCTACAGGTGGAGTGGTGTTGCACCCCATGGCGTCACCCCTAGCACCGTATTTGGAGTCGAAATGGGAAGTCAGGTTAACTGCTATCGACAGTCATGAGCGAACTCCAAACACGGCCAGCAGATTCCAGTCGAAAACCCAAAGATTGAATGTCTCCCCCGACGTCAGCCGATCCGAAGGAAACCTCGTATTGCCCCCTGCTCGATCGGCGCCGTCCAATCGTTTTCTCCCGGAGCCAAACTCGGGGGCCGACAGGCATAATTTAGCGTACTTTCCAGTCATACCGTCGTCTTATTCGCTATTCCATTTTCACTTCTACACGCATAGCAATCACTTGCACTAATTCGTTGCCACTGTCCCCAACCATATTCTGTGATACGTTACTGTAACTTTCCGAATGCCTGCAAAAATACCCATGCCGTCAGGAAGTGACAATATATTGTATTTAGTGTCTTGTCTTTCATTCAAGACTTCCGCAGGCTGTCTAAGGCTTAGTAGTATAGGTGTTACCAGATATTCTACCTTGGACTCCAGAGTTCTGTATCCGGCAGATCTCCCAGGTAACACGCTACCTGAGTGCCCCTGTGGTCACCGTCCCGTTCTTGGCGTTACTGCAAGTGCAAATAACGCGCATAAATTTCTTATGACCTATTCGCGAGCCACTCTAATTGCCTTTATCACATGTAACACGACAAATGATATAGTCATAGCGTCGGAAGGTTATAAGTATATTTTTCGCTTAATAATAATTTACTCATTACAATGTCCTTCGTGAAGCGTCCTCCGAATTGGGTGCACTGAGTTCAACAGGTTTTTTGCCGCATCGGAAGCATCTGACATTGGCACTCTATTTGTAAAGTACATTCGATGTGGCACCATGGGAAAAAATATGATAGTGGTGTTATCTTCTAATGGGGAAATGCCATAGTCGCCATCTACTCGTGAATAGTGCAAACTATATTCTTTTTTGATGTGGAAGTTGGGGACTACTCAAACGTTCGCATAGCTGACTGCACACAACAGCCTACAAACCATAACCAGGATGGCCGGTACATCAAATACGATACTCAGTCTAATCTTCATTGTTCGCATCAGTGTCCAGAACAGCGGCGCATTGAAACTTTCTTATTTATTTTTGTTACAAAAGTAAAGTAAAAAGTAAAAATATAGGAATAATCTAAGAGTCATTGGTTAACACGGCTGGGCTTAACTGCTATGTAACTATATTAAGTCCCTCGCCTGACACGCAATTTGTGATATAAAATTAAATGTGATGAGAATCTACTAGAGTTCGGTCACATCTTAATTACCATTCACAATACAAAATGGTATAGTACTATCAAGATGAAAACAGTGTGATCTTAAAGACAACTCATTACTGTCAACGGTATACAGTTGAATTAAACTACTACTCCAATAAAGTTGGTATTCATGTTAGAATAAACAGATTTAAAGAACAAAGCTACCTGCCAATTTGGTTGACAGAACTGTAACTTAGACAAAGATTATCGAGATAATGATATTGCAGAAGAATTATCACCAATAAATCACATATTATCTGGATACATAATAAATGTTTACTTAAATTGTAAAAATATATATTTATCCAATAAGAAACATTACAATTTTATACACACTGTAGAGCCAAAGAAACTGGTATAGGCATGCGTATACAAACAGAGATATTTAAACACTCAGCGTACGGCTCTGCGGTCGGTAAACGCCTATTTAAGACAACAGGTGTCTGGCTCAGGCGTTAGATCGGTTACTGCTGCTACAATGGCAGGTTATCACGATTTAAGTTAGTTTGAACGTAGTGTTATAGTCGGCGCACGAGAGATGGGACACAGCATCTCAGAGATAGCAATGAGATGGGGATTTTACCGTACCACCATTTCACGAGTGCACAGTGAATATCGGGAATCCGGTAAAACATCAAATCTCCAATATCGCTGCTGCCGGAAAAAAACCCTGCAAGAACGGGATCAACGACAACTTAGCAAAATCTTTCAACGTGACAGAAGTGCAACCCTTTCGCAAATTGCTGCGGGGGCCATCAACAAGTGTCAGCGTGCGAACCATTCAACGAAACATCATCGATACGGGCTTTCGGAGCCGAAGGCCCACTTGTGAACCCTTGTTGAGTGCAAGACACAAAGCTTTACGCCTCGCCTGGGCCCGTCAGCACCGACATTGGACTATTGATGATTGTAAACATGTTGCCTGGTCTGACGAGTCTCGTTTACAAATTATATCGAGCTGATGGACGTGTACGGGTATGGATACAACCTCATGAATTCATGGACCCTGCATGTCAGCAGGGGACTGTTCAAGCTGGTGGAGGCTCTGTAATTGTGCGGGGCATGTGCAGTTGGGGTGACATTGGACTCTTTATACGTCTAGATACGACTCTGACAGGTGACAAGTGACAGCATCCATACATGTCCATTGTGCATTCCGACGGACTTGAGCAATTCCAGCAGGACGATGTGACATCCCAAACGTCCAGAATTGCTACAGAGTGGCTCCGGTAACACTCTTCTAAGTTTAAGCACCTCCGCTGGCCACCAAACTCCCCAGACATGAACATTATTGAGCGTATCTTTGATGCCTTGCAGCGTGCCATTCAGAAGAGATCTCCACCTCCTTGTACTCTTACGGATTTATGTACAGCGCTGCAGGATGCATGGTTTCGATTCCCTCCAGCACTTCTTCAGACATTAGTCGAGTCCATGCCAGTTTGTGTTGCAGCACTTCTGCGTGCTCGCGGGAGCCCTACACGATATTAGGTACCAGTTTCTTTGGCTCTTCAGTGTATATACTACGGTTAACATTACATGATACGGTTTATGGTTAAGGACTAGTTTCTTGAATAATCAATGTCGCAGCAAAGCAACTGAGATTTGTTATTTAATTTGGGATAGCTATTGTCAATTAAATTGATACACATCAGTGGTTAGATTCGAGTTTACTTCAGACGCCATGATGCACGGATTCAACTCGTAAGCAAGACATTGTGCACGGTGATTGTTGCTTCATAATGATGTGGCAGAGTAACATAGATAGGGTCTTCCAATTGCAGCCCATAATGAAATAATAATAATCATAAATGGTTGGAGGGTTGTAAGAATGTCAGAATAACTCAGCGGTAGACTAGATGATGATAATAAAACGTCCACCAACAACTCTTACATGCTGTTCAACACCTACATGATACTCAAATTTACTTCTACCATCACTTCTTCAATTTTATAACCTTGGGTATGGCGTTTTAGTGACCCTGAGCAAGAGTTGATTTCTATTTTCGTCTAAACGAATAATAAAACACACCTGAGTCCTTATAACGAATTTGTTTCATCTGGACGTGAGACGATTCATGCGGTGACGTGATGTTTACTAGCAGCATCCGACAACGCTGGGCCGAAATATAGAGAATTGCATCTGCAGGCACTGCCTGAGGCGCCCTGGTGGGAGCGACTTGTAATTAGAGGAGAGACCCCCACAGGTGCACTCCGTACAGCCTACTGAACAGACAATTAGCGTCCGCAAATTACAGCCAACGTGTGCTGCCACACAGGGAATTCTGCATCATTACTTCACTCCGCATTATGGACACAATAATAATCACGTACTTCCTGCCGCCGAGAAAATAAAAACATGTCAGCAGGGCACGAGTAATCACATCTTGGTAGGCTGTACGTCGTGTTTGTAGTATCCATGATGAGCATAGTTGTTTACGGCGCTGAATGTAGAATAGAATATCATTTCAAAGGACGGCCAGTGTGGATGCAGACGTTATAGCGTTGCTACACTGAGCCAAGGAGGTACAGTACAACGAGAGTAGGTTTATATCCTGGATCCTGCATCCTGGCCATCCTGTTTTAGGATTTTAGGTGGTCACTTAGGCGTCCCCAACATCCTTCTCATAAATTGTACATTTCAACATCAAAATGTACTTATCATACAGATCACATTCACTATCAACGGAGTCTTCACCGCCGAATTGTGTCGTGAAATACATCGGGATTAAACGCTCGAAATTCTTAAGCATTAATGAAATTTACACTACAGGCACTCTAAAGTAGGGGTGTAACGGAGCTCTGCATACGCATCCGCAAGTGCGGAACTTTCGCCTGAAATCCTACCTCCGCTTCCTCAATTTTTAATGCGAATTTATGGCAGAGGTTTGTTTACATTGCAATATATATTATTCTTTTCACTTTATACGAGATTCGGCCCATCACCGATTAGCTAACAACAAGATGGTTGCTTTTTTTCTTACGATCTTGCAATAAAAGTAACAATGAACTGAACCGTATATTATCTTAAGCGACGTATTTACAAGTTTAAACTTGCATGTATAGTAAAACGGCCTACTCACGGTGCAACTTACGGGATATCCGTGCACAACTACTGTAGGATGAACTCACCCATTCACGTTACTAGAAGGGGCCCAACTCCAATCTTTATCCAACACCATAACTTGTAGGACCGCAAGGATCCGTGTTGGTTTTCTGGGAGTCCAATAACATTCCACACATCCTACATGTAGTCCTGTAACCCCTAACACGTGGCCTTGTTCTTGACGCTTGAATTAGGCGAGCCGCGAACTCCACAAAGTTCGTATGACAAAGACTATTTTTGACGCGTAATATAAATAAATTATTCCACTTTTTGTTGTTGATAGATGAGGCAAAAAATAAATCAATATGGCTGTATTATGTGGAAATAGACTTTGGTTATGAAAAAAAATGTAGAATTTAAAATAAAAAATATACTTATTTACGTTTCAACTTAATTTTTGATGAAATATTAAAATCTGAATAGTTATAAATTTATTTTTGTGCAACTGCATCCACGGATGTCAATCACTGAACATCCGCATCTGCATCCGCATCCGCATAGGTGACTTCCGTTATAACCCTAGTGTAATGCAGTGGAATTCCAACGGGGGTTGTACCGCCCACCTGTGGACGTTGAAAAGTTCAGAAGGACGTTTGGCATTCGCATTGGCATTGAGGACTAACCAACGCCCCCCTGTTTTTTCAGTATTATTATATGATTTCAAGGGCTGCTTCAAAGTAGTTTTTAATTACATTCCCATCACTGTATGCACCCAGAACTTTATTAGCTAGGAATAGAAACAAATTTTCAATAGTAAAAAGCAGCGATTTAAGATTACTGATGAAAAATGAAGCACAAAACATTGAAACATTTGTGTCATTACACCAAGCTCAGACATCTAATCAATGATATGTTTTTGTAATGTGTATTTCCTGAAAAAAAAATGAGAGAGATTAATACACCAATAGTATTTATATCTTTTAAGGAGATAATTTTGAAATATGTTCTGGTTTTTCTAGATACATGATATTATTTGTACACTTCACCTAAGAGGGACGTCCACAAATCACCGTTTCAAAAAGTAAAATAAGCGCCAAAAAATTTTGAGCACTATGGGTTACATTATTTATTACAAGAAGGGAAGTCATTGTGCTATTTTTTTCTGGAAAGGGGGTGGTGAACAATTTTTTTCCAGAAAATGGGGCGGTGAAGTTTTTTTTCGAAAAAGAGGCGGTAGACCGAAAAAATTTAGGAACATATTGATAGGTTTTTGGTTATGTGAAATAATTATTCAAAGAATCACATTCCATTTGTTTATTTTTCTTTCAAGACATCGACTCCATCCAAAGATATTAAGTACAAGCATAAACAACTGTTCCAGCGATTAAGCTAACACATTTCCCAGAATTACTGACAGACAAATAACTGCTCGTCATCTCTGTGCGTTTAAATAAGACACTTTAGTAACATCCAGAATTGTTCAAAAAGTTCCGACTGACATATCTCGAATTCTAACAAAACTTTAACAACTAAATCCATACAAAACAATCATAATTGATACAAAATCATTTACAATCTTCATAAAACAAACGGAAATGAGAAGTAAACATATTTAGAGGTATTTACACACAAAATTATCTGCATAACCAGTCCAAACCGTCCCAAATTTTTCTCAAAACCTCGTAGCTCATATCAACCCTTAGAATTACAAACTTTTAATCAATGTTTCATGCATAATATTGTCATTGAGCATATTAAAAAGTATTTACATAGTTTCTCTCCATAAAACACAAATTTACACAAATTAACAATTAATTACACGGAAAATATACAAAACCATAATTAACCAAGTCGCAGCTTGCTATACACGATTATTAAAATATAATTTCATGAAATCGGTTGGTTCTGAGGACTGTTATACTATCCTCTAAAGAGACAACATCGTTCATAACTTGAACTGGCTGGAATTAATCAGCGCAATGTGACAAACGAAAACTGAACCTAGATTCTAGTGTCCTTAATTCATTTCAAGATTAATAGGATTCTTCTAAAAAAAATTACTTCATCCTAATTAATAAAATTCCTGTGATTTTTTATTTTATTTTCATGCACTAATATTATAAATGAAGAAATGTACTGGGGTTGTGAAATAATTAATCTCCACATTATGGAAATTTCAGATGTTTTAAAAAAAACGTTTGTCACAAGTACCTGCAATCTGAGTTGTGCTGAAACCTTTTTTTTTTTTTTTTTTAGTTTGGTAAAGACGAGTGTAAAACAGAGATTTTTGTTTGGACTGAATGAAAACACTGATTGGATTTAAATCTTAGTAGTAGAAATAATACGTTATTTGAGATCTGAATATACCCGCCAATGTGGCTCCGTGCGCTGCGGCACACATTAGACCTGCGAGGTACAACGGGGTCGGGCACGATTCCAGCCCCTCCCCTTCCCACCTCCCGGCCGCCCTGACTGCAGTTTTAAGCCGCGTTCTCACGATCTCTTGTAACGAAGGCGAGACGGGACGGGACCTCACTAGGCGAAGTGTAGGGACGAGCGTGAGCCACAGGTTATTCCTCGCTCACCTCGCCGTCAGCTCCCCATCACGTTGCCTAGGGTCTTTGGCACAGAGCACTTTACAGCAACAGAAGGGGTGCGCACCGCTTCTGCAAACCGATGGCAACAGCGCACCTCTACACACGCCTGTGATGTTTACCGACACAGAGTGGGTAGCTGCGTCTCATCTCCCTGTTCCTATGGCGTGTTGTTGAGTATTCGTCCCGTCCCGTCCCGTCCCATCTTGCCTCCGTTATACAAGAGATCGTGGGATCACGGCTTTAGGCGGTTTTGCGCAGCCATCAAAGCGATTGCTGGGACAGTCCGCGATCTCCACCTCATAAACTACACGTTTTACAAGCAGACAGATGGAAACGCTTTACTTCCCTTATTAGTACCTGATACGTCCTGGCAGTAGGTATAAAATGTTTAACGTCAACAAGGGCACGTGGCTGTAAAACCAAAACTTCAAATTTGAAGGAAACTCATCCTTGACCGTGCTAATGATGAATAAAAATCGTCAAAGACAGCCGACAGCGACTGTTGGGAAAAAATGTTGGCAAGAAGATTTGAGATCTTAATTTTACTATCCATCACAACTATTATTTTCTTTGGTTGCCATTCGAAGTTTTTTTTTAGACATCTGTTGTATTTCAATAATCGTTTTTTGAATTAACGACATTTGGATCCAGATCGTATGTCAAAGGCAACGTTATGATCAAAACACATTCACACCCTACAATTTTTCGTCGTCGACATAGATAGAGCATCTATTACTATCGGTTGTTTCCTTAATCGTACTTAAAGTTATGTTCGCATCTTCATATATATATATATATATATATCAAAGACTCATTACTTGACACTCACAGGCGAGAACCAATAGACCGATAAGTTAGGAACAAATATCAGTGACACCAAATGGGATTATGTCTCATTGTTTCACCTAACATACCGTAAGATTTATTATAATTGTGAGATGGGGAAGAAACGGCTTGTTGAAAAGCTTGAAATGTAAATACCTTGGCATAACATTTTATATATAAAAAAATCAACCGGGCAGGACACGTTGGACAGGTGGTAGGAAAAGGTTTAAAAACTCTCCACTTATTGGAGAGAGTGATGAGAGGATATATCAGAGAAGTGTGGGAACTGCGTTACAAAACTTTTGTCAGACAATTGGTTGAATATTGTGCTGTAGTATGGGACCCACATTTTTGGTATCAAGTACTGGAGTTGTAGGGAGTGCAAAGAAGGGCTGTAGATTTGTCTCTGAAAATTACCGCATTAACAGATATGATAAAGGAGCTGGAATGGGATTCGTTGGAAGACAGGAGGAGATTGAAGAGAGTGGTTGGATGAGGCGTGTAAAGATATTGGTGGCAGAATTAAGAGAGGTGCATGGAAGAGGAAAGATGAAAATCTGGCAGTCGATTTCACGCATAAGGGTGTGGGAAGATTCTATATCGTAGGTAAGGGGGGTCAGAGATTTGAATAAATTACGAAGTGAAATGATAAATAATTTACCAAAAACACAGAAAAAATTAAAGTTAAAATCTGTAAAGGGTAAAAAATCGTTGTATAGGGAAATTGCCACCGGAGTGCGCGCTACATCACAATTAAATTAAATTAATTAATTTAAAAAACACATTTTCCATTGGTTTTTTAAACAAAAAGTCTGGACGTTTATCATCGAGAAAAAAGTCCTAGTTTCTTTTTTGAACTTAAAATCTATTCTTAAAATATTTAAGCCCAGTTACGGTCTCCATCAATTCTAAACCATGATTTAGTATAGCTGCAAGGTGTTTAAAATTTGAAACATAGCACGAAGCTATGCGTGAAGACAAAAAAAAAAAAAAATAAAAAAAAAAAAAATAAAATAAATCAATCAAATGATTAAAAAGAAACTTAGTTCAAAAGATGTTTATGCAACGTTCCAACATTTGGTGGGGGCACAGGACTTTTATCAGTACGTTCACACGGTGTCCAATCTGCCAACGTGGGCACGGCAAGCAGCCGCGGCGAGCTTTTAACGATAAAGCCGCCCGGACTGTAGAAGAACGGAGCAGCTGAGAGATAGTCGGCCCGGGGCACTCCGTCCACATGCATAAAATATTCATGCAGCACAGGTGAGTCGGGACGATCGGCTATTTAGGTAAATGACCGGAGCGTAAGAGCGGTAGCCAGAGTGGCCGGGCCAGATAATAACCCCGAGAGCGGACAGGCAGTATGTCCCTGCCAATAGCTCGCCCACCGTCGTTTGTCAGGAGAGCCACATTAAAACTACCTGCCGCTAACGAACCGACGCCGCCGCCTCCAGAAATGCGGATTGGGGAGACTTCCTCCCAAGAAAACATATTCGTGCCGTTCGTTTGCGGCAGCTGACCCGAAATGCTCGTGGTATTAATGCGCTGCCAGAGATGCAAGTGGCACAACATCAAACACGTTCGATAGCATCGAAGTTGAAGGTAATTATCTCTGGAAAATATATGACGACATGTTACTTGTGGAATCTTTCGTTCAATGGACAGTTGTACATCTTGAGCCCGTTTCCTTCAAGATTTGCTAGAACAGTTCGCATATGTTTCTGGAAATTTCGTCATTCTTTTTATCTTTTCCTTGCGGTAGTACCAACCAGATTCAATGGAAATAATTAACAGTTCCTTTCATGACAAAAAAAAATACTTATTGCATTAATTGATTTAAAATGGGTCGCTTAATCCAAAAAGGTGATCTGCCAAGCATATTTTAGTTTGGAAGCCTTTTGAAGCTAGTTTCGATGAATACTTAACTAGCGTAAACAAGTAAACAGGTTAGTGGTCAGTAAACTGCAACACTTACAGCTACGAGCTGGAAGCAAATACAGGACCCATCTATCACAATCAATGGAATTACATTGAAAAAAATCATTTTTTGGCTTTACGCCTCGTCGACATTTTTGTCATTAGAGGTGGAAAAGGACTTATGGCAAGGAACGGGAAGGAATTTGGCCATGGCTATTTAAGGAACCATACAGCATTCGCATGGATCGATTAACAGTTAATGCATTTGGTAATTTTAAAAAAAAAATTTACTATTTACTTCGGTGGCAGTATTACATTTGTTTCATTTTTATGTTTGCAGTTCTCGACTATGATATGTATTTAATATTACTTGATTAATACATTTACATCAGCTAAAATCCGATGAGCTGGAAATTGATATCGCTTTCTGACTATCCGGCTTGAATCTTGGTCTCTAACGGCATTTTTTAAAATCCTGAAACTGCCTTTCAAACCGAACAAAGCTTTATCTTTTTGCAAATGAAATCCGCTAAGATGCTTAGTGGTTGTGATTCAACGTAAAGCTTTATGCACCTTTTGCCTGAAATTATTAAGGGGTCAAGATAAGATCTGACACAGGTGGCATGCGTGGCAAATTTAATTCAGTCACTTGGCTGCCGAACAATTAATCAGTCTCACGGCGAGCAATGTCATTTACTTTTTATTTTTAATTAATCGCGGTATACAACCATTATGTAAACTTATAACGCATAAGAGATACAACAGACCCAATGAACACAAAACATCGAGCGTGGTGGGTGAACGGTTAACGTTCTGGCCGCGCATTCGGGAGGACGCAGGTTCGAATCCCCGTCTGAGCATCCAGATTTGGGTTTTCCATGGTTTCCCCAGATCACTCCTGGCGAATGCCGGGATGCTTCCTTCAAAAAGGCTATGGCCGAATTCCTTCCCGTTTCTTGTCCCCTTCCCATTCCGCCTCTAATGACCACGCTGTCGACGAGGCGTAAAGCCCAAGCCAAAAAAAAACTTGTTAGCAGAGGTGGCTGAGAAACCATGAAGGTCGACTCAGGGTTAGCTGGTTCCAGAGACGCTGGTGGAAGGAAACTTCACCATTTGGAACTTGGAAATCAAGACGGGATAGACGTGGTACGAATTTCCTAAATATATAAAGCCCAAACCTTTCACAGAGCAAGTGGAGTGAAGGCGTTCGTCGTTGTTGCTGGTTACTCGTCAATCAGATGGGGTCTTAAAACTTAACGGCCGCTTCAGTGTTATTGCTAATAAGAGACCTGAGCTCCTCGTTTCCTTCACCTTCATTTGCAGTATAGTTAACAGCATACTACACTTCCCAAGTCATTCAAATATACAACAGTACTTAGGCACTATACGTCCTACTGCATACAGAGGCCAAAGAGAGTGGCATAACATTTACAACCTATAATGAGAGCACTGTACACACAGGAAATATAACATATGAACTAACGGTCTGCAAGACAGATGAAAATGAATAGACTGTTAATTGTGCCTATTAGCCTCGTTCCTGATCTTTATTTACGGCAATTCATCTTAAGTGTTTTATTCTGGAGTGTTAATAGTTTATTCAAGTATATGACCGTTAGATCATCAAGCACAGAACCGGTAAATAGTTTTTGCTTCAAATTTTATGCGTGGAGCCATCTAAACGTCTAGTTTGCACTAGTCTCGTTAACTACACAGGCCGTCGACCAGCAGTAAGAAAAGAAAGGTGTTCTAGTTACAATTTCCTCAGACACGGAGAGTAACACTTGAATCTATTCAACGACAAAAGCATGAAATCGACACAACTACTGGTTTCTAAAGGCGGAAAAATTGAAATGTCAGTCTGTGATAACTTTAAATAAAATTGGTGGTATAAGTTGACCTAAAATAAGAAAAATGAAGACTATTTTGTAATACAAAACAAGGGATTCAATTCTAATTAGTAAAACCTATGTTTTACTTCAGTGACAGGATTCTAAAAGGCTTTCACTCGGATTTCGTTACGGAGCGTATCCAAACACCAGAGCTTTTTATGTGTTTTTTTTTTTAGTTTATGGCTTTAGGCCTCGTCGACTTCGAGGTCATTAGAGGCGGGAGAGGACTGGGGTCAAGGATCAGGAAGGAATTGGGCTATGGCCATCGTGTCATTCACCTAGAGTGATTTTGGAAACCATGAAAAGCACAAATCTGGATGACCGGACAGGTAATCGAAACAGCGTCCTGTTCATCCAGCGATATCTGTTCATGTACAGTCGGGGACAGAATTAGCGAGACCCTCGCCTTTCGATTATGCTTCGTTCTAGACACGACTACCTCATGGGGCAGCATAACTGGTAGGTGGTACACTAAATTCATGATAAAATAGACCTCTCATACCCAGCACTTTACCCAAGACTAAAAAAAATGAGCCTGCGCGCGAGAGACTCGCAAACGCTCTGAGGCAAAATTCGGAGTTATACAGTAAAAATAATCACAAGAATCACCATTTTAGTCATAATAATTATTGAATAATGAAACTCATTGATTATACAGAAAAGATACCGCTTTTTTCGTAATTTTGATAGCAATTGTTGTATTTTTCTTTCTTTCTAATAAACAGTTGACAATTCGCTAGCAAACGAAATTACACGATGAATACAGGAATAAATCTCTAAATCATGCACGTATAAAAATTTGTTAAACCAATAAGAGAGTTTAAATCGACTTATTCACACTTTCTAGAGCGGCAGCGTTATAGACACACAGAGTTTAAGCGTAAGTAGAAAGTGCATTAAGAAATTACTCAAATGGTGAAACTAAGTCACGAAATATAAATTAACTATTTCTACATACTTAACTTGATCGCAGTAGTTTCAGTAGTAATAGTAATAAATTAATAACAGTTAATTCGTCTGCAATGTGAATAAGCGGTTTCAGATTTTAAAGGTAAAGCAATGGAAGTAGGAAACATTTCATATCTCCCTTTGTTTCTAACACAGATACTTCTATAAAGTTTTGTGTGGGGTATTACTTCTTGTCTTTCAAGCCAGATGAATTAGAAATAATAATTTGCCTGGCATTTGGTAGGACATGGATTCAAACCCCAGTAGGATATCCAATTCCAGTTTTTTCGTGGTTTCAGTAAATTTCTCCAGCTGAACTCCGGAAAAGCTCCTTCAAAAAAGGCTTGGGCGAAATTATTTTCCGATCCTAGTTTCCAATACTCTGAAGATTCAAATCACATTGGCTTCGAAAGAGAAACAAGAAGAAGAAAAATAACCGAATGTGGTGGGTTAGTGGTAACACTCTGAGGTGGCTTCTGGGAGGACGTGGGTTTGAATCCCCGTCCGGTCATTCAGCTTTGGGTTTTCGATGGTTTCCCCAAATCACTCCAGGCGAATGCAGGGTCGAATACCATGGTCGAATTCCTTCCCGTTGCTTACCCCCAAGTCCTTACCGGCATCTAAATACCTCGACGTCGACAAGACATAAAGCCATAAGCAAAAAATAAACAAAGATACAAAGCTTAAAAATCTCACCAAATTACTGTCAGTTATCAAGCTTAAAGGCAATAGCTATTGATACTCCTCCAAATCATATTTTTTATTAGTAAATTCAAGAGATTGTTTTATCAATGTAAAGGGAGATATGGAAGTAAAGCTATCAAAATACAAATAAAAGTTGAAACTCCGAAATAATATGAGGTGGAAACCCAATATTACGAAATCTAAATTTGACATCGTGTGTGAATTTGACCCAACGTACTGAGGTATCTTATTTTAAAAAGTAAACCACCAGCAGAGACTCTGACAGGCATTATGCCGAAAATGAATAAAAAGGCCTCATATGAAATATTTTGCAGTTACGAGGTCAAGGAGAAAGGATGAATCTCATGTAACTCAACGCTTTATTCATAATTATGTATTAGTCATTAATTATTTTTTTTAGATAAATTTACACTTTGTGCATTTCTACTTCAAAATGCTCTCAAAGCATCTTGAAAATGTTCTACCTCGTGCCATTTCCATGACGGAATTAATTAATTAATATTGTGTATTGATCGTACTTTTAATTATTTTGTTTAAAGAAAAGGTCTAAGCATACATTACGGGAAATTTATCTGGTTCGATCTTTAGATTTAAATATTTTGGTCTAGACTCTAGTGAAAGAATGTGTAAACGTGATTGCAATCACGATGGCTAACACAGATGTTAAATCCAAGGTGCCTCAGACATTTCCGGGAGCGATTTTCCTCAACCTAATTTACCTGCTCTGTATTTATCCTCGAACGTTGTATCTGACACAGCTCAAGAGAGCAAATCATTATGGAAGAATAGAACCATATATACGTGACGAATAATCGTTTTCTGAACTTAAAAATAATATATAATCTTGCCATAGTTGTTATCGAAGACGCGGAAATGTTCGATTCACTACAGATTTCAGATCTTAATCACATATAGTCGGATGTTCCACAAAGCAACTACAGGCGCCTATTAGTTTTCAGATAGATACGTTTAATCTTTTATGAATCCACAATATTCCACTTAGAAATCATCAATTTCCTTCAATACACACACATATGGATTTACAAATTTCAGCTGCATATGAAGTTTGCACACATCGCTAATTGTTTGACTAACTAGAAGAAATCTTTTCTCACTGCCGTCTTTCCTCGAATAAAATTTCATGGTGAGAATAATTGTGAAGCAATTCCCTGTTCGGGTATCCAGATTTCAGTTTTCCATGCATTCACAAAATCAATTTAAACGAACGCTGGCACGGTTCCTTCAAAGGCAATGGCTAAATTCCTTCCCATTTCTGTCTCCAATCCACATCCATCTCTAATGACATAGACGTAAACGAGGCGAAAGCCTTAAGCACAAAAAAGAGGCAAGTAACAGAAGAACTAATGAGTGGTTGTCAGAGAAGAAATTAAAATTCCTCAGTACCATCTGTCGGCACCACCATAACTGCAAAAGCTAAAATTGAAATATAGTGCAAACATGATCCTTTGTATTCGGAATACCGTATTCACAAATATGTGATGCTTGCACGAAAGGCAGATGTATCGTCCATAAAAACTTATTCATCTACTTCTGAAGGATTTAATTTGTATAACTCAAAAACATTCCGAGTTGCTAGTTTGGTTTATGGTTCATAGAAAATTCTTGTTACATTCATTAGCATCGCATCACGTTACCTAGAGTTTAACATCTGTTCACACACCAACATGAAATAATTAATGTGCCATTATCACTGTAAAAATTCCAAATTAGCAGTCTTCCTGTCGGAAAATAGAATAGTTACGAAATTTCAATTTCGTTTTTACTTGTATTCGTCAAGACTAATGAATGAAGATGCAATTCTGTCTTTGGGTACGATGACAAACGGTTTCGAGGTCGTAATAGAAGGAAATACACATCGTTTGTGCCAGACGACTTCCTCGTTGTCTGCGCCACTTGTTTCCAAACTTCAGTCTGCGACAGTGTGTTTCGTTGCACCAGCGAAAATGAATCATTTAAGTGACGTTGATAAGGGGGCAATTGTTGCTCTACATGAAGAAGGGCATTCGAACAGTTCAGTATGACAGGTCACCAGTCCACCGGAGCCGTCTAGTTCAGAGGTCGTTCCTCGAGCACTCCCTTAAGTGCTGCAAAATGATTGGCCACCCAAGGGCCCTATTGAAAATGTTTGGGTAGAAATACTAAGAATTATAAGCGAAAAGGAGCATGTGCCGACAATCCGGAGCCAACTGTTAGAGGCCATGTTGTGACGCATGGGAAGAACCGGCCAAAAGTCGTGGTTATATTTCACGCCTCATTAATTCCATGAACAGTAGAATCCGTGCTGTTGTCGATGAGGAGAGAGGCTGGACAAGATACTGAAAGTTAATTCCGTGTATTTTATTTACTTCTCCATAACTGTTCTGTCACACGTCTTTTTCGGCATTCTGCGATCGTATCCCTGTATTTACATCCTGATTCGTTTCCAAACATCTTTTTTCTCTTCCCATCACCAAAGATTTCTGGGCAGAGTACAGGTCTATTTCGAAGAAGGAAGTTCCAACCGTTAGTCGGTGGTAGCGTAGTTGGAAAGCTGACAGAGTAGTAAACTCAAGAGGTATGGGGGCTGGCACGATCTTCTTTTCTTTTTAGCCTCCTATATAAAATACTACACAGAAGTTTAAACGACAAGCGTAGCATACAATCAAATAAGATAGCAATGTTGTACTCCAATTTTCATTCTAACATTAGTTTCTGTAATATCAGTTTCATGATTTAAAAATTATGGTACTGAATTAATTTAAGGGTTAAGATATTGCGTTGTTTACTTATTTACACTGTTGCATTAAATGCTTGCGAATGCCGCGATGTTTCCTTCAGAAGGACGTGGCCAGAAACTTCATTCCTTGCTCCCAGTCTTTTCCTGCCTCTAATGACCTCGACGAGTTGTAAAGCCAAAAAAAAAAAAAAAAAAAAAATTCTTGCCAATATCAGTGTGGATTTAAACAATAGCACTTGCCACCACGATTTTTTCAGAGAAAATTTCGCAAATAAACATAATTACATGTCTGTGTTGTGTATTGGACTTTCTCTTTGTTGTATTTATCTGATTCAACGCCGACCACGGTAGCAGGACTAGAGTGCTACTTCCACATGTGGAGCGTTGCCAGATCGTTGTTGTTGTTTATATTTCTTCTTCTGTTCGACGTCGAAATCATTAGAGAGGGGGAAAAAGGAAACGAACCATTCCTGGCACTTACGGAGTGATTTCCATTAATCATGTGAGAATGAAATCCGGATGGATGGAGGAAGATTTGAATTCCTGTCTTCCGAATGTGAGACTTGAGCGTTACCGGGGCTCTCGGTAACTACCCATGTGCGAGGACGGAATAGAAACGGCGACCCTAAAAATTCGATGATAGCATTCTAACCCCTACACTGTACGGGCCAGCGTAAGTGTCTTGGTCGGGACTCTAGTGATGAAATATGAGCACGTGTCTGCGGTCGTGGTTTGCCAACACGGATGAAAATTCGCAAGGCCCACAGAACAAGGAAATTATCAGACATTTCAGGCATGTGATTTCCTTATCCTACTTCATCTCTCTGCGTCTGAGCCTAATGTCGGACACAGTTCGACAGATGAAAGAATTATACACGAGTAGAACCGTATATACGAGAAGAACAAGTGCTTTCTGAACTTTTTTTTTTTCTATCTTTATCCCTCGTTGACGTCGAGGGCATTGGAGACGGGAATTTGGGGGGAGGGGGGGGGCAAGGAACGTGCCTTTTGAAGGAACCTTCCCGACGATTGCCTGAAGTGATTTGGAGAAATTTATAAAACCAAAATCGGATTTTGGACGGGGATTTATAGAGGTGTCCTCTCGAATGCGATACCAGAGCATTACTGCTCACTCACCAGGCTCAGTTTTCTGAACTAAAAATAACAAGTATATATACACGAACAATCATGAAAGACTGCTCGGATTTTATTTTATATATCTATCCTGCAGCGTAGTAGCAGACTCAGAAATATTTGAATCACTGCAGTGGTTTTCAGTTAGTTTTTCCCGAGTATAACTTCAAGAACGAGCTCAACTTGTAAAAGTGGTAACTATTTAATGAATTGTGGACAAATAACAGGAGGAAATTGGTGTATTGCCTTTTAGAAGAACCATTCTGACATTAAAGTAGAAAGATTTTGAGAAAACACGAAATTTTATAGACAACGGGAAATTGAAACATTGTGCAAATTCTTCTCACGTTGGTGGCTACTATTGGAATTTTCTAGGAAGAAGAATAGTCTTGGAAATAAAACGTCCATTTGAAGGAAACAGATCATTGTTTTTCAATCTGGAATAAACTGGATTTGTTAAAGGAAAATAATGTTTTCCTCGAAAGCCTAAAAAAAAAAAATAATTTAAGACAATCAAACTGTGTGCGTGTGAATTGATATTCTGTAATGCTGTATCTGTGCGAAGCACAGAACTGTGATAAACGCAACGGCACATACATCTGGGGGTTCGTGAGGCTCGTCCCATATCCTCATTCAATTCCCTTCTCCAATGGGCTCAACGTCAATGAGGGGTAATTTTAAAAAGTTCAGAAAGCCCTGTTCCTCGCGTATATACTGTTCTACTCGTGTATAATTCTTTTGTCTGTCGAACTGTGTCCGAAAATAGCCTCAGATGTATAGTAGATGAAGGAGGATGAGGAAATCACATGCCTGAAATGTCTGAAAATTTCCTTGTTCTGTGGGCCTTCGGAAATGTCATCCTTCTTAGCAAACGATAATCGCAGACATGTTCCAAAATTCCTTTACTAGAGTCCCGACCAAGACACTAGCTGGCCCTAGCAGTCTAGGTTTTGAATGCGATGAGGAGATTGCCGGTTCGAGTCCCGTCCTCGCACATAGGTAGTTTTAAATGACTGTAGTGGTCGTCTTTTGTTGACTGCACTATAGTGTGCCACATTACCTCAGCAAAGCTTGACACAACAGTCAGAAAAATATTGAAGCGGGTACGGTGTACCGCTGTACTGAATTGTAATTAATATTTATTTTAATTTTACCAAAAGCATATGAGTATTTATATTGTGGATTGAAAAGTGTTCTCAAAATGATTTAAAATTACTAATAAGGATGGAAAAGTCATAACCTGACCATATATATTCTCTGAAAGAAGGCCAACAGGCATAAGGTGAATTTAAATTTAATAAATATACACAATCAAAATTATTTGCAAACAACACCTTTTGCCCTACATTAATGGCCACTAAATTAAGCAATACAAAACGACAAAATATCCGTTTCAGATTTCCATATATAAAATAACAGTTTACAGTCTTCGGCAAGACACGTAATGAGACTATCTGATAGTTGCTAATGTCCGTTTCAATCACAGAACAAATGAATCAAGTTAAACAAACAAAATAATGCCACGGCTAATATCCTCAGTTTATCTATCGGAGAGTGAGAACTCTTATCGTGCGGACTTCTCCGCTCAGAGCGTTATGTTGGGTAGAGTGCAAACACAATATTACTAACTGCTGCAATGTTTGTCTTTAACCGTCTGTCCGGCATTGGCGAAGTCAAGCAAACTCCGAGCCCACACTGAATTTATTGTCACCTTGTGACTCAAAATGCAGACACAACCGATCGCATGATATGCTGTCGGCTTTTCTGGGTCGTTTCTTGTGCGCCAGCACAAGTGAACAGGAAACCAGTCAGACCCAAAGACGACCAGAAAGACCAGAAAAGACCCAGAAAGACCACGAAGAGCATCTCGCAGCACCTTTTAAAACCTCGGCATGCTCTTCTCCTCCTCCAGCCGATTTTCTCTGGTCCTATCGTTGATATGTAGACGTTCCTGTCTCTCTCCTCATTGGCGGACATGAAACAAGATTATACAAAAAATATAAGAACTATTCTATAAACTAAATGCTATTGGCAAAACATTCGCCCCCTCCAAGCACACTCTGGTTCAAAACATAATTCCTTCGACGGGGTGTGGAGAATTCTTCGGAAAACTGTCGTTTTTCTTTCGTGTCCACTCGGTTTTACTATTTTCACGCAGTGAGCACTCACAAAACCTCTAATTTTGGCGTGTCTTGACTTTATCACGTTTCTGCATTCGTCACGCGATATATATCTCACCCGTCAACACTGTCTGTCCACCGAAGTGCGGCCGACCCCATACCTGAGCAGTGAAAGGTCGTAAATCTGCCTTTACAAACTGGCAAGTCCCCTTGTGTTCGTCTTTCTTCCAGCTTGAATGCAGAATTCGCCGTAATGCACTTGAATTCGCTGACCCCTGTCCTGCAGAGTGTCCTTCTAAGCCAGCGTAATGCGAGCCTTGTTGTGTTGGCCAGAAACCGCACGTGAATGTGGCTCTATGTCATACCAAAATATAACTGGAGCAGGCTGAATCGTCGCAGTCACCGAACATCATAAAATATTTAAATAATCAGTTGGAGGCAGCATCAATTTTTCCATAACTTGTACTTCAAATATTTAAGAAATAGGGTCATCATTACGGAATATTAATTAATGTATTTGACAGTAAAATAATATGACTAGAACATTTACAAGATGCTATGAAAGTATTCTGAAGTCGAAGAGTGATTTCCAGAAAATTTTAATGACTACAGTAATATATTAGTTAAATGTTATTTTTCCAACATTTTTCGGTTCTCTAACGATGATCAGGTAACTTTAATAATATTTAATATGAAGATGTTTCTGTTATTTCCGGCAAATGGCTGTCGCTGAATTTGTAGGTGCTCCTCATTCGAAAAGTGACATATTTCGTGTGCGGATGATTATTTTCACACACCTTATTAGAGCTAACTCTACTGAACAAGTGTTCTTCGCTTCCTTAGGGCCATTGTAAATAAACACTTCTTCCAAAACGTTTGTTAGATCGGTTACTTCCTGCTTGCCCTCCTTCCCTCCAATTTTCCTCGAGTTAGACGGGAGAAATTCTTCTTACATAATAACCACAACTATCTATAAAGAGTTCATGCCCTATAAACTGAACTGAAATTAAATACCCCTCGGTGTGTTCTAAAAAACCTCACTGTAGTCCACCTACTTTACAAATTTTTTTAAACTTAATATCCTAAACCTCTTATTAGTACTCAGCTGCCACCAAATAAAGAATAATTTTCTGTCATGTGGGATGGATATGTGAGAGAGTTTTGAAGGCGGCTTATGACCCTTTTTTTCAGTGACATTGTCTTAATTTTCAATGGCATTCCCACCGATATCCATTCATCTAGCTAAGCCTTTTTATGTGATCATCCTGTATAATGACGTATTTCCAAATGCTTTTAGCTCATACAAGTGAAAGCCGTCACAAGATATACAAAAACACATATTTTGACACACATGCCCACCAAAGGGATGACATCAGTGACCGAGAGTCCCGGAAACGTTCAAGAGCCGCATTCAGAAACATATGAATTCAAGTCTTCGTTCATCCATCCAGATTTAAATTCCATGTTTAAACGAAACAGAGCGTGAGTGCCGCGAAGATTCCTTCAAAAGGCACGTTCCTTGCCACCCCCCCCCCTCCACCCAAATTCCCGTTTCCAATGCCCTAGATGTCAACGACGGATAAAGATAGAAAAAAAAATAAAAAAAAGTTCAGAAAGCACTTGTTCTTCTCGTATATACGGTTCTACTCTTGTATAATTCTTTCATCTGTCGAACTGTGTCCGACATTAGGCTCAGACGCAGAGAGATGAAGTAGGATAAGGAAATCACATGCCTGAAATGTCTGATAATTTCCTTGTTCTGTGGGCCTTGCGAATTTTCATCCGTGTTGGCAACCACGACCGCAGACACCTGCTCATATTTCATCACTAGTCCCCGACCAGACACTTACGCTGGCCCGTACAGTGTAGGGGTTAGAAAGCTATCATCGAAATTTTAGGGTCGCCGTTTCTAGTCCGTCCTCGCACATGGGTAGTTACCGAGAGCCCCGGTAACGCTCAAGTCTCACATTGGGAAGACAGGAATTCAAATCTTCCTCCATCCATCTGGATTTCATTCTCACATGATTATGGAAATCACTCCGTAAGTGCCAGGAAATGGTTCGTTTTCTTTTTCCCCCTCTAATGATTTCGACGTCGAACAGAAGAAGAAATATAAACAACAACAACGATCTAGCAACGCTCCACATGTGGAAAGTAGCACTCTAGTCTCTGCGCTACCGTGGTCGGTGTTTGAATCAGATAAATACAACAAAGAGAAAGTCCAATATACACACAAACATGTAATTATGTTTATTTGCGAAATTTTCTCTGAAAAAATAGTGGTGGCAAGTGCTATTGTTTAAATCTACACTGATATTGGCAAGAATTTTTTTTAATTTTTTTTTTTTTTTTTTGGCTTTACTACTCGTCGTGGTCATTAGAGGCAGGAAAAGACTGGGAGCAAGGAATGAAGTTTCTGGCCACGTCCTTCTGAAGGAAACATAGCGGCATTCGCAAGCATTTAATGCAACAGTGTAAATAAGTAAACAACGCAATATCTTAACCCTTAAATTAATCAGTACCATAATTTTTAAATCATGAAACTGATATTACAGAAACTAATGTTAGAATGAAAATTGGAGTACAACATTGCTATCTTATTTGATTGTATGCTACGCTTGTCGTTTAAACTTCTGTGTAGTATTTTATATAGGAGGCTAAAAAGAAAAGAAGAAGATTAAAAAAAATTGCTGCCACCGAACATCGTGCCAGCCTCCATACCTCTTGAGTTTACTACTCTGCCAGCTTTCCAACTACGCTACCACCGACTAACGGTTGGAACTTCCTTCTTCGAAATAGACCTATACTCTGCCCAGAAATCTTTGGTGATGGGGAGAAGAGGAAGGGAAAAAAGGTGTTTGGAAACGAATCAGGATGTAAATACAGGGATACGATCGCAGAATGCTGAAAAAGACGTGTGACAGAACAGTTATGGAGAAGTAAATAAAATACACGGAATTAACTTTCAGTATCTTGTCCAGCCTCTCTCCTCATCGACAACAGCACGGATTCTACTGTTCATGGAATTAATGAGGCGTGAAATATAACCACGAATTTTGGCCGGTTCTTCCCATGCGTCACAACATGGCCTCTAAAAGTTGGCTCCGGATTGTCGGCACATGCTCCTTTTCGCTTATAATTCTTAGTATTTCTACCCAAACATTTTCAATAGGGCCCTTGGGTGGCCAATCATTTTGCAGCACTTAGGGGTGCTCGAGGAACGACCTCTGAACTAGACGGCTCCGGTGGACTGGTGACCTGTCATAACTGAACTGTTCGAATGCCCTTCTTCATGTAGAGCAACAATTGCCCCCTTATCAACGTCACTTAAATGATTCATTTTCACTGGTGCAACGAAACACACTGTCGCAGACTGAAGTTTGGAAACAAGTGGCGCAGACAACGAGGAAGTCGTCTGGCACAAACGATGTGTATTTCCTTCTATTACGACCTCGAAACCGTTTGTCATCGTAGCCAAGACAGAATTGCATCTTCATTCATTAGTCTTGACGAATACAAGTAAAAACGAAATTGAAATTTCGTAACTATTCTATTTTCCGACAGGAAGACTGCTAATTTGGAATTTTTACAGTGATAAATGTCACATTAATTATTTCATGTTGGTGTGTGAACAGATGTTATACTCTAGGTAACGTGATGCGAAGCTAATGAATGTAACAAGAATTTTCTATGAACCATAAACCAAACTAGCAACTCGGAATGTTTTGAGTTATACAAATTAAATCCTTCAGAAGTAGATGAATAAGTTTTACGGACGATACATCTGCCTTTCGTGCAAGCATCACATATTTATGAATACGGTATTCCAAATACAAAGTATCATGTTTGCACTATATTTCAATTTTAGCTTTTGCAGTTATGGTGGTGCCGACAGATGGTACTGAGGAATTTTAATTTCTTCTCTGACAACCACTCATTAGTTCTTCTGTTACTTGCCTCTTTTTTGTGCTTAAGGCTTTCGCCTCGTTTACGTCTATGTCATTAGAGATGGATGTGGATTGAAGACATAAATGGGAAGGAATTTAGCCATTGCCTTTGAAGGAACCGTGCCAGCGTTCGTTTAAATTGATTTTGTGAATGCATGGAAAACTGAAATCTGGATACCTGAACAGGGGAATTGCTTCACAATTATTCTCACCATGAAATTTTATTCGAGGAAAGATGACAGTGAGAAAAGATTTTATTCTAGTTAGTCAAACAATTAGCGATGTGTGCAAACATCATATGCAGCTGAAATTTGTAAATCCATATGTGTGTGGTATTGAAGGAAATTGATGATTTCTAAGTGGAATTTGTGGCTTCATAAAAGATTAAACGTATCTATCTGAAAACTAATAGGCGCCTGTAGTTGTTTTGTGGAACATCCGACTATATGTGATTAAGATCTGAAATCTGAACTGAATCGAACATTTCCGCGTCTTCGATAACAACTATGGCAAGATTATATATTATTTTTAAGTTCAGAAAACGATTATCCGTCACGTATATATGGTTCTATTCTTCCATATTGACGTGCTCTCTTGAGCTGTGTCAGATACAACGTTCGAGGATAAATACAGAGCAGGTAAATTAGGTTGAGGAAAATCGCTCCCGGAAATGTCTGAGGCACCTTGGATTTAACATCTGTGTTAGCCATCGTGATTGCAATCACGTTTACACATCCTTTCACTAGAGTCTAGACCAAAATATTTAAATCCAAAGATCGAACCAGATAAATTTCCCGTAATGTATGCTTAGACCTTTTCTTTAAACAAAATAATTAAAAGTACGATCAATACACAATATTAATTAATTAATTCCGTCATGGAAATGGCACGAGGTAGAATATTTTCAAGATGCTTTGAGAGCATTTTGAAGTAGAAATGCACAAAGTGTAATTATCTAAAAAAAATAATTAATGACTAATACATAATTATGAATAAAGCGTTGAGTTACATGAGATTCATCCTTTCTCCTTGACCTCGTAACTGCAAAATATTTCATATGAGGCCTTTTTATTCATTTTCGGCATAATGCCTGTCAGAGTCTCTGCTGGTGGTTTACTTTTTAAAATAAGATACCTCAGTACGTTGGGTCAAATTCACACACGATGTCAAATTTAGATTTCGTAAGATTGGGTTTCCACCTCATATTATTTTGGAGTTTCAACTTTTATTTGTATTTTGATAGCTTTACTTCCATATCTCCCTTTACCTTGATAAAACAATCTCTTGAATTTACTAATGAAAAAATATGATTTGGAGGAGTATCAATAGCTATTGCCTTTAAGCTTGATAACTGACAGTAATTTGGTGAGATTTTTAAGCTTTGTATCTTTGTTTATTTTTTGCTTATGGCTTTATGTCTTGTCGACGTCGAGGTATTTAGATGCCGGTAAGGACTTGGGGGTAAGCAACGGGAAGGAATTCGACCATGGTATTCGACCCTGCATTCGCCTGGAGTGATTTGGGGAAACCATCGAAAACCCAAAGCTGAATGACCGGACGGGGATTCAAACCCACGTCCTCCCAGAAGCCACCTCAGAGTGTTACCACTAACCCACCACATTCGGTTATTTTTCTTCTTCTTGTTCTCTTTCGAAGCCAATGTGATTTGAATCTTCAGAGTATTGGAAACTAGGATCGGAAAATAATTTCGCCCAAGCCTTTTTGAAGGAGCTTTTCCGGAGTTCAGCTGGAGAAATTTACTGAAACCACGAAAAACTGGAATTGGATATCCTACTGGGTTTGAATCCATGTCCTACCAAATGCCAGGCAAATTATTATTTCTAATTCATCTGGCTTGAAAGACAAGAAGTAATACCCCACACAAAACTTTATAGAAGTATCTGTGTTAGAAACAAAGGGAGATATGAAATGTTTCCTACTTCCATTGCTTTACCTTTAAAATCTGAAACCGCTTATTCACATTGCAGACGAATTAACTGTTATTAATTTATTACTATTACTACTGAAACTACTGCGATCAAGTTAAGTATGTAGAAATAGTTAATTTATATTTCGTGACTTAGTTCACCATTTGAGTAATTTCTTAATGCACTTTCTACTTACGCTTAAACTCTGTGTGTCTATAACGCTGCCGCTCTAGAAAGTGTGAATAAGTCGATTTAAACTCTCTTATTGGTTTAACAAATTTTTATACGTGCATGATTTAGAGATTTATTCCTGTATTCATCGTGTAATTTCGTTTGCTAGCGAATTGTCAACTGTTTATTAGAAAGAAAGAAAAATACACAATTGCTATCAAAATTACGAAAAAAGCGGTATCTTTTCTGTATAATCAATGAGTTTCATTATTCAATAATTATTATGACTAAAATGGTGATTCTTGTGATTATTTTTACTGTATAACTCCGAACTTTGCCTCAGAGCGTTTGCGAGTCTCTCGCGCGCAGGCTCATTTTTTTAGTCTTGGGTAAAGTGCTGGGTATGAGAGGTCTATTTTATCATGAATTTAGTGTACCACCTACCAGTTATGCTGCCCCATGAGGTAGTCGTGTCTAGAACGAAGCATAATCGAAAGGCGAGGGGCCTCGCTAATTCTGTCCCCGACTGTACATGAGTACAGAAAACTGAACAAGCGCAATATGCACAAGATTTCAAAAGTTCTATAACTCCAGGCATTATTAAATCAATATATAAGTTAGGATGAATATTACGGCAGTAATAATATCGATCACCAGGACATGTACAACCATCGAAACAAACAACATAACGGTGAAATCTTCAGTTACAACAAATTTTAATAGTTACTGAGGTCCGCCGATCTGATACAGTAATGGAATGGAGATATCTCAAATTTTTGTAGAGCAGTTACAAGCAACTATTAATTATACGAGTATTATCTTTGAAGAAAGTAATTTCGTGTATTTCACTATCAGCACCGATTTCAGTATAAAAGTTTGGGATATAATTGCTTCGGATTTAAGCCTACATCACTTTGAAAATAAAGGCTAAAACGACGTTGAGTGTATCTTCAATATATTTTCCACAAAAAAAGTTAAAATGTAGGTATGTGCCAGTGATATTATAGAAGATTTTGCTCTTTCAATATTCTTAATAGCTTTTAGCCATTAGGTAATATATCTACTTTAAGTTTTATTCTTACAATAATTAACGTCTTATTCTTCTTATAATATCAAGGAAAGTGTTAATAGATATAATAGGAAAGGCAAAATAATTGAACTAGCGCACTCAAGGTCAAAGAAGTACCGTTGACCGACAAAGAGCAATTTATAACTGCTGGACATGGCAGTTCCTGGAAACACGTAAACTGCCTCCTATAATCGTGAATTTTCAAAGGTGATGCTTTGTTGATAATCTGTATGATTAATTAACTACAGTCTATGCACTCTGATGTAAGGAACAACAAAGTTTCCTCTAGCGTGTAGTTGCTGGAACAATATACAGTGATCACACATTAATTAATCAAAGGAAATGTACAAATCTCCTAGGAAATGGTAGGGAAGTGGAACAATCGTTCTTCCTTTCAGCTTTTATTTAATGAAGCAAAAAGTAAACAAATTAATTTTCGCCTCTATTTTCACCAGTTAGTCAATTATTGAATGGTATTTCTTAGTTACGACAGAAAAGTTTCTTCAGCCCCAATTAAAACTAAGAGAAGTTAGCAACACATGAAAGCAATTCCTATATTCAAATCACAAATTTATTTGAGAATGGCAGTTTGATTCATCCGATGTCCTTGTTATGAAATGACCTTGATTCTGTTGTTTTCATCATTTTCCTTCTTGCCACTTCAACACCGTACTGTTACTAATTTCTTTAGATATCTTCATCCTCTTGATGATTATCAGGCCTCTAACAAGGTCAGTCGCATAAGATAGCATCGTCTGACCTTATGTCTGGCCCGTTGTTAGTGTGTGTGTGTGTGTGCGATGGCGGGAGAAACTTGCTAGCTATGTTTCGGCGTATCACAGGCATTATTTCAAAAACGTAATTTAGTTCCCCGAAGAAGTTGTACTGCTCCAGTAATACAGAGGTAATTTGTCCAGATCCTTTCACTCGATATCCGTTTTAATTGTATATGTGATGAGGCGTTTGATCAGTAAGTTTTCCTTCAGCACGTTATGGACCATAGAAAAAGAACGTACTGGTTAAATCCTGGAGCTGGCAAATGCAGTTTTTATAGAAATAAGTCATCACCGTTCCTAAAGTACCCACGCTACGAACAAATCACATTAAATAGCGATTTAATCCACAATTCCGGTGATTAGGAAAATGGCACTACACTGAACGTTCTCACATCACAGTCATCCACATAAAAAGCAATAATACAAGTTATACACTTACAACACTGAAAAGGGCTAGCGGGAAACTATCCCAGTTTTAATTTCCCTTCCCCAAAAAAGTTATTCACGAACCTAGAAGAAAAAATCAGCAAATAACTAATCGTAAGCCATACGCTAATTCACAACGTTCTTAAAATATTCGTTGTATGTAAAAAATACATCCAACGGAATTACGAAAAAAGTCAAGGTACATAAAATTCTCGACATTACAAAGTTTGAACTGAATGTTTTCCTGAGAATATTGAAACTAAGTACTACACAAAACCAGTACTTCACGTGTTGTACAAAGCCAGATTTTCCAGGTCCTTTAATAGAAAAAAAAACTCCTAACAAAATCAGGAATGAATCCCTTATCCTTGATAGTATGTCATACGTAGTCTCCTGCTTGATGGTCCATAGGTGTAACGCAGCCAGAGTGTGTAGGAGATTTACATTGCTGAGATTCACGTATGAAACAAGTGCTCAAGCACGACGGTAGAAAATATACCGTAGTGAAGGAGTAATTTGCATGGAAACGTGTCAGTCGCCATTAGCCCGTGAAGAGTATCACCGGTTCGTTTCACACGTGTTGCGGTCTAGGCTGCGGTCGCCCATGGCAACCTACAGCGAGTTGTTAACCTGCACTACTAGGTGCGACCTATTTGAAAGTCAAACTAGACAGAGATACTTATCACGAGCACAGACACTTCCTACAGCGCCTCCCTGGACTCTGTCAGGAACGGTCTAAAGATAAGAATTTGCACACAGGTATTTTGTTGATGGGGATAACATTCGACAGCAATGAGACTAGCGATAGTAGCCCCCAGTCTTTATGAAGACTCAGGCAGTAGACTGTCTTACTGCTACCCAGATGAAGTCAATAATTCTTTTTAATAGCTTTGGGTTTTGTAACCACTCAGTTACTTTAAAAATAGATATATATTGATGCTTCACGTGAATATATATATACATTATTTTAATTTTTAACAATTCTCTCACTCTACATCCATTATGCAAGAATTGGTTTTCACCAGAGTACGGACGAAACACGACGCACAAAACATTCAACTCGAATCGGATACCCAACAACTCGAGGCCTATGTGCTATCGGTGAAGAGCATTTTGCTTCGAAGATGAGCGTCCAGAGAAACTCCCCACGCATCTCACGAGTTGTTCAAGTTTCTTCCGCAGGGAGGTATAGAATGGCACTGACACCGTCACAGGGAATACAGAGCTCTAAATCTGCGATATTTACATTCTGATAATTCTTTCTCCACCCAACAGGTAGGTTGGTGGGTAAGTAACCTTCACGAATTTCAACGGAGTTAGTTTCCCTTTGCCTTCCCCACCAATGGAAATTTACTTACGTGTCTGTTGTTTTTGTGTGGATAACTATGACGTGAGCATGTTCAGTGAAATGTTTGGTTTTGTGATCAGAATGAATGAATGAATGAATGAAAGAAGGGAGATAGCGAAGCGTGGTGCCAGCCCGTTCGGGCCTACTCTTCGGAAGGACACCTTAGAACCAATAGGTTTAACGTCCGCATCCGACTAATAAATCACAATGAACAGTGCTGTATGTCCTCTATACGCACTGGAATTTAAACCACGACTTTGTTACACATTTTGATGATCAGGTACTGTGCACCACTACCACCTCTCCTACCCTGCCGGCCAAGTCCCGATAATAAAAAATTTCTTTCGCCACCAGGACTGGAACCAACTAAACCCGTGTCAGGTGACTTATATTTAATATAGATAAGGAGTATTATTGAAGTTTATGTAAGATAACGTGCTGAGAATATGATGGAAAATAGTGGTGAGTGAGTTTGTAACTAAGGGATTGTGCATAAACTACGTGGGTCGGTCTAGGGGGGGGGGGGGGGGGTTGGCTGGAAAGCTACGCTGGGCTACTTGGGGGAGGGGGGTCCTAGCCAGGCCACGTAGCTTTTCTTTCATATTATTTGTTACAGTTAAAATGAGGTACACAGAAGCATCTAAATATTTATTTCCGTTATTTAATTGTATCCGTATGTAATTTATGATAGTCAGACAAGAGAAAACAGTACAAAATGTCTTCTGGAATCAATAGGGGAAAAAGTTACGTGCTATGCGGTGGGGGTAGGGGGGGGGTAGAGACAAAAGCAACATCGGGCTACGTGGGGGTGAGGGAAGGTTCACAGGAGGTCAAAATCGAGCTACGTGGTTTATGGACACTCCCTAACACTGAATATTTAAGTTAAGATGTCTTATCAGGTAACCCAGTAGCAATGGTTCACTTTCAAATTTCAATAATTTCTAACAGTTTATTATGTTTAACGTAACATTCGGAACCATTAAATTATATGTATTATTATTTCAGATCATTACTATATTTTTTGCTAAATTAATTTTTACATTTTGACTGTCATAGAAGTAAAAACAGGAACTGTCATTTCTCTAGAGGTAGTAGCTACCTTCTTAAGCTTCGATATATATCGATGTTGCTAAATAGTGGCGCGAGAGAAGACACGTAGTTAATAACAAGCAAGACGATCGCTCAGTTTATTAATCAGTTTGTATGTTTTGGTCAACTTCGGAGAGATATTTGATGCAACATATTAATGTTCGTTTTAAATAAATGTTAATTAAAAGCTGATTGCCGATTTTAACTTTCATGAAAGTATCCTGTCACAGATGAGACTTTCATGGACGTGCAATGCCATTTGACGACAGAAATTTTGCATCTTCAGAAGAACCTGATGTAAGTTTAGCTGGAAATAGGTTCGACTGTGACCAGGTTGAATGTTCTGTACAAGATTTGTCATCATTTGTTTTACGAGTACAGGTCGATACTTATGCCTCGTGATGGATTTCGAACCAAGCTCAGTTTAACAATAAACTTCCGATAAACTCAGAAGGAGGCTCGTCTTCTAAGATAACTATTATAGTATTAGGCTGAAACGCTATTTATCAAACACAGCGTAAGTGCAGCTAAGAATAATCATTATTCAGTTTTTTTTTGTGTACGTCTAATTGTTTGCCCACGTTTATCCAATTGTCATCCGCATACTGCACACTCTTTAAGAGTATATAAATAATGTTGTAAATTGGAGAAATTATTATATTTCTACCAGATTGACCGTCAAATCTGTGATCTTCTGAAAAAGAGCCTTCGATCTTAGCTCTTACAAATCATATCGAGCCCAGTAGGTGAACTATCAACGCTCGGCCCTGGTGTTCTCGAGAAGGTAGGTTCGAACTCCGGTCTAACCATCCTGATTTGGGTTTTCCATTTTTTTCTGGTAATCTAGCAATCTCATTTTTTGCCCCATATCTTCTTCAAGCACTAATAACCTATAAATTCACGACATACAAATGCATACTTTTATTATTAAAAAAACTACTAAATAAATGTTTTACTTTCTACGTTATCATACGTTTCACCCATATTACTTCAGTTTAGGCATGTAGCTGTGTCATAGGCACTACTGGAGGTGATGATATCAGCTGAAAACTCTTTTTCTACCTATGCAGGTTAGGCTCATTGATAGTTTTCTTTTAATGAATTCGACATTGAAATGTTTCAAGGAAACTTCCCGGAATTTCACGGATCTCTGTCTTAATTTAGGGAACAATGTATACCAAAATTTCGAGTTGCTATACCTAAATTTTAGACAGGAATGTAATGTATTTGATTTCGTCGACGTATGCCTTTGAGAATTTTTTCTCATGAAATTTGTCTGAAGCATTTGAATTATGAGAGCATTTGGTAAATAAAAATTGGAAAAAGTTATTTTTAAACCTATTTAATTAGACTTGTATACAAAAAATCAATTAATGACTAAAATGTGTGCAATTTAATGAAATTTCGTTAATAACTACAGATATCTCAAACTTTTGTTTATTTTTTTCAAACAAACCACTAATATTACATCACGTGAATAACTATTAGTGAGCTTGGCGTAGAAAATCAAGTCTTGCATATCTGAAGGAATATTGGAATATCCGCAACAACAGTTTTGTATTACCTACGAAAACGCTTATCTTAAATCGTTATTTTACATTCGTAGTAGACGCAACTACAAGGTCCTCGAATTCGGTTCCATTAAGGATACCTTTCGATGCCCAAGTAATTCTCATGTCATAATAAAAACAATAATGACTAGCGTGAAAACTAGGCCACTGTCAGAAGTTTGTCCGAATTATGTTCAAAGAGTAGAATTAGCGTGTCTGTTAAAGCGGTTTGGTGGTTCAGTGGTTAAGGCGTCTGACTGCTGATCGAAAAGTCCCCTCTTCGAATCCTTGTCTCGGGGGGATTCTCATTGGCCCTTAACCCTTCCTTCACCTCTTGTACAACTTGCGGTCTACATCTACATCTACATCTATACCCTGCAATTCACAATTACTGTGGGTGGCAGAGGGTGCTAAGAACCAATCCTATTTTAGAATATTCCAATCCCGAACAGAACGAGGAAAGAAAGAATACATAAATGTATCAGTACGGCATCTTATCTCTCGAATCTTATCCCTTCTGTCATTGCGACCTAAATAAGTTGGCGGAAGAAGTATTTCGTTGCACTCGTAAATTAGAGATTTTCGCATATTCTCCAACAAATTTAAACGAAAACGACGTCGTCTGTCCACCAAACAATCCCAGCCTAACCCACGTATCAGCTCTGTGACACTTACATAAGGACTGTAACTAGCGGTCACGAATCGAGCGGTGTAATGTGAAGTACGCCAGAACGTTTCCATGGTTCAGATTCCAGGTTAAACGGTTGGTCTCCTATAAACCGGTAAGATTACAGGATTAGGCTAGGCGGCTACGTTAGGGGCGGATTGTGCAGCCAATAATAAACCATGTCAACAGGTCAGTACTATCACAGGAGTTTACCTTTTTTTTAGATTGTCTCTTTAATATCATGAACAGGAAACTATCAATGTAACCTTCAATTTCAGTAAAGTGCGGGAGAATAATTACCAGAGGTAGACAAAAATATGGTCGCTGATTTCAATCGGAGTTCTCCGTAATGAGGGTTACGTATCTCGAATCCTTTGTGACCTTGACGGTTGAGGAGTGTAACGACGGACATTTCTGTAGGACAAAGTGGTTCAGATATGATCACTGCGGCGCCCAACATTTAATAATACGCCGTAGTATAAATCATATGTAAACGACATTAGGCGTTGGAGATTATGGCACAAAGTATGAAAAATTGTTGACGTGACTACGTTTGACGGGGTGTTGATGATAACCTTTCGTTCAGATTCCTCTCTAACGTTGAATATGTTGTGTGTCTTCAAACTGAGGTTGTGGTTTACTTTGCCCAAATTAATCCTTCCCGCAACACTGCGGAAACAAAGATATAGGATTTTATAGAGACGTAAATATCATCTGTCACATTTTTGCTGGAATCGCATGTTAGTTGATTCAATCTAACTAAACTAACCATCTCATTAGTGGTTATGTACTGTTATTATTAATTAATTTATAAGCACCCATATTTTGCTAGTGTTGAGAAAATTTAAGTACACGCACCTATTATGACAGTATGTCACATGACGGTGAGAACTGCAGCTCGTACATAAATTAGCGCTGTCTTGTGTACCGACTGTTACAGGTATCATTCGAAGTAAATGGCAAATTAAAGACACATTAAAACAGCTGAATAAACTACGCAACATTACTAAATCTAGGTGATTTTATAATTTTAATGAAATCTCGCATTTTTTTCGACGTATTAGCTAGACCGGTTGCTATTCTGGTATAGCAAAGATCTTCAAAAGCGTCCAAATGGTTTAGAAAAAATAGTACCTACGCCGTAGAAAACTATTCTATCTACAGCTAGTTTATCTAATGATTCTCTGTTTTAGATAAGGGTGTCAGGGATTGGAATAAGCTACCTAGAGAAATGATGAATAATTTACCAAAAACGTTGAAAGAATTTAAAGTTGAAATTCGTAGAGGGCAAATGTAGGTGGGTGCATGAAAGAAGGAAAATGGGTGTGTAGCGAAATTGCCACCAGAGAGTGCGCTCCATTGCAATTTTAATTAAATTAAATTAAATCCTAACCTACAGTCGTACTGAAAATGTTGGTAGTTAAAAAAAGGATACTATTCATGGTAATTAAGTGGTTTCAGACGTAAACAGAATGTTCAAGAGTAGTACCATTGTTTATTAGCTTATATTATTTGTGGAAATGGGGAGAATCTTAATATCCACCCACAAGGTTACGAAAAAAAAAAGAATAATTCTGATCAGATGGACGTTTTGAACCAAGGCCTATCGTGCTTCTCAAATTACATTTACACTGAGATAATGTTTAATGTTAAGTACTTCTGTTTTTTGTTTTGTTTTATTTCCAAAGCAAATAAGAATAGTTTAATAATAATTGATAAAATTGCGATGGAGCGCCCGCTCCGGTTTTATTTCCATTATGCCAGTCGTAAATGTTTAATAAATAAATGATAATGATTTATATTTTTGTTTTCCTCAGTTATGTATTTTTCAATGTCTTGCATTAAGTAGCTATGTGTTGTTCTTGTGCGTTAGAATTTCACTGTCGTTCAAAATACTGAAGAAACAAACTGTCTCCTTTTCTATCAATTCATAGAAATTAACATCATTCGTCATCAGTATTCTGTCTGCATATTTTATTTTATCAGCTCTTGAAATCGTTATTAAATGTTTGTACTTACCAAACATGCAACGCGGACTTAAAAAAAAATGGATGGCAGAAGCAACTCCTTTGAGATACAACAAAGAAAATATTTAATCGATTACCGATGACTGTATAATTATGCATTAAAATACGGGTGTCACATGTTAAATTATGTGGTCACTAATGTTACAGTTTCTTCCTGTCGATAAGTAGCGAGAGAAACTACATTAAAACACCAAAATTTAAATGAACAAAATATGCAGGAATTTGCTAAGAGTTTCGAAAGATGTATCGAGTAATGATTGACTAAGATATTTCGTTCCAGAGAAACGTTTTCTGTTCCATTTATTGCAAGAATCCCTTATATCATTTCAACTTGGAGCAGTTTCTGTGAGAACACATTTTTTGCATCCGCCAATTTGCTCCTATCGCAAATATCCGGACAGTGACGCAATGCAGCTTACTTCCAATCTCCACACTCTAAAATAAAATCCGGTTTTCATGTTTATTTATTTACTTCATTATTGAGAATTGATGTCACCAGGAAAATTCCTTAACCGAACTGCAATGCATGGCGAAAGTAGCATTCCAAGAATGTTTCCTTCTATTTCTGATAATCAACTTTCAGCACATTGACAGTATGGAAGCAACGAGATTGAATAGCTTTTGCCTGTGTAGAAATATTTAAAAAAAAAAAATGTATACGCACGTTTTGAATAAAACTTGCACATTCTGAAGGTATTAGTGACTGGGACAAACCGTCCTGATAATTGTTTCCTGTTTATTGCGTATTTTGACTTCTGTCGTCAGTTAACCTAAACGATCTTGTCGTGGGGACCAGTAGCTTAGCGAAGAATCCAAATAACGAGATGCAAGCCATGTTATAAGAGAACAATTGGTTAAGCACCTATAAAAAACCCTAACATGGAAAATTATAGGAGATAATCTCTTCTGTGAATGATACCCGTAGAGTATGACTAAAGACTGAAGTTCATTTATCGTTTCTCGTTACCATTAACACTATCCAATAGCAGCACCAATTTTTTTCTGCTGTAAGGAGACGAAGACACATTTTTTCTAAGTGATTTCCAACGTGAACTGATCGGAGTTAACCGGCAAAGTACATGTAGGAGTAGAAGCATAGACGTGATGGGCAGCTACATCAAAACAAGATAGGTCTTTCAGTTCCGAAATAATGTGAATCAGCCTTAGTGAAGTAAAACATCTAGAGAAACAAGTGGGAGACAAGACTGTTAAAACTCCGGCTTCCGACTGTGATGGGTGACTGGTAACGCTCTGGCCTTGCATTCGGAAGGACGTGTGTTTGAATCTTCGTCCGAAAAGCCAGACTTCGATTTTTTATGGTTTCACGAAACCACTCAAGGCGAATGCTGGAATCGTCCCCTTAGATGACCTTGGCCGAATTCCTTCCCCTTCCTTGCCCATGTCCTATCACACATCTAAAGCCATAAGAAAAATTACTTCAGGCAGTCCACAGTCCAGAAATTCGTTGAATCTTGTGGATGTGTGTGACATGTAGGATGGTCAAGTGCTTTCCTCCAGAACCTGCAGACTGCAGTCGAATCCAATCCATGAATGCAATCCTAGCCTACTTCGAAACATAATGCAAGTATTTACAGAGATAAAAATTATGTTGAGAAATAGTGAAAAAATTCAGCCTGCCGGCCATCGAAGCTATACGATTCGGCTTTAAAAGAAGGTATTTAAACATTGCATGAGTTCTTGAACGATGGTTAGACTTTAAAAATGAAGAACATCAACAGCAAGTTCCGTTTTCAATTCGCACTGTTGCCACGTTTAGCCGATAAAAAAATACTTATCCCACTGGGATTCGAACATAGGGTCTACAATCTGCAGGGCAAGCACCTGTATCACGTAAAAATAAAAAAAAGATAATTTTTTTCCATCCCAACCATCTGTAAGTTTTGTTTCTATTTATTCGAATTTGTCTGTGCTATATTATCGTTTTATTTTTCAGTTGGGACAATACAAGACGGACGCAACACCCATGCCCTCGGCCGGCCTCGGACCGACGACCCTGGCAACGCGAGGCAAGCTCGCTAGCCCGTACGCTACCAGTGCCGGCAAAATATCACTGAGCCACCAGACCATTCGTATAAACAAGCCCCATTAGCTTCTTTAAAGTCTGGCAATATGCACTTCGATTTCGACTCAATGCAGGTCCTTCAGATTCTAAATCTGACGGACAGCTGATGCTGTTGCATAGACCACACTCCTCGCCGAGGGCCTGTAAATATTGGGCCCCTTATTAACGTGGTGGGCCTCAATTTTCTGAT
>JARYHS010009186.1:127828021-127972333 GCA_031002005.1 Vandiemenella viatica
TAATTTATCATTATAGTAAGATATGCATATGCCCCTGTACACGTCATGCAATTTAAAGAGCATCTGTTGCAGTAAGGTAATACTCGAGCGAAGTGCGTAATGTCGGACTTCAATCGTCGTTACGTTAACAACGCACATAAAAACGTTGGATGCTGATATATGCTTAGATTGTTGTTGCTTATTCATATTAAGTCTTATCAGTGTTCTGACAATAGTGCAGTTATCTCGAGAAGGAATTATCGGCACTATTCCTCTTCATATTAGCACAGAGTCGTTTATTTAAAGTACTTTATAATTAAATTTTAAAAATTTCCAATAATTATTAAAAAATGCGTCGAATGATAATCAACTGTAAATTTACATAATCTATCATAATCAAATCTTCCTACCTCTAATATTGAAAAAATATGTTTTACTTTATTTACGAGTTACTACAATAATTCACGTTTCGCAAGACTTTCAGGTGAACTGTCTTTTTAACTCATGATATTTAACTCATACTGAATCTTTTCTTGATAACCTCACAACTCAATCCTAGAGATTAATTGCAATATTTTAAAAAATGTTGTATGTGGAATCAGCAGGTTCAAGATATTTCGTAAAAGTAATTTTCTTTTAGCGGAAAACCTCACTACCTTTCGGAAATAATAATAGACGTATATCTAAGAAAAGGTTTTGTTGGAAGAGGACGAGTTACTTTTGGAGAGAACATGTATTGAGAGAAGAGATGAAAGAGAAAGGCTCGATGGAGAAGCCGCGAAGAATCCTAGCTGGATTATAAGAAGAAAATATTAGCCTGAGGGCAGAGAAATTAGAGTAATGATAAAGATAATGGAATATGAATTTGTAATTGATAATTGGTTGTTTAACGGAAAATATAAGATAAGTAGAAGGTGTTTTCTTTAATATTGAGATTGTAATATAGACAAAGGAGTTGATTTTAAAGTTCGTGCGATAAGATTTTGTTTTGATTTACAGTGTGGGTATCTAAATAAATTCAACGACGAACAAAGAGGGACTATGTACTGGTCTGACGCGGGAAACATAAGTAAAAGTATTATATTAAGTGGATAAAGTATATGTTCATATCTCTATAAAATTGAGAACCTTACAAATTGGAGACCTTACAGATTTACAAGTGGTCCAGGCTTCAGAAATTTAAGAATCCACAGTTGGTGGCTGGATTTTTTTGCATTAACTCCAACTGATATGGAGGAATTCAGAAAACCCTCTGTATTTAATTTGATCCACGTTTAGTGACCTACATATAAGAAATAATCTGTTTCTAACATTTCACTTTGATGTAAAATGGGAAAGCAGAGTAATTTAAGATAAAAGTTCTCAAAAATTAATATCCATTTTTGTTAAACGTTATTCAGTCAAAACCTACTGGTGGGATATTGATGGGCTTTCGAATAACGCGCAGCCGATATTCCAGGGATTAAAATAGGGTATTTTTCATTATTGTGTGTTGGCAAATTAGCACCCATTTTAGGTTTAAGGCGATTCGTACAAAAACCACTGGTCTGATTTTAATGGGTTTCGAATTATTTATGCTCCCAGAAGTAAAGCCGAGTATGTTTCATTTTATTGTGTTGTTCTAAACGCTTGGAAATTAAGTTAAAGTGGCTAGGAAATTAGTATGCAAATTTCGTTGAACGTGATTCCTGGAAAAACTACAGATGGCATTTGATGGGATTTTGGACACTATACGTCCCATAATCCCAGGAGAAGAATAATGTATGTTTTATTTTGATGAGACACCGATGAGCTGAGAAAACAAAAAAATGTTCACAAATTATTGTCAATTTTAAGGTAAGTTACTGCCCTCAGTCGGAATTGTTTTAGAGATAGCGTACAAATCTCTTGTGCGTCCACATTTGGAATGTTGTTGTGCCATTTGGTATCCGTTTCGTAAGGGGTTGATCGAAAGTATAGAGAAAGTACAGAGAAGAGCCGCTCGATTCGTGACCGCTTGCTACAGTCCTTATGAAAGCGTCACAGAACTGATTAGTAGACTAGGCTAGGAGTCTCTGGTAGATAGACGACGCACGTTTCGTTTAAACTTATTGGTAAACATGTGTACTCCCACTTTCACTCACGAGTGTAGTGAAATACTTCGTCCACCAACCTATTTGAGCCGGAAGATAAGATTAGAGAAATAAGGTGCCTGCAATGATTCTTATATGAATTCTTTTTTCCCTCGTACCATTAGGGATTGGAATGCACGACAAAGAAATAGCTTTGGTGCTGAGCACCCTCTGCGACCCACAATTTTGTGAATTGCAGAGTATATATGTAGATGTAGATTTTAGTGCGTGAGCAGGTTTGTAATATTAAGATGAATTAAGACTTTTCTTCCCCACTCGCTATGTATTAAATGTGAAATAACCGTGGCGTAAGAGACAGCTCCATTCAATAGTAGGCCATATGAAGGAAATTCGTGTATCAGCTAGTATATGATACATATAATGGTAAATCAGAGAGTGAATGGTAGAAATACCATCCTAAATCACAGGATACCTTCCATATCACGAAAGTATTAATTTTCACATCTTGAGGGACGGGTTCAGAACAGAAAGTGCATACAGGGAATCGCTGTGGATGTAATACTTTTTTTTTGTTGCGCCGACCATAATTTGCTCAGTCAACCGTGGTCAGATTATGCTGATCAAATAAATTTGCAACCCGAGGCCACTCATGCTAAGACAAAGAAATGCCCTCCGTCGAGGTTAAAGCACGTCACGGTGTGAGTAATGCGGAGATCACTAATTACGCGCAGTGGGTGAAGTCTGTTCTCGGTACCTGATCAACAGACCACGGGGGTCATTTTCTTGGCAAAAAAATTCTGCCGTGTAATCACAGATCTATGTAACATTATGTAACGCGTTCAGGGTCACACGTGCCTGTTCGTGGACCGCAAAGCAAGTTTGTTCTTTACTTTTTCTTTCTCGCCAGCACATACTCAATCGACAGGTGCAGCTAAGAGATACAGGTCATTTTCAGCAGATGAAAATTTGTTGCAGAGCTTCGTGGGGGTGTGTGATGGCATTCAGAAAAAACAAGGGCTTCATTCTTAGTTTAGTCTCTCAGATTTTGGTTTTCCAAGGTTTCCCGAAATATCTTCAGGGCAGAGTCAAGGTACTTCATTAAAGACTGTAGCGGTTCCTGCACATTACTGCACTACTTACTACCATCTTCGTTATTTGTTTCTGACATTAGGTATTCATTCCAGACCACCTCTTGTAATTTTTCATTAGTTTGTACTTCTCAGAATAGGCTACGGTCCTATTACTCATTAGTTTCCGAATTTCCAATATAAAACTTTCTAATATGAAATGCTTTGCAGTGAAATATTATGATTTTAACACTGCAAATTATCACACCTTCGGCAACTAACAAAGTTGTGCAGAAAAACAATTATGTCAATCAACAACAAACATTGTGGACTTGTGATTTCGGTTTCATAAAGTCTTACGAAGTCTTTAGGGATTATTTCTCCACGACAGAAATGATTTACGGGTAAATTGAGACTAAGTATGCTGTATAAATAAAATCTTTTACATACAATTCGGGGGATAAATACATTTCGTGTAGATACATAATAATCTCGTTGCTACCTTCGTTATTATTATTATTATTATTTTAACTGCATAATGTCTCTCAACAGCGAGGTCTTTAGAGACGGGAAAGGATTGGGGGCAAGGAATGGGAAGGAATTCGGCCATGGCCTTTTGAAAGAAGCATCCCGGCATTTGCCTGCAGTGATTTCGGAAACCATGGAAAACCCAAATCTGGATGCCCGGACGGGGATTCGAACCGCCGTCCTCCCGAATGCGAGGCCAGAACGCTAACCGTTACACCACCACTTCTCGGTGCTACCTTCGTAAGAAGACATTGAGTGCTTTTTCTCAGAGGAAATAAAACAAATGTATGTCATCATCTTAACGTTATTAATGGTAAGTTACGTTTGAACTACTATGTGTTCTCTGTGAAGAACAGATATCCACTCAGCTGTAATGATAAAAAATAAATTGTTATTATTTTACCTTGGTTTGATCTTCCAACCGCCTTTAAACTCTTTTACAATCTTTTATTGCCTACTCCTACGGCTAATTGGTGTTTAGTTGCTCTCTAATAATCGAATGTCTGTGTATTGTAAGTTGTAACTTACATTTCAGCATTGACAAGCCCTTTTTTGGTCAATTAGAATTCAGTTTTATAGCCTCCACATTATTACCGATTTTAGTTACTCAGTTCTTTGCCCAATAAGGACCACATTGTTGAAGAACTCGAGCTAAATAGTCTTTGTATTCTTGTAGGTGTGGTTCACTTTTGAGTAATAAATAGATTTGATCATCAAATGCATAAAAAAAATCTTTTTTGTTGCTTATTAAAATGCACCATTAAACATCAAAAGCCTAGAAAACAAGTTTTGATGGTTGACATGAATAAAGGAAGAAAGAAAAATTGTTTAGGAATACCTACATCTTCTTTTTGTATAAGTTCACAAGATATGGATTTGATTTTGGTTTTCTTGGTTGTTTGTTTATTTTTTATTTTATTTTTTGTCTTTTCTTTTTTTATGAAAAGGAAAAAAATGTTATAATTGCCTTCAATTATAAAAAATCTTATTTCTACTAATACATGAGCAGATTTAAATTCATATGGCCATTTAACGGAATTAAAGAACACGTAATAAATTAATATGAAAGTACAGCTCCATACAGAGTTGGTTAATGTAATACAATGTTATTGCCAGAAGCATTTAGCTACAATGATGTTTATTGCCAGTGATGTAACAAGGTTTTGAGAAAAAGATCAGGAGGTACAGGAAATTACAGAAGGCGTATTCATATGCTAAACACTTTTCCTCTTCTGAGCGCAAAACAAATTTCATACTAGCCAATAAATTATTGGATACATTCAAGTAAATTAATGTTTGTCCTTTTTATACACAGCACTTAGCGTAAACTCTTCTTGCTGTTACTAATGAAATCAATAACTTCTGCTTTTGTTCTGGAGATTCTGATTAACCTATGCTCTTTCTCTGCACAATGTGGACCCATCCCACGACTAATCTATTATCCAAAATGACGAAGTAAAATCACTTCAAATACATTCTTATTTTTTTGCTAGTTATCTTCATTCATGTTCCATGAAATCTGTTGCTATACTCCAGAAAAAAAACTACAGTATTACATAAAATAACGTTCTCAATCGGTATGTGTAATTGTAAGAACAATATACCTTCAGCGAATACGAGCTCAGAGAGGAAATTATTATAAATATTATTAACTATTGTCCTCTTGAAAAGTAACTCTAAAATATAAAAATTTCAACAAAAATTCTGTAATTAAAGGGTTAAACTTTTCGTAAGAGGCACAACACATACCAATATTATCATTAAAAGTAAATGTTTAAGTGCAGAGAAATAGACAATTTAACCTGATTAACTTCATTACTCTTGAAGACAGGGTTGTCGCTAGAGATAAAAGCTTCTTTCCAACTTCTGTTTGGAATTAAACATTACTTGCAAGTGCTATTAATAGTTACGATCAAATGCATGAATGAATGAACACTGGAAGTCATATTTTTATTGCGAATAATAAGTAAAACCCTCTCGGTAAATATTTCGAAAACATTGCGAAAACATTAATACAATTAAAATCACTTTCGACTGAACAAAAGACTTGATTTTCTCATCCATCGCTAAGACTTCTGCGGTATTTCTTACTTGGAGTGAACTCTGATCACGCTAACAAGATGTCTAACCCAGAGTATCAGAGGAAAAATAAAGATCTGTTGCCTATGAAACCATAAATATTTAAATTTATATGACACATTTATCCTCACATAACTTCGGAAGAATTTTAACTCTACGGGAGAAATAACGTCTTCATTCAGGCTAGAAAATTTATGTGGGATTGGTCGTAAAGAATCCCAAATTTATAGAGGGTTCACACTACGGTATAATGCGACCTCGCAGTACTACGGAAAGCTGCCCAAAGCGTGGGAGAATTGACAGCAGTAAATAACTTGGTGGAGAGAAGGAAATATAGCTAGAAAGTATAGCGAACAACTGTTAAGAAATTCATTGTAATTCGTGTAGAGTATTCTAGGGATTTTGGTAACATTACTTCAATTTAACTGTAAGTATATTCATTGTTATTTGTTTCTGGTAGTTTTTTATTGAAGAAGCTAAAAATAGAACAGATAATTACAATAGTTTTTTCTACATTTACGAACTGGTTTTATTACGAGAGATGAAGGGAATAAAATAAAGGATTGATAAAAAAAAACTCCATTAAATTTATCTCACCAAACAGTGCAAAAGGTGTAATGTGAATTTAGGATATTGATGTATTTAAAATAGTAAAAAAAAATGCAAGTAAAAAACCGTTCATAATAAGACAAAATTACATAACATATACACCCAAAAACGTAGGGTGACCCATGTTTGAATATAATCGGATGTGAATCATTTGTGATGCTTCCGGAGAGGTCACGACACTATCTTAACGAATAAAAAGTTATCACCACTAATTACCATTGCAAACTTTTACAAAATACTACTTTAAGTTGAACACAAAAACTAATGTATTTTACGACAGAATAAGGAACTCAGCAAAAATGTTGTCTTTGATAATATCACTTTAAAGATAGCTCCACTTTTGAATGTTCTTTCTTCTTAGTGAACACATTAATGGCTTTATGTTTAAGACAAACCATATCATTTTCAACAGAAATTATGGGAAATTTTATGGGGGTAGGCCTACTGCCAATACTTTGTGACTGATATACCTAGAGGCGTCCACAAGAAACATGGGGTCTAGTGTTCCATTTGCTTGCTGAAATTATACACATTTTTACCGTATCTGAAATTTTAAGAAGTAAATGTATTATCCTGTGTCGTACTTGTTTCTTCAAACAGTTTCCGTAACTCAAAATACTACACTTATAATACGACTGGTTTAGTAAAGATGTGATCGAGCATTCCAAGGTTAAAGTAACCATAATGATGTTTTCTGTGATCTAAAGTAAAATTTTAATATAATTTGGTTTAATTTGAATTGATAAGTTGCTTCGCTGGCAATGTTGCTATATATCTATAAACGAATGTCACGATTATTTCTCTCTTTTTTTTTTTAATAAATAAATAAATCTTGTTGCTAGATTGCCATTTCAATAAAAATCCAATTTTGCCTTTCACGCATATTAATTTTAAATTTGTTCAGTGTCTCACCTAAATTGTTTTTCATTTCCATCGATAATTTTTTCCACTGTCTGATTCCCTTACGTAAATTTTATATTCTCATCAAACTTCGAGGTACTTTTCCGCCTATAATGACTGGCAGCAAGGAACGGGAAGCAATTCAGTCATGGGCATTTGAAGGAATTATCCCGGCATTCAGCTGCCAATAGCTCGGAAAAAAATGGAAAACTGAGATCTAAGTAACAGGTCAGGGATTCGAATCTGCATCCTACCGAATGCCACACTTACCAGCAAAAGATATTTTACCTCTACCTTACGCCTGAAATCAAGTGAGAACATGTGGTCACTGGTATCCTCTTGTCTTCCATGTATTACCCATAATTTTTTTTACTAATATCTATCCAAACCTCATCGCAAATGTAGGCAATATATACTCCAAGCATTCGCTTCACTCACCTTCTGTCATCCAGTCACTCCCAATCCAGATCCTTTATGATATCAGTTAATTGTTAAGGTGTTTCAAGTATTGCCAAGCAGAAAAAGATATCTCTTGACGGTTTTTTTAATGGCCTTCGGTCTTTGCGACCATTTAGCCAGTTCCAGTTTGTTTTTGTACCAACTGTTGTATCAGACTCTGTTCATGATATTGTGGACACTACAGTGAGGACAACACAGGACGAACACAACACTAATTAAAACCACCCATGCCCGAGACCGGACTCGAACCGGCGGCCCTTACAATGCGAGGCCAGCGTTCTAGCACCTACACTGCCAGGGACGGCGTGTCCTCAAGTTGAAAACATTCCAAACGATTAGAGACAAAGTTAAATTGCTTTCCTGTCCGTTACGGTAGTCCATAGCTAGAGACTGCTCTCTACTCTTATCTCTCGACTCTTATTAGGAAGTCGGCAGTAGGATGCAGGTGATTAGCAACATCCTTTGGTCGGAAGTACAATGATTCTCATATGGTAGCAGGTCAACCAATACCTTCGCCCAATTTGAAACACAGTCTTACGACATTATTAATGCTTTTTCTTTGGATATTATTTCTCAGATACATAGAGAAATTTAATCATTGCTGCCAAAACCACGATAGAAATACCTCCCACATTCAAAAATCGTACAACACTATAAACTCTTTTGCATAAAAAAATAACTGTTTATATTAAACTTATTATTCTTTGATCTCCTTCAGGCTTTACCTGTCGTCGACGTCTGGGTAATTAGAAGCAAGAGAGGGGTGGGAACAATTAACGGGAAGGAACATGGTCACGTACCGCTGAAGAAACCATCCTAGCATTCGCCTGGAGTGATTTGGGGAAACCAGAAATCTAGATGGCTGGGCTGGAATTTGAAGCCGCGTCCTCCCGAATGCTAAGCTCGAGCGTCACTGCTCACCACGCTCGATATAGGTTTATGCCTTACACATACGTTTTGTACGGTTTTCAGACTGTTACACACACACACAAAATGACTATTGAGAGTAAATGGGAAGAGATGTTGTCTTTCTCGAGGAAAGTACAACATGCTTAGATATATTATCAAAGAGACAAAACACTCAGTAGAGGTAGTTAAGTTTCTGTTTACTTAGATAACGTAAGTGAACTGTAATCTAATATGGGAAACAATGAGGTTTCACAATTGTCGGTATTTAATGAAAGGAGATTGTGATCATGTTTCTTGAAGGTTGTAGCTGTCTGTAGGGCATTCATGTTTCCTTCGTATTTTCTCTATTTCTGGTCAAGAAGGTGTAATGGAAAATTGGAATATATTGCTCCTCACAAAGCAAGCACGGCGTTGCAGCTAAAATTAAGCCTTGACATTTCTTACCAAGTGTCTAACCTTGTAGTTATCTGACAGTGCCTGCAAGGCTGAATTACATCAGTATTGCTTTCAAATTGCAGCCCATAGATTGTCTCAAATGAAATAGCGAAATCTGTTGTCAGATCTTGAAAAACACAGCAACATGTCTCAGTCTGCTTCATTGTTCATCAAAATTTTGGTACGCATGGTATGATTGGGACGGGAGATTTATTTTCAAGGATCGCAAATGTAGAAAACTTGTTTCGTCAATAAAACAGAGATTGTAACCATTAGTAAATAAATGGGAGTGCTTTTGATTCACACAGGAACCATAAAACTAGATTAGTCGTTAAGTACTAACGTAAAACAATGTATTAGTGTATCACAAAGTGAGAAGTCTGCAAGACAAGCTTAAGCCATAAATCACTCCGATTGGTTCATGTGTCACTTTGACGTTAAAGTCATATTCCAGAAGATACACCTATCGAACTTCACTAAAAATTCTAGAGTATTCCAATAACGGTTATTCCAATCCTGCCACAAGAATCGTAAATATCCTGTAATTCTTAGAGATAGGACAGTTAGTTCTTTTCTTTTAAACTTCATAGGGTTGTAGGGGTGTTAGTCTACGAAAAAAAAAAAATGTTCAATGTGATATTTATTATGATGACGAAGAAGGAGTAGGACAATGCGAGAGTTGATAGCATTGTCTAGCTCTTACCGAAAGACGTCAAGTGGGATGCTGACTTAACGTCCCCATTCTTCAGTCAGTTTGGTGTCAATTTCTCTAAAATTCAGGGCGGAGAGGGATCAGAATTAAGTTCGGCTTAAAAGTGATTTATTTACAATATTTTTGTAATTAATCGTCAGCATTAACGACCACCATTTCTTGAACCATAGACCCCGATGTGCTTCCCGCAGACATTAAATATGTTGGTGTAACACTTCCATAACACTTTATACTCAAACCGGAAATAATTTTCACATCTGTATTAATATATAAGAGAACGATGTTTAAATTATTTGCATGGTGAGAGGGACGAAACTGACCCTTAACAGGTATAAAACACTGTAAGTAAGCTTCGAGTTTAGTAAACAGAGTCAGTATGCGAGTATCATATTATCCAGTCAGAATGTTGCATATAATGTGGGCGAAACACGGGTATCAGCATTAAATAAATTATTAGGTAGAAATGAAAATCGAATGAAGAAAGCGATAATAAGAACAATACAATTGGTGATAAAAGTGACAGAGCTAGGAAGCAGGCTGTGATTCTTTAGGAAGATGTGGTAAATTCAATCCAGAAATAATGGTGAACAAGACGTAGATTGACAAATCCGAGCCTACTGAGTGAATGGTTTCGCTCGGTTTTGGAATCGTTGATGATCGACTTCGAGTTCCGCCCTGACTATCCAAATTTCAGTTTTTAATGGATTTGCCGCAATTTCACAAGGCAAATGCTATGATCCTTTCTTGGAGGAACCCACGGCCGATATTCATTCTTTGCCAGTCACATCCCGTCAGTAATGGCCTCGAGAAGACCTGAAACTCAATTTTTTTAAATATGTATTCTTCAAGGATAAGTTCAAAATTATGAATGTTATCCCCGTTAGTATATACCAAGGGAAGGAAAATGCAAGCTTAAAACGAATAAACACTGTAGACATCGTAGTAAACGATAAAGAGAAAACTTCGTTAGGGAATTTTACTTTCTGTTCCAACGTATTTTTGTACTAAAGCTAAATTTATGAAATGTTTGATAACTTAATCAAAGCAAAAAGTTTAAAATAACTGACGTTCTTAAATATAGTAGATGCTATTTTCCTTCGCGAATCGACAAGTGAAAATATCATTTAGTGTTTTCTTGATTTTCTGTGCTCGATATTTGAGACTATATTTATTATAAAATAATATAGAATTTACCTTCGTGATTGGTCTGTTTTTTAACGGATGATAAATATCGGGAAATTTAAGAAATTATTGCTCTGTTATTGGACATACGTATTTTCTCGATGACAGTTAAGTCAAAATTCGGTTTAACACGGCGTATCTATAGAAAGTGAGATAGCATTGCCGTACTGATTCTAAGCAATCAAATCCCCACAGTAACAATTTCAAAAGCATTCTTCATTACGTAACGGAGCGACGGAAGCAGAAGTAACTAATATTTACAAAGAACGTCTAAAAATCAAATGCTAAAAATCTGTAATAACTTTCATTGGAATTTAACCTCCATAAAACTTTCATTCCACCTGTTGCGTCACATTATTCTTAGCCACGTCGATAGCAGAAAAGATACGTTTGATTTACTAGCTTCTCTTACATGATCTGGCATCAATGACAAATAATTGCTACACAATTACATTAAAGGCGTTATACCTCAATACATGAAGTAATATGTTTCACTTGTAATGGTACTCCGGTTGGAAACATTTCTGATGAAGCTGCTCGTTACATTAATAGAATATGCAACTAACCTCATTGCATCGCTTCGCTTCTTGCTTTATTTTAGAGGTGATTAATAGGTTATTATAAACTCACTAGCAGTGATTAGAATATACAGCTGCAAAGAAAACGTGGATCCATTTACGGTTCTTATTATTAAAGAGTACCTTAAATGCAGTAAAGGCAGACTCCAGATTTCGATAATATTTTATGGGATTATCTTTACCACAAGCCTAATGAAGCGATGAAAAATGTAATGGTTACATTACATTATCAATATTTCTTCGGAAAAAGATATATATTTTGAAGTTGTATGAAACATCTGTGACATTAGAGCAGGGACAGAATCATTGGTAGGGAACGGAAAAGCATTAGACCGTGAAGGAACCATACCAGTGATTGAAGAAAACCGTGTAAAAACGAAATATGAATATCCGGACAGAATCGAAGCCGGATCTCCCAGAAATACAAGGAACGAGTTTTAAAACCAATTCACCAATTTCTGTCTGTACAAAGGTTGTTATGACTACATGAAATCTATTCTAATGCAAGTATCCTGAAAAATCACACTCTATGAGCATTAATGCCAACCTACATTTTACTTCAATTATTTTCACTTGTAACTCAAATTTGATTTCTGTGCCAGATAGCAAAATGGCAGTTGCTATAGATGTTTCTGTCCCTACTAACTTCATTTAACAAAAGAAATGTATCTGCATTGTTTTCTAGTTGTTTTCTTATTCACAATACGTTTCGAATTTCAGTTTTAACAATGACTGTATATTCAAGGTACAGACTGTGTCCCCTCTCACACAATATTTAACAATTCATAAATTTAATGCTTGACTTTACCTTCTCCTGATGTATGTTCTTCGATGATATTATGGCTCTTCTCCTGTCGGTAGACCGTGAAACTGATTGCAGTACAGAGTATACTTCATTTGTCATGGCCTTACTGAGAAATAAAGTAACCATACAATAAATAATTAAAAGTTTAGATATGTGAATGACGTCAAAAAACTCCTTTTATTCAAAACTAAAAGATCTAGTTTCAGCCAAAGAGATCTGATACTGATTGCTTACAACATTAACCTGTTTTGTCAACTGTTTTATTAAGTTGGAAACAAGATTAAAGACTTCATAGTCAACGTTATTGCTTGTGCTTCTCATGCTTAAATTGTTGATGAGAATTTTACTTACAATGTTTACGCACTTCATTTACCTTGAAATAAAGAAGTCTAAAAAAGTTTATATTTATAGTAATAAATATCTATGAAGCAAAAGTAATTTTAAAGATGAAAAATCGGTTTCAGTTCAAGACAACCAGAACTCTGCATTCTATGGTGTTGTTGTTGTTTTTTTTTTTGTTTTTTTTAATACGATTATAAATGCAGGTGGCAAAAGAAAATTATCATCTTCTGTGTAGCAAAAAGTAAATTGTATTATTTACTGGTATTACTTTTCTCATAGCTTTATTTTTGTGTATATTAGAATTTCAGCTGATGTTTTGTGTTACGTAGGCCCTACAGCAAAGAGAAGGGAAAACAAATCTACTTAGATAATGTACCAAATCCGCTAATGCTTCTAAATGCTTGTTTTTTTACACTAAAATGTGATAAAACCTATGAGAAGTATTACCGCAAAAATTAAATACTGATCAAAGAAAATCAAATATTAAACATTTTCGCTGACGCAAAGTATTTGGGCAAGAAATGGAAAGGAATTTGGTCATTGACTTTTAAAGAAACTGTCATGAATTTAGGCTGAAGAAATTTTGGAAAACCATGGAAAATACAATACTAGATAGCCGGACTGAAGTTTGAACCCGCGTCCACCTAAGTGCGAGGCCAGAGCGTCAGAATTTTGTATGAGTGGATAAAATGTGATTTTGAGAATTCATTATATGCTGTACAAAATTTGTCATTTCAAAAGTTTATTTCAGATCCCTTTATTCAATATTTGCTGTTAGGTATAATATAGATAATCCACACATTCTGATAAAGAATTGTTATCTTAGTCTACAATGACATACTGGTGGGTTGTTTACTGCAATTCGTATCACCTCATTTCTTTAATTATTCTTTAAATGGCTTCCATTTATTATATAAGAAAAGAAATATCTGTGTTCGATCATTTACGTGGAGTGCGCAATCATTCACGACAATAAGAAAAAAAATACGTAAGCTATCCGTGAAGGACACCATGAGTAGCTTCGGCCCGTTCAAAGTTGAAAACATTATGCGCGTGTAGATGTTTCACAGACAAGCACCGATATATTTTTTCTAGCTGCCCTTAAGACACCACTTTCTCTTCATAATCGTCAATACTAATAAAAGGCTAAGCATGGTCACTGAATCCGTAACGGGTGTGACGTCACGTTCCGGGCCCTTGTTGCCGTACTATCAGTGATCACAGATGTTTCTTCAATAACGAGGCAATGAGCTTTATTTAAGGACAAATGTGTTTAGTTAAGCAACTGCAAATAAATAAATTTGACAGAACACTGAAGGAAAATATATTAATTATTAGTTACCAATTGTTTATTTATATTCGTTTGATGTAGATGTTTTCGCTGTATTCTCTGATCAAGTTTATATCGCGAAGCAGTGAAACTAGCGTGCAGAATATAGAAATGTTAGCAGTCGTCTTTACGGCTGAGGGAATGAGTTATTCAAGTTGTATAAAAATAATTTAAGTTGTTTTCGTGAGCGCGATCATATGAAATCGTTACTTCATTTGAATGAAAGTAGTTCCACATTTGTTAGTAATATACCTGTATGTTGCCTGGACTAATATTAGGCGTCACAATGTAAATATACGCGAGTGGTTGAAGCTTTGCTTTTCTAGTGGCAATTATCGCTGAAGTTTGTAATAATGCAACGTTGACAAGTATAACAACCGAATTTTTTTGCTACATCGTTATTTTGTAACAATTCTTTTTAGCTAAGCAACTGTGAACCAATGACTTGCCAGAACACTGGCGTTCAATTCGTCATTTCTGAGGGGGTTCCACGCTAGTGTTTTTACAATTGGCTAATTATTACGCAAAGGTTTTCGCGATCTGTTCAGCGAAGGTAATTACCAAAATCGGAGAAGATTCTAAGTAGAACAATAATTTCCTTTCTCACTATTAACAAGTATGTTCTAAGGCAATGTAAGCGTCAACAATGTTTTTGTCAGTTACTGATGAAGCACTTAGAAGTGGGTTTACAAGGGGTTTTGTCTGGACGCACTTGTCATTCAGATACGCTGTAAGTAGGAGCGTTATCTCGCCTAGTAATCGCCCAAGAGTATAGGAACTCTGGCTGGTAATTGATCACCTGCCGTTTTATCGACAACAACAATCGGGCTGAGCATCAATTATAAGGAGGGCTCGTTACCAGGTAGGAATGCCGCCTGAGGAGAGCGCTTCCTTAATCCGGAAGCGACGTCAAGACGCGTTCGGGTCGCTCTCTGTCCGTCAGATGCGAGCATGTGGGTACCCCGCGGCACCTGTCCAACACCTGCCACCTACCTGTAAACAGTGCCACTCAAGCTCTCCCCTCCACATCCTTATCTCCCCGGTGGAAATAAAAATTAATTGAATTAAGGGGTCAAGTGATCTCATCAGAACGTTTGATCCAGGTCATCTCGAAGTGGTATCAAATAGGATTCATTGTCTTCCTATGGAAGTATTTTGCTATAAGTCTGTCAGAATTTCTGAGATGGACGGAAGTATCTAGATCATCAGACAACATGGACTTATGTGGACCACGCAATTTTAATACGCAAAAGAAATATGATAAGAGTATTAGTGAAAGAAACTGAAGAAGGAAAGCTGTAGCTGAATGTTGATAAAGACAAATACATTCCCGTAAGCATGTTTTTCCAAGGCTCTAATACAAGGCCGTCCAGCCCTAGGACCGTGGGCCACGAAGCAGTAGTCTCTAATCTACCGATTTTTCTGTATTTTTACCGATTTTTGGGTCTGTCCTATTGAAATACCGAAATGTAACAATTTTTCCAAAATTGTAAATTTTAAAGTTAGCAACCCATTTCATTTACGTTTTACAGGGAATTCATCGATCGGTTATATGATAAATAATTACCTATTGTATAATGTTCCCTATATCGTTTCTAGAATGCCCTGACACCCTACATTTTCGACATTTTTAGGGGTTTTCCGAGCCAAAACTAGAATTGGGACTTTATTTCTTCATTGGTTTTCTTCACATAGAAGAGGAACATTCTCCCAGTTACTAAGTAAATATATCGTCAAACGAAGAATTGAGTACAAGCGTGAGAGTAAAAAGAAAAAAAAAAAAAATCTATTTTATAGAAAAAAATGGGATGAAGAATTTTCAGTTTGTCTACAAAAACTTAACTTTAATTTATATTATAGCAAGATAAAAAATTACATCAATATCAATCTCATCTTTGGATGCAAGTTGAAACCAAAATTTTCTCTCCGACTTTTCATGACAATTTGTAGTCTAGTTGTGGCAGACGATTGCCATCAACTTGTTGCTCACTTTGATGTCAAACTAGTAGCAAGTTTTGGAGTTCCAACTCTGGTAGTCAAGTTGGTGTCAAACGGATAGAAATTCTTGGATAACAATTCTTGCACAGCAAATTGAGGTTTTTTATTATTTTTCATGTACCGATTTTTGGTACAAATATGCCGATATTAGTCGGCAGGTCTACCGATTTCGCATTTTTACATTCGAAACCTTATAGCGGATTCAAATTTGACGCCAACAGCGATGGTCTAGAATATACTTCTGCAGAGGTCTCATTGGAGCTTTTTACTTTTGACTATAATTAAAAAAGCTCTGCAGAGGTCTCATTCATGGGTTTTACTTTTTTGATTGTAATTAAAGTGTGTTACTTGTATCTTTTTTATATTTAAATGTATGTTGTAACCATACGCAAGCATTATGTGGCCCACAGCTAACTTAGAATCGAAATTCTGGCCCCTCTACAAAATTGTTTGGGCAGCCTTGCCCTAATATATCCATCTATATCTATAAAACGAAAACCGGAAAATTAGAAAAACTCAGAAACTACTGAGCAGATTTGGATGGGGTTTTCACCGTTTTAAAGCTTAGAATCTCAACTCAGTTGTTTGGTATGTCTTATACTTCTACGTTACATTATGCTGGAGCATTAAATGAAATTCTTAACATGTGGTGCCAAATACCAAAGGTGGTACCACTAGATGTGGCATACTCTGCACTTAAAATGCAGCTACAATATCTCTGACCATAGTCTTTAATGAAAGCATCAGAAGCAGTTATTCCACGAAAAACATAACTAGAAATATAATTTCCTTTAATTCGAAAGATTCAGTTTTTAAACGCCATAGATGGTCGTACTGAATGCCAGAAACTGATAACGAATAAACAACAGATTTTGTTTAACCACGTTCTCTTGCAGTACAACTACAACGTCTATGGCCATCAGAATTAGTCTTCTTTTTACAATAAAATCATTTATTTATGAAAATATTATTCTGGATTTTCTTTTGATATTTGTATAAAAGGCTGAATCCGCGGAGTTAAAGTACCTGGCGTTTCGAGCAAAGAGTATATCAATTCACTTCGAAATTGAATAAAATGTGAGTTTATAACATAATCTAGTGTGTCTGGTAATCTATTAATACAGTTTCTTAACCATGGTGTCGAAATTTATAACTCCTTGAGACAAATCAAAAGTAAAGGTTTTTTTTTCGTATCTCGCTTAGTTCTAAATACTTGTGATATAATTCAGAATACTCGATATTTAATTTTACAAGTACGGAACAGATTTTAGTTTTGAGCTTTGGCACCAGATGAAGACGAACGAGAAAGTTTTCAGCTCCAGCTGTAGATGAGGAAGCATATTGAGACAAACCTAATGTTTGCTACTGTGAAAACTCAGTCAAAATCAACTCAGCAATTTTTAGATAATGCTAGAATATTCGCAAAATAAATGTGTCGTAACGTCTTAATACATACGTTAAATTTTTACCCGAAGCTTTCAAATTCTGAAAATTCATTCAAAATCTGCATTTTCTGCGTTATGCTGGAAAAAACAGACTCATACCAGATACATTTTTATATCTGTGGTATGTATTAATGTGTGTATGGTACCTATATCGATTTTCGAGCATCAACAGAGGTCCATTTTCACACTGTCATTTTCGGGCTTAGATGGAGTCTTCTGCATTATGCTGCAATTATATTAGATAAAGATATCATTCTAAATTTCTGAAGGAAGGCATAATGGAATGGAAGGATTTTGCTTCTAGTAAAATGTATTCACCTTTATCGAAATTTGCATCAAACGTGTCAGGAGCGTTATCAGTCTTCATTCTACAGACATGAGATACGAGAGCTATTCAATTACTTAACAAAGTATCTATTAAATTATTTTATTCATACCACTATTCGCTGTAATTTTTAAATGAAAAGAATTTTTGTAGCGCTTCTGTCTTCCATTAATATTAAGTTTCTATAAGGGAGTGTCCACAAACTACGTGGCTCTGTCTTGGAAAAAGGGAGGGATTGCTTAGAAAGCTACGATGGGCTACGTGGGAAAGGGGATGGAGGGTAGGAGCCAAGCCATTCATTCGTATTATTTGTAACAGTTAAAATAAGTTACAGAACACACAACCGCATGTTGATATTTATTGCCGTCTTTTAATTATCTCCGTACGTAATTTAGATATCCTATATCATGACAGTACTATTCAAGCGTGTGACTTGAAGTCATAATTTTCGATTGCAGGTGGCCGGTGCAATTGAACTAAGCGACACGCGACGGCGCATTACGATTCGAAAAACATCGTTAGACTCAAATTCGCTTATAGATGTCACCCGGAGTTTTCCAAGGTCGCGACAGTTTTTATTGTTCTGACGGTTTTAAGTAAAGTTGTATTGATTAGGATAGACTGAGTGTGACGACACCCCTCGTTGATAAAATAATTATCATTTTGTTCCGTCAAGTGTATTTCAGTGCAACTTTAATAATAGTGCTCGCTGAAGTATTATTTCAAGTTCGAAGTGTGGTGTGAAGTGCCGTTGTGCAATAAACTTTACGAGGCTTATGTTTTTCCTACGATTTTCACTGTCCAATGACTTATAGAAATATTTTAAGCAGATCAAAGAATCATTCCTGGTAATGTAGTAAGAAAGATGACAGAACTGCAGCAAAAGAAAAATTGCATCTCTTCTTAGATTTTTAAAACAGCAAATATCGTTTGCTCTATTTTATGAATTAATGAATGATAAAATGAGAAGCAAAACAGTTATCTCTCATTATACCTGAGAAAGAAGTTTTTCCCAATAACTGAGTGGCTAAGTGATCGTCCATAAACTACGGTCTGGGGGGAAGGGGTTTACTGGAAAGCTACGCAGGGCTACGATAGGGGGGAGGACGGTTTCCGAGCCATGCCACGTAGCTTTTCATTCATATTATTTGTTACAATTAAAACGAGGCACATTACACACAACAGCATGTAAATATTTATATCCGTCATTTAATTATCTCTATATGTAATTTACGATAGTCTGACAAGAGAAAACTACAAAATTTTTCTGGAGTTAACAAGGAAAAAAGCAGCTAAGTGCCACTCCGTGTGGGGCAGGGGGGGGGGGGGGGGGGAGTCGGGGGCAAAAGCCACATCACTCTACTTGGGGAGCATAGGGGTTGAAGAGAGGCCAAAATGTAGCCACGTAATTTACGGAAACTCCTTAGTGTCAGTAATCTTAATACAGATTCTATAGGTAACAATACATAATTACACTCTTTGACAAGAATCCATAATTTTGAACTTATTTTTATTGTGACTGAGTGTCTCCATCCAGCCGCATCTGTGTAACTTTATGCTAATGTTTATTGTGAATTACTATTTATTTGTCAATAGTATTATTTTCATTCTGTGCGTGTTTCTTAAGAATGTGTGTCCCACCATGGAACTAAATATTTTGTACCAACGTTATTCGGTAACACTGCTTGTGAAAAGTGACATTTTAAAGAGAAATTATAATATAACTGTAACGCTAATTCAGACGATTATTAGGAACAGTGATACGAATCCTTTACCGGTGTTGACTTTTGGCAATCCATAATGATTTAATCCTACAATACCGCCAGCAATACCTTTTCACTAGTCTGCAGTCGACAGTATTATTACAGACACAAGGCGCTTTAGAATAAATATCACGCTCCCCCTTCCGACTATATTTCCTTTAGGTGACTTTACGGACTCTTATTTCCATAATTATACTATTCCCTCTAAATATTTTACTGTTGTCCTAATATATGGGTGTAACAGAACATTACGATTATTGCTTACAGCTTTAAGAGTCAATGCAATCAATTGAGAGATACAAAAATTAAACTGTCTTTGAATAGTTTTTATTATTTCTGTTATAAATGTTGATGAATAATTAGAAGAAAGACAAAATTTTAAAAGCGTAAAACATAATCTCTGCATTGATAGTCCAGCATAATTTCTGATTTGTGTTCAGTTATAACGTTAATCCTTCAGCGTACCTACTTTCATAAATAGTAATTGTACGAGAACAATGTTATTAGTGATCCTGGTTTTCATTATATTGTAAGAGATTAATACTTAGTACTGTTTTTCTCATCGTGATTGTAATCGGGAATCTATTGACTCAAACTTAAATATCATACTCTGTCAATATGGAAATGGTTCTCCCTTAATCATTTTCGTACTGACAGAAACAGACACATATATTTGTTGTACACGGTTTGGGTCACTAGTGCATATAATTTCAGGTGGAAAAAAAAGAAGAAAAAACAACTGCTAACCTAGAAACGCTTGTAGACTTGCGAATTTAATGTCCTCAGCCGTGGGCTGGGTATAAAATTAAGCCATAAACTTGGGCTTCATTTATGTCCTGCTTCTTCGTTAATTATAATTTATGGCTGTTTCACTTACACGTCTCCTTACACTTAACTGAAGTTAATATTTTATCTTCTCTTCATTTTCACATCTTCTCTTCAGAGATATTATTCTGTGAAATGACTATTAAGTGTTGCAAAACATGGATAAATAAATAAAACTCTCCCAGCATATCTTAGAACTTAAAGCTATAGAACTTAATTACACACATGACTGAAAAAACATTTGTCACTAAACATGAAATGCTTGAGATCCTGCTTAGATTCATTAAAGATTAAATTTGATGATAAAAGAAAGTCTGTTTCAAAACGATCAACTGCAAATAAACGTGTGAAAATTTATTTTTGAAGCGCAAGTGTTTTCCTAAGCGCCAAATCTGCCTATTCAATACTCCTGTGCAGAAGTAAGGACTTCAAGGCACAGAATCTGCGAATATGGATCAAATATAAACATTACACAAGTCGTCTCAAACTTCCAACAAACTACTGACAAACGGTATGTCACGGTTTGCCATGAGACATACACAACTTAATTACGTCAGACGTTGAGTGATGTTCAATTCCTAATAACCAAATTGTGCACCAAAATCCCTGAAATCTCTCTGCAGAGCGTATAGAGTGAGAGTATAAGACATTGTTGGATCAGAGACGGGGTCGTTAAGCTTGGCGGCCCGCCTAGGAGGAGATTTTCCATGTATATCGAGTGCTGTACAGCATGCGATCAAAAAATTAAAATAAAAGAAGTAAAAAATGATAGTTAAAACATTAGCAAAATTCTCTCAATACTTCAGGCTAGACAATTTACTCATAGGTACACTAGAACAAATATTTCGTAAGCTGAAATTCTTACGAATGGCTAATTTTAGTACAGTCACAGTATCGAGAAACATCTAAATTTTTAGCCTCATTAAAGACAAAATTCAAATCAACCAGCAGTAAATAAAACTGTGGAAATAAACTTCCAGGTGTTTCCCCCGTCGTTAGACCTGGGTATTCAACACACTCGGAAGGTTTACACCCCTTGATGTAATGCCGTAATTATTGTCTCTTACATCTCTGTAAATTGGTCGCCTGTTCTCGACCAGATCCAGCAAAGGGCCGGCTGCTCTTTATGAGGCTATCCTCGCTTGTTAACAGAAAACCTTATCTCTGTCCTACGTGTCACCTTTCCTCGCATTCCCTGTAGGTCAACGAACTTGCCCGATTTGAGGTAAAAATATTCTCCACATTTGTAAGTCTAATGTCCAATTACGGATGAAAGCACGAATACGTCAAACAAACGAAGCAAGTGGAAGAGATATGAAGCAGTTATATCAGGAAAGCAAAGAGTTCCACTGACTGTTCAGAGATATATCGTGATGCTGGACTATTTCAATATCAGATCGTGAATGAAAATTTAAATTACAAAAATTGCAAGCTAACTTACTATAAACTGGCCAAAGGGAGCTGCTTGCCATTCAAATACGCTGCTTACAGCTTGAAAATGATGATTCTCTAAACTAATTAGCTGTAAAAACAAAAACGAAAAGCCAATGATATTATCACATATCCTCGGCGGAGGCTAAAATCTAATTCAAAATCTTGACCAGTGTCTTTATGAAAGGGTCACATACTAAAGAGGTTGCTTTGGTATTATATGGCACACAGATGCCGTAATTTCAGCTTGAATTCGTTGTCAAAATTACGAATCCTCTTTCATTTAAGGATACAAGGAAATACATCTTCCGCTGACGTATTTGGCATGACATGAAAGACAAGATGAAGAAATTAAGGGTTCACATTGATGCCTATGTGGATTGTTTGTTCCTTGTTTTGCTCTTGGTTTAAAATGGTTTAGTATAAGTTAGTAAATTTTGTCTCACTCAATAGTTAACTTAGTTTGCTGTAACATCAAACTTTTAAGTGTAGAGGATTGATGGAATTATTCGACCCTTGGCATCGGAGATGTTAATTCTGCGTTGTATTTGCGTTGTCGTGACGCCGTTAAATAATCCTAATCACGAAATATGAAAAACTGAATGTTCCATAAAGTTTAAAGAAATTCGCTTTTAAAATCCAATTGACATGAAGTGTTACAGACCGACATTGAAATTTAACATTACAGGTAAAGTATGGAATCAGAACTTAGTGGAAATAAAGGTTGAAGGAAGTATTTAAAGAAAGAATTTTGCAAAAATAAAATACGGGAGACATACTGGATAAGTTATTTTCTTAGCACAGCGTACACTGCAGACAAAAATACACGTGAGTTTTATAGATGGTATAGGAGAGATGAAGATAACGAGAACCAGCGATAACAAAATTTACGAAATATAAGATTCCGCCAGGCTACAAACTTAAATATTTCTTTAGTTAAACAATTGACGTCTGTTGTAACAAAAGCACATTGCCTAAACATCAACTACCTACAGGAGATCTAAATTACCGTATCTCAACTACATTAAAGAAAGGCGTGACAGAAGCGAAACGTCCAACAGTTCAGGTCTTTCTTAGCCGGTCAGTGAGATGGTTCATAGTCATTTTTTAATGTAATAGATGAGTTGCGAATATTTTTTTGCTAGTTTGTAAGCAAATGCAACGATGACGCGATCAGTGCAGTGCCACCACACATCGACCTTGTGAAAAACCGCACACGATAACCACAAAACTGCTGTGGTTTCCAGGAGGTTTTCGTTACTGGAGTTAAGTCCCTATAATAACACCAAATAGAAAATTGCATGCATGACGATGCCTAATATGGTATACTAAGTGGGTACCCTCATTTAAAGTACTCATTATGTCAAAAAATGAAGTATAAACGTTTCTCCATGCTCGTCATTCGAAAAACTAACTTATTGTATCAAATGGTCGTTACAAATCGTTTAGAAGTTTATTCTTGGACGAAACAGTCCTCGTTCGTTTCAAAACACTGTAAATAATAATAACCGCATATCTTCTATGTATCATAGAAGTCGGTCAATATTACTAATCTGTCGATGAAAATGCTTAAATGCGGAAAATCTTTCTTCAAAAAACATTTTCGTGGTAAATGTTCTCTTATTATGACATAAATGAAATAATTGTTTCTTTTTTGGAACGCCTTTATATATATATATAACACGTGTGTGTGTGAGTGTGTGTGTGTGTGTGCCACAAATAGCAGTTCAGTTCTTATGTTGCATCACAGAACCGAAAGATTCGAAGATTCTTCCTTAACTGAGAACTAAATAAGTGATGTGTTTTAAAAGTAGTTTTAAGTATATTCAGAATGAAGTAGCTTCTGCTGGCTATGACACTCGATTAAGCAAAAAAAATAAAATAAAAAAAAATAAAAATAAAATATGCCTCAACTGTGGATTAAAAAGATATTTCCATCGAACAGAAAACTCCAACATTTCAAATTGGTTTATTAGTTTCTTGGATCAAGGTTTCAAGTAAGAAATAATTTCCTCATATTAGTCGCTTCGGTCAGACCTTGCATAACAAAAAAGGAAAAAGAATACCTGAATATTCCACTTTTTATTTTTAGAAAAAGACAAACTACTAAACGTCCACGTAATTGTATTCCAAAGGGCACAGACGGAATTCGCCTTTATTAATCACTAACAACCAAACAGCAATATAGTTGCGGTGTGTGTAATGACCTATTGATGTATAGAATGAAACCTGTCTTCGCTAATTTGCTACTTATACTTCAAGAGAAGTTAATGTTTTTTGTGACACCTTTCCACCAGTTTGAGAGTTACACCTTTCACGTTATGTAAACACCATTCAGAATCATGTTTTAGTGATGTTGAAAAGCATATAAAACTATTTTATCTTTATATAATTTAATTCTTCTGCTTTTTTGTAGCTTACATCTTTTGATATTTTAAACGTTCGAAAAATGATTTCTCCGAATTATCATTAATGCGTATCACCGTACTAAATATGTAGATACCCACTAGGCTTCTATCCGCTAAGAATAAATTGGACGCAAAGCAGTTTTTAAAATTGATCAAGCTAAGGAGATAAAAAAAATAATTATTATGAAAGATAAAGATTATTATTATTTTTAGAAAATAAATTCGACAAAATAAGGCATTCAAGCACGTGAGCGCGAACGCCAATTAGAAACCATTACGCCACCCGAAACGCCAAAGTTGTTGTTGACATTTTCGTGGAACAGAACAGGTTACTTTGTAATTTATTCGTTTGTAGTAACTTTTGTCACGTCTTCTCAGTTATATGCTAAAAGCCAAGTGTAATTCGCTATGGTACCAGGATTTAGCTAACCAAACAGCAGCAATTTTCCCAAAATTGACGCCGTAACGCATAGCATCGACTTTTCTAGAAACGAATATCCTCAAAAACAGGTGTGGCAAATTTTAAAGCTATGGCACTTCCAATTTTCAGTCTATTCTAAGCTTCATATCAGCCTAACAATATCACCTTTCAGTTACGGTATCTCGAGAACCAAGTGTGATATTAAAAAAAATTATTCATTATTTTCGATTTGTTTCATCGAGCTGCATTAGAATCTATCATCAGATTGTGGCACCACGGTAATGATAGTGTTGCCAGAGTGCGTTTGTTATATTAAACGTAGAAATATTTTAAATCATAAAACCAAAACAACCTCAAGTCATACCTTATCATGTTATCAATATTTGATAAGTAGTGATTCTGCAAAATTCATCAGTTTTACTTTAGATTTAGAAATATATTGTGCCCTAAGACTTACATCAAAATGATCTACACAAAAAATAGATTCTTGAATCTGCAGATAAACTATCAGCATCCTCCCTCCTTGTAAGTTTTAATAACTTTTTTCCGTATTTGTTCATGATTTGGAGCATATATAAATAACTTTTTTGGCATTTGTAATGTTGTGCATTTACATTGAGGCACTACACAATACTTATAAAACTAGGAATTCATTTTTAATTAAAGAAATCTGACACCTTTGTAAGGTTCTTTATTTATTTTTAGAAAATATGTAAATGTATTTTATCCACTTAAATATAATACCTTTATTTATGTTTCCAGCATCAGACCAGTACATAGCAATTTCATTTATCCCTCTTTGTCCGTCGCTGAATTAATTTCGATACCCACGCTGTAAATCAAATCACTATTAACAAAATCATACCACACGAACTTTAAAAATCAACTTCTTTGTCTTTATTACAATCTCAATATTAAATAAAACATCTTCTGCTTATCTCATATCTTCTATTTTCCACATGACAACCAATTACCAATTTCAAATTCATATTTCATTATCTTTATCATTACTCTAATTTCTCTGCCTCAGGCTAAAAATTTCCAGTTACTAATCCCCCCAGGAATCTTCGCGGCTTCTCCATTGAGCCTTTTTTTTCACTTCTTCTCTTCAAAACCCAACTCGTCTTCTTCCAACAAAACCTTCTCTTCAACTTTTTTCAACTGTTCTTTATTCGCCTAAGTTCTCGTATATTTGTCTTGATATTTTGTGGCCTTGGAACTTACAAATTCAATGTTAGTATTTCACAATTACAACTATTAAATAAAAAACAACTTTATTACCTAACGAATTGTATTTTTTCTAATTATATAATTTTGTTGGAAATTGTTAACATTAAAAATTGAATTTTGAATGTTCAGGGGTTTTTACATTTAGAGGTAGTATATGTCAACTGGAATTAACCTTTTATCAGTCATGTGAAAGCTTTATTTCTGTTACATTTTATGGTTATTCACTTAATTAGTTAAACTCCCGGAATTTCTACATTTTTAATAGTGAATTTAATTAATTTAAAACTTATTTTAAATACGATAACTTCTGAAAACAATTTGCAACGTAAATTGTAACGTTAGAAACCGTATAGTTTTTTTTTTTTTTTTTTTTTTTTTTTTTTTTTTTTTTTTTTTCTGACACCAAACAATACTACCGGGAAATTACAAAGATCTGAGGCCGCTGAAGTTTTACACGAAAAAAAAAAATTAAAAGAATCACGTGTTAGTCATTAAAAACGTTTTTCAAAAATGAAATACGAATCTCACAAGACACAGTTATCGTAGAAAATGGACCTAGTAATTAAAATATTCTTCGCAACCAACAGTTCAATTGTATGTGGGTGTGATATATAATTTACTATAATAATACCTATAATAAAACCTGACACACTTTACGTTTAATAAGCTTCATAATCTTGTGCTTTCACACAAAAACAATAGACATCTGGAGTGAGCCAACGTCGAAGGCTATTGGAGTTGACAAGCAAAACGCTCTCCAAGATGTTGTGAGTTGAATGAAGAATACGCAATTAGAGGTCATGAACATGTCAACTCTTAGTATTCAAGGAAAAATGAGAAAGTAATAGAGGCAATGCATGGACATAATTAAACAAGCTACAGAATTTAAATTGATTATAGACTGTAATATGTTGAATACTGCATGTGCAGTGTATTTGTGCTTAATGGCTAAGTTAACCTTCAAAGGCGACAGCTCTTTCACAAGAAGGAATCACTTACAAGCACATAGAAAATCCCGCACGACAGAGGAGGCATCGTTTGGAGAGCCAGTAAATATGAGCTTTAAAAAAATCTACAAATTATTGAACATTAATATGTGTTTCGTGATGTTACGTAGAGAAATTAATGACCTATGTCCACTCAAACATCTGTAACAAGAAAGTAATAAATATTATGAACCGTTTAAGTAGTTTTGCAATTGTCCCAACAAGTTCGAAGATTTTATGAAAAATATAATATCACTTTTAAAATTGCACTGATATATAGCTTGAGTGAGTGCGTTTCTGTGTTTACCCCAATGTGAAGTGTTCACTGAACCAGCAGGATGATCGGTAAAATTGAGGCGTGGCAAGATTTGTGATCACTCAGTTTCCGTCCTGGTCTAACCCTATGGATTTTCTTCAGTTTCCCATGATTTTTCCAAAACACTTCACGCTAGTGCTGGGACGAGTCTTTCTTTAATGAAATGACTGACTTGCTTTCTGTTCCTTGCCGGCACTGGAGAAAAATGAAGTGTATAGGACGTTCCGCAACATCTGAAAATAGAGAGAGAAATCATCTATTAGCATTTGATTTGCAGACATTCAAATCCAGTATATTATAAAGGGTCAAGTGCAAAAACAAATATTAGTTAAATTACTTATTAAAATATACTGTACGCTGCGTTTATAATCAACTCGTCAGTGAAATGTTTCATGGTAAAATGTGTTTCAAATAAATTACGGGACAACCTCAATTGACCTAATTCATGCCGATTCGATAAAACTATCAATATAAAAGCGAATCAATGTTAACGTTCAAACTTTTAAGTTATAATATAGCTTACAGTACCATAAATTTCTTCATTAGTTCAGTAATTAATCAAATGAAAAATCTATTAAAAATAGACAGTGGACGAAAGTAAGCTCCTTTAGTGTAATAATTACACGAGTTTCCGATTATTGAAATTATAACATAGTTTATCTTTATCATAAATAGATTTATCTCCATTGAATTGAAAAATACTGAAATAACAAACATATGAAAGGTGAGAAAGTACGTAAAAATTCATTTCATTAAAATCTGCTGCTAACGCAGTAGATACATACTTATCTCACATTTTAGTTTCGAGAAGCATCGTCTTTGTATCATACCGCAAAGCAACATATAGCATTCATAGATAACCGCTGTTTCATATCGTTGATACAATTTTCAACTGTCATACTATATATTATCATAACAGAATTCACACGCTTTTAATTGATAGAAATTTAACGCTTAAATTTCAGCTAGCATGAGAATGCAGGAACATAGTAAACAATTATTCCAAAACCACATTAAGAGGGAAGCTCCAGACAGATAAATCCCAGCAGAAACAGGAAAACAACAAGATGCTTGCTACTCAAATAATTATTAAGATACAGTGTTCACAATACACTCATAACAGTTCACTTAACTGTAGTAACAGACAATACCTTTCAGTTTGATATAATGCGCATCCACTAAAGAGTCAAAATTTGTGGTGAATTATAGAAGAAAATGTACAGTGATTGAGCCAAAATTAAATATTTTGGAATTTAAGCAAGGAAACAAGAATATAATCTTTCAGAGAACTCGTAATCTAGAAAAATTAAGCCCAATTTGTGAAACGAGACACATGGGCCAAACTAAATCGCCTAAGAACATGCCACGCTAAATACAACTTCAGAATTCTCCTGTCTGTGACCGCAGGGCTTATTCCCAGAGTGTGGAACACATCATCAAGGAATGCTATCTAAGTAAGTACGATGGAACATTTCAAGATGTTTTCACTGCTATATATTCCTTCATAGCATGGCTGCAACAACAGCGCATCGATTTGTGAATGCTACCAACGTTCTTGTCCTTTTATTTATTTATCTGTATTACGTTAGCTATAAGAAAAGTAAATAAATAAGCCCAAATTCTTACAAGGTGCTTTGTTAAAGTGAGATTTAAGAAAATGGTAAAAAAGGCCCAGAGAGAACCGCAAAACATCAAAAGTGTTCGGGGGATATCAAAATGGCGTAGTCGATCATAATATCTAATTTGTGGTCGATTTCCTCCTTTTTCCTTACTACCGCATATTGCATTTATAAAAACTTGAAAACGCAGTGATGTTTTTCTTTCATTTTATTCTTATATTCTCACGCTTCTGAGTAATGATACATCATAGGGTGTGTTTTGTCAACGGTTCTCAAACTGATGAAATATATTGTTACACGGTACTGCTTTTTATTATTCTTTTTAATGGCATTCGGATATTCTCCATACAGCCAGCATCATTGCATTATAAGATTCAACATCAGTATATATATACATCGATTGGCATTAAAATACATTACACTGGTAGCATTGTTTTGTATCAATGGATACATGGATTAATAACAGAATGAGATTGAAGTAGGATTATAAAGAATTACATCTTCAAGTTAACATAAGATTACAATATAATAGTTGACATTTTGCTTCAAGATACAACACTCACATTTTAACACTAGGTGTTAATCTACAAACATATTACAATTAGGTTTTCAGTTTTATTGCTAGCTTCACGTGAACCTGGGCTAGAGAGCAAGAGTCATGGTTGTTCCCGACTTATAGGGACACTTTTACCTATTATTGTCTTATATCATTACCGAGAATTGCAGGAGTAAAACAATAAAGCGTTATATTCTGATGTTGTTTTCTTCCAGGAATTTCGTTATTGCTTTGTAGATGGCAACATCTTCCAAGGCCAGTAGGTGGGTCACGTTTATTGGTAATTGTATTCCTAATCCCACAAGTTCGTGCATAAATTGTGTGCCATTTTTCCTTACAAGCAAATAAGAGGTGGTTTGGTTCTGTTTAATTTATAAGTCAAATTGCATAGCAATCACCACGTTAGAATGAATTTATAGAGTATCGTAAATCCACCGTAGGTTAAGCACATTTCTGAATAATCGGTGTAGACGTTAGTAAACAACTAACGCAAAACAGCATTTGAAATAGCTATATTAATTCGCTATAATTAAAGGTTGCAGTGCTAAACTGAATTCACTGGTTTGTTTTTCATTCTTGGTCTGAGACCAACGCCTTTAGTAGTAGATAAGTCATATATAGGTGAAGCAGTTACAACACGGTGTGGCGGTACAGTATAACGATCAAGCTTTAACCAGTGTAGAAAACCAAACAGGCATCACGCTCCAGTTTACAACCCATTTCTTTTATATTCCGTAGTATTTTGTACTGATGTATGTACGTGAAATAAAGGCTAACATACTTAACCTGACGGTGGGAAAATCGTGTTTCTTAAGACAGAAATGAAGGATTTTTTCTTCTGAAATTTAAATTGTTTTTCTCCAAATGCGACAATATAAAACGAAGCATCTTACGTAGTAAAGTCGAATTCTAGGATTAAACTGACATCCATGTTTCGACGTCGATTTATTTTTATTTACACTTTTGGGCCTTTTATCTCTGTGTTTATGCGTGATAGATTTTAGATAAGAACATAACAGAGGTAAGAGACAGCAGGAGAGTAGGGAATATTTAAAACAACTAAACAAGGACTTAATAGTAGCAAAGGAAGTGGCTAAAGATGGATTTATGAAGAGTATTGTTAGTGCGGGAGGACCATTTACTGATGCATCTAGAAATTTTTATGGCTATGTTAGAAAACTGAGGGGAAGGGAGAGTGTTGAGACACTTACAGATAAGGATGAAGAAAAAGTTAGTGAGGATTTGAAAAAGGCAGATCTTTTAAGTAACTGGTTTAGTGAGAGCATTAGGGACAATGAATCAGAAACGGGACGGTCTAACGAGCTTAACAACACAATTAGAAATGAAGATACCAAGAAATTTGAAATTCATCCTGAGGAAATCATGAAGGAAATAAGAAAGCTGAAAAAAATGAAGAGGCTGGTGTAGATAATATTACTACAGATATCTTAAAGATATCCGGATGTGACATTGTACCTTATCTTGAAATATTATTTAAATTGAGCCTGGATACTTACTGCTTACCACAGGACTAGAAAAGTGTGATAGTAGTGCTGGTACATAAAGGAGGGGTGAGGAATAGAGTCGAAAATTATAGGCCAATCAGTTTGACATCGGTGGTAGGTAAATTAATGGAAAGATTGATATCCAACCACATCAGAAATATATGTGAGGAACGTTTTCAAGCAGGCAACATGGGTTCAGGTAAGGATATTCATGCGAATCTCAGTTGGTGGGATATATGCAAGTTATTTCAGATGAAATGGACAAGGCAGGTCAAATTGATAGAGTAGCACTAGATCTGTCAAAGGCTTTTGACAGAGTGAGCCACAAAATGGTAGTAAGTAAGGTAAAAACTATTGGAGTGGATGAGAAAGTGATGTGATGGGCAGAAGAATTTTTAAATGGTTGAAAACAGAAAGTTAGAGCAAGAAATTCAATATCAAAAGAAGTGGAAGTAAAAATGAGAGTGCCGCAGGGTAGCGTGTTGGGACCATTGCTATTAATTATTCTAATGAATAATTGTGTCGATTGTTTACAATCTAAAATTAGATTGTTTACAGATGACATAATGCTATATAAAAGGATCAAAACTGTTGAGGACTGTAAACAGTTCCAAGGTGATCTGTACAGGATATCTAGTTGGGTTGGTAAACATGGGATGAAGATAAATGCAAAGAAGAGTGAGCTTATTAGATACATAAATAGAAAATAAAATGTTGATTATGATTGTAAGGTGGGGAAAGAATTGCTTGCTGAAGACTTGAAATGTAAATATCTTGGTATTACATTTGGTAACAAGCTTAATTGGGCAGGACACATTGAACAGGTGGTAGTAAAAGGTTTCAAAATTCTGCACTTGTTGGAGAGAGTGATGAGGGGATGTAAGAGGGAAGTAAAGGAATTGGATTACAAAACTTTGGTCAGACCATTGCTCGAATATGGCAGTGTAGTATGGGACCCACATTTTGAGTGAAAAATACAGGAGTTGGAGAGGGTGCATAAAGGGCTGCTAGATTTGTTTCTGGAAATTATCTCAGAATGTAATCAGTAACAGATATGATAAAAGAGCTGGAATGGGATTCATTGCAAGACAGGAGAAGGGTGAAGAGGGTCATGGGAATGTACAAGACGTATACTGGTGATGAGGCATGTAAAGCGATTGGTGTAGGTATCAAAAGTAATGCATGGAAGGGAAAAGATGATCTTGACCACAAGCTAGCACTCAATTTCAGGCACAAGGGTGTGAGAAGGTTTTATTTTTTAGGTAAGGGTGTCAGGGATTGGAATAAGTTACCAATGGAAATGATCACTAATTTACCAAAAACGTTGAAAGAATTTAAAGTTAAAATTTCCAGAGGGCGAATGTAGGAGAGTGCAGGAAAGGGGGGAGGGAGATGGGTGTGTAGGGAAATGGCCATCGGAGCATGCGCTCCATTGCAATTAAATTAAATTAAATTACGTAAGAAGCATCTTCTGGATTGCATCCACTAACCAGAAAAGGATATTACAATGTTTACTTCCGAATAAGGAACAAAGAAAAAAATCTGGCAAACTTTCTTTGACAATTCTTGCTTAGTAAGGAACCGAAACATGGATTTAAGAAGAGAAGGAAAATACATTCACTAAGGTGAGAAGAATGGAAAGAGTTTATGGTAAAATAGAATACAGACTGTAGGAAACTGAGAAATGTATGGAAAAAGGGACAGTGACAGCTCGCATCGGGATGATGAAATGGATTGGGAACAATACAAGTAAAAAGGTAAAATGATGCTGAAGTAGCAGAATGTTAATGATGTAGGATTATCTAAAGGTAGGAGGAAGATATATATATATATATATAAACTGAAAGTCTAGCAGAATTCAGGTTGGAATGGGAAAGAATCTGTAGCTTCAGAGAACATTTTACCAGACAGCACAACAAAAATGTTATCTAAACTGAAAATTTTCCTGTCAGATTATATTTTATTCTAGACAAATTTTTACTAACTTATTCCGCCATACTTACCAATAGGTATAATCACCGTCCTTCTGTGACATTATTTGTTTAGAAATTTTAGTTGTATAAATTTTGATATTGATCAAGATTTGAGATGTACTGGAACCAGGGTTGTGGGTTGTTGACATTATGAGTTCGGCCGTATTCCCTCTTTGTCACGAGCCCATTACGCCACGTTGCTGAGTACTGTCCTTCGTTACAGAACACGTGAGCCGACGCAGATGTTGATCCACGACCAGCTCTTAATGGCCACCAGCACTAGGCGGTGCCATTCGAGTCGAGTAATTCCGAGACACGAGTCCATTTCTCAAATATCTGCAGCTGCCGCGAGACAAGTCGGAGACTGCGTTCACGTGAGCGTCTTAATTGACAGTTTCAAACAGTCCGTTCACTAAAGTAACGACCGTCCATTTGTACGGCATACTTCGCGAGTTAACAACTCTCTGTAAGAGATCGCTGCGTGCTTTGAAAGGAGCCCGGTGTAAAAAGGCGCCCGCCATGTTGCAACAACAGGTGGAGAAACTGTCTTCACCTATGACCTTCCCAACAACGTCTCTGCTACAATAGCCGACAGCTGCAGCTATGTTAATTGCTCAGGTCGTTATCATAAAGAAATATATGATTTATTTTTGCTCAATGTACGTTCCGCCATGTGAGTAATCTTTACCCACAGATGTTTCGAAACGAAATTAAGCAACATAAAGTCATACATTCAGAATGAACGAAGTCTGTTAGTATACGTAAATATAAAGATGTATTTAATTATTTGTAATCAAGTTGTGAATATCAAATTCTAATGGTATTTTGGTAGCTGGGAGTAAACCAGGCGCAGTAGACCCGACGTCAAGGAGAAGATGATGAACAATAACGGATACACTCATAAAAGAGATGGATTATCGATACGGTAACAGCTAGACTAACAAGATGCAAAAGTACATTAGATGTACTGTAAATGAGTAAGTCAGATTTCTTAAGAAATAATTGTTCCCTGTGGCCAAAGAAGATGTTAGGCATACGAGTATGAATGTCGTATTGCGTTTATTCTAATACATGAGAAGCAGATTAATGAATGTGTGTTTAAATATAAATTGGAAATTTTAATTATAGTCAGTGATGGGTCTGTTGAGGTAAGAGAGCAAGAAGAAAGACAATGTAGGCTACAGTTTTTATTCAGGCAATAGGGATGGAAGGTCGGCGAAAATGGTTAATATTAAAAGTCATCCTGGCATGAAGCAACTAGTAGAGAAGTAAGTAACGTAATTTATAACTATCTGAGACACCATCAACCATGGTAAAAAATCAGTAGTAGTAATGTGTAATGAAATCTTCATTTGAGATATGATGATAATTGCAAATGATTGTGCAAAAATTACGACTTAGCCCCACATTCTGAGTGTTAGAGAAATAGAACATTTTGGAGATGATTAATATCAGCAATAATTCAATAGTTGGGTGGCAATGAAATATAACTTGATTATATATGTAAGGAAAGTGTGGTTAACTTTATCATTCTATAGATTGTAAAACCCACAAATTTACAAACAAATACTGACATCTTCATTTCTTCTTTCTTAAGAAACCAAAGTAAATGATCGTTATTGCTTAGAACAAAACAAATGACATACGTGGTTGAAATTACTCATTATTTACAGCACCTGATCTTAGCAATTCATGATTGGTCTAGCTTAGTAGAGCATATGAAATACCCACAGGCGTTACTAGGCGTTTGAAAACTGACTTCTGGTGAAAAACTGTTGTGACACAACTATGATCCATTACTGCTCATACGAGTCGAGATGGGAAGTCAGGTTAACAGCTATCGACAGTCATGGGCTGTCCACCAGGCGTTGGCGAACTCCAAACACGGCCAGCAGATTCCAGTTGAAAACCCAAAGATTGAATGTCTCCCCCGGCGCCGTCCAGTCGTTTTCTCCTAGAGTCAAACTCGAGGGCCGATAGGCAGAATTTAGCGTACTTTCCAGTCATACCGTCGTCTTATTCGCTATTCCATTTTCACTTCTACACGCATAGGAATCACTCGCACTCATTCGTTGCCACTGTCCCCAACTATATTCTGTCATACGTCACTGTAACTTTCCGAATGTCTGCAAAAATACCCATGCTGTCAAGAAGTGACAATAATTGTATTTAGTGTCTTGTCTTTCATTCAAGACTTCCGCAGGCTGACTAAGGCTTAGCAGTATAGGTGTTCCCAGATATTCTACCTTGGACTCCAGAGTTCTGTTATCCGCTACTTGCGTACCCCTGTGGTCACCGTTCCGTTCTTGGCGTTACTGCAAGTGCTAATAAAGCGCATAAATTTCTTATGACCTATTCGCGAGCCACTCTAATTGCCTTTATCACATGTAACACCCCAAATGATATAGTCATAGCGTCGGAAGGTTATAAGTATATTTTTCGCTTAATAAGAATTTACTCATTACAATGTCCTTCGTGGAAGCGTCCTCTGAAATGGGTGCACTGAGTTCAACAGGTTTTTTTGCCGCATCGGAAGCATCTGACGTTGGCACTCTATTTGTAATGTACATTCGATGTGGCACCATTGTAAAAAATGTGATAGTGGTGTTATCTTCTAATGGGGAAATGCCATAGTCGCCATCTACTCGTGAATAGTGCAAACTATATTCTTTTTTGATGTGGAAGTTGGGGGCTACTCAAACGTTCGCATAGCTGACTGCACACAACAGCCTACAAACCATAACCAGGATGGCCGGTATATCAGATACGATACTCAGTATAATCTTCATTGTACGCATCAGTGTCCAGAACAGCGGCGCAATGAAACTTTCTTATTTATGTTTGTTATTAAAGTAAAGTAAAAAGTAAAAATATAGGAATAATCTAAAAGTCATTGGTTAACTGCTATGTAACTATATTAGGTCCCGCGTCTGAACACGCAATTTGTGATATAGATTTAAATGTGATGAGAATCTACTAGAGTTCGGTCACATCTTAATTCCCATTCACAATACAAAATGGTATAGTACTATCAAGATCAAAACAGTGTGATCTTAAAGACAACTCATTACTGTCAACGGTATACAGTCGAATTAAACTATTACTCCAACAAATTATAAAGTTGGTATTCATGTTAGAATAAGCAGATTTAAAGAACAAAGCAACCTGCCAATTTGGTTGACAGAACTGTAACTTAGACAAAGATTATCGAGATAATGATATTGCAGAAGATTTATCACCAATAAATCACATACTATCTGGATACATAATAAAGGTTTACCTAAATTATAAAAATATATATTTATCCAATAAGGAACATTACAATTTTATACACACTGAAGAGCCAAAGAAACTGGTATAGGCATGCGTATACAAACACAGAGATATTTAAACACTTAGAGTACAGCGCTGCGGTCGGTAACGCCTATTTAAGACAACAGGTGTCTGGTTCAGGCGTTAAAACGGTTACTGCTGCTACAATGGCAGGTTATCACGATTTAAGTTAGTTTCAACGTAGTGTTAAAGTCGGCGCACGAGAGATGGGACACAGCATCTCAGAGGTAGCGATGAGGTGGGGATTTTCCCGTACCACCATGAGTGCACCGTGAATATCGGGAATCCAGTAAAACATCAAATCTCCGATATCGCTGCTGCCGGAAAAAGATCCTGCAAGAATGGGACCAACGACAACTGAGCAGAATCGTTCAACGTGACAGAATTGCAACCTTTCTTGCGGAAAGGTTGCGGGGGCCATCCACAAGTGTCAGTGTGCGAACCATTCAACGAAACATCATCGATACGGACTTTTGGAACCGAAGGCCCACTCGTGAACCCTTGCTGAGTGCAAGACACAAAGCTTTACGCCTCGCCTGGGCCCCTCAGCACCGACGTTGACTGTTGATGATTGGAAACATGTTGTCTGGTCTGACGAGTCTCGTTTCCAATTATATCGAGCGGATGGACGTGTACGGGTATGGATACAACCTCATGAATTCATGGACCCTTCATGTCAGCAGGGGACTGTTCAAGCTGGTGGAGGCTCTGTAATTGTGGGGGGCGTGTGCAGTTGGGGTGACATTGGACTCCTTATACGTCTAGATACGACTCTGACAGGTGACAAGTGACAGCATCCATTCATGTCCATTTTGCATTCCGACGGACTTGAGCAATTCCAGCAGGACGATGTGACATCCCAAACGTCCAGAATTGCTACAGAGTGGCTCCGGTAACACTCTTCTGAGTTTAAGCACCTCCGCTGGGCACCAAACTCCCCAGACATGAACATTATTGAGCGTATCTTTGATGCCTTGCAGCGTGCCGTTCAGAAGAGATCTCAACCTCCTTGTACTCCTACGGATTTATGTACAGCGCTGCAGGATGCATGGTGTAAATTCCCTCCAGCACTTCTTCAGACATTAGTCGAGTCCATGCCACTTTGTGTTGCAGCACTTCTGCGTGCTCGCGGGAGCCCTACACGATATTAGGCACGTGTACCAGTTTCTTTGGCTCTTCAGTGTATGTACTACGGTTAACATTACATGATATTGTTTATGGTTAAGGACTAGTTTCTTGAATAATCGATGTTGCTGCAAAGCAACTGAGATTTGTTATTTAATTTGGGATAGCTATTGTCAATTAAATTGATACACATCAGTGGTTAGATTCGAGTGTACTTCAGACGCCATGATGCACGGATTCAACTTGTAAGCAAGGCATTTTGCACGGTGATTGTTGCTTCATAATGGTGTGGCAGAATGGCACAGATAGGGTCTTCCATTTGAAGCCCATAATGAAATAATTATAATAATAAATGGTTGGAGGGTTGTAAGAATGTCAGAATAACTCAGCGGTAGACTAGATGATGATAATAAAACGTCCACCAACAACTCTTACATGCTGTTCAACACCTACATGATACTCAAATTTACTTCTACCATCACTTCTTCAATTTTATAACCTTGGGTATGGCGTTTTAGTGTCCCTGAGCAAGAGTTGATTTCTATTTTCGTCTAAACGAATAATAAAACACACCTGAGTCCTTATAACGAATTTGTTTCATCTGGACGTGAGACGATTCGTGCGGTGACGTGATGTTTACTAGCAGCATCCGACAGGGCTGGGCCGAAATATAGAGAATTGCATCCGCAGGCACTGCCTGAGGCGCCTTGGTGGGAGCGACTTGTAATTACAGGAGAGACCCCCACAAGTGCACTCCGTACAGCCTACTGAACAGACAATTAGCGTCCGCAAATTACAGCCAGCGTGTGCTGCCACACAGGGAATTCTGCATCATTACTTCACTCCGCATTATGGACACAATAATAATCACGTACTTCCTGCCGCCGAGAAAATAAAAACATGTCAGGAGGGCAGGAGTAATCACATCTTGGTAGGCTGTACGTCGTGTTTGTAGTATCCATGATGAGCGTAGTTGTTTACGGCGCTGTATGTAGAATAGAATATAATTTCAAAGGACAGCCAGTGTGGATGCAGGAATTATAGAGTTGCTACCCTGAACCAAGGAGGTACTGGTGCAGTACAACGAGAGTAGGGTTATATCCAGGATCCTGCATCTTGGCCATCCTCTTTGAGGATTTTAGGTGGTCAATTAGGCGTCCCCAACATCCTTCTCATAAATTGCACATTTCAACATCAAAAATGTACTTATCATACAGAACACATTCACTAGCAATGAAGTCTTCACCACCGAATTGTGTCGTGAAATATATCGTGATTAACCGCTCGAAATCTTTAAGCATTAATGAAATTTGCATTATAGGGACTCTAAGGTAGGGATGTAACAGAGCTCTGCATCCGCATCCGCAAGTGCGGAACTTTCGCGTCAAATCCTACCTCCGCTTCCTCAATTTTTAATACGAATTTATGGCATAGGTTTTGTTTACATTGCTATATATATTATTCTTTTCTCTTTATACGAGATTCGGTTAACAATAACATGATTGCATTTTTTTCTTACGTCTTGCAATAAAAGTAACAATGAACTGAATGGTGTTATTACCTAAGGGACGAATTTACAAGTTTAAACTTGCATGGAAAGTAAAACGGCCTACTCACTGTCCAGCATATGGGCTTTCCGCATAGAACTACCGTAGGATGCGCTCACGCATTCACGCTACTAGAAGGGGCCCAACAAAATGTTCCAAGCAATCCTTTCTACTTTCTCTTTTTTTTTTTTCTTTGGCTTTACGCCTTGTCAACGGCGCGGTCATTAGAGGCGGGGTGGGATTGGGGCAAGGAACGGGAAGGAATTAGGCCATGGCCTTTTTGAAGGAAGCATCCTGAGATTCGCCTGGAGTGATTTGGGAATTCTACTTTCTCGCCGCACCAAATATACTGATCGCACACTCGTAGGATGTTTACTCCAATCATGATCCAACGCCACAGCCTGTTGGACCGCAAGGATCCGTGTTGGTTTTCTGAGAGTCCAATAACATTCAACACGTCCTACATGTAGTCCTGTAACCCCGATCGCGTGGCGTTGTGCTTGACGCTCGAATTAGGCGAGCCGCGAACTCCGCAATGTTCGTATGACAAATAATGTATTTTTGACGCGTGCGTAGTAATATAAATAAGTAATTCCACTTATGTATTATGTTATTATACACTTTAGTAACATCCAGAATTGTTCAAAAAGTACCAACCTACGTATCTCGAATTCTAACAATACTTTAACAATTAAATCCATACAAAACAATCATAAGTGATACAAAATCATTCACAAACATCATAAAACAAACGGAAATGAAAAGTAAAGATATTTACAAGTATTTATAGATAAAATTATCTTCATAAACCAGTCCAAACCGTCGCAAATTGTCCTCCAAACATAGTACCCCACATCAACACCTAGAATTACAAACTTTTAATCAATGTTTCATGCATAATACTGTCCATGAACATATTAAATAGTATTTACATCGTTTCTCTTCATAAAACAATTTTCATTTACATAAATTAACAATTAATTACACGGAAAACACACAAAACCATAATTAATCAACTCGCAGCTTGCTATACACAATTATTAAATAAAATTTCATAAAATCGGTTGGTTCTGAGGACTGTTATACTACCCTCTAAAGAGAGAACATCGTTCATAACTTGAACTGGCTGGAATGAATCAACACAATGTGACAAACGAAAACTATACCTAGGTTCTAGTGTCCTTAATTCACTTCAAGATTAATAGGATTCTTCTAAAAAAATATACTTCATTCAAATTAATAAAATTCCTGAGATTTTTTATTTTATTTTCATTCACTAATATTATAAATGAAGAAATGTACTGGGGTTGTAAAATAATTAATCTCCACATTGTGGAAATGTCTGATGTTTAAAAAAAAAATCGTTTGTTACAAGTACCCGCAATTTGAGTGATGCTCAAACCTTTTTTTTTTTTTTAATGTGGTAAGGACGAGTGTAAAACAGGTGTTTATGGTTGGACTGAATGAAACCACTGATTGGATTTAAATCTTAGTAGTAGTAATAATACATTATTTGAGATCTGAATATACCCGCCAATGTGGCTCCGTGCTCTGTGGCACTGCACATTGGATCTGAGAGGTCGGGCACGATTCCAGCCACCCCCCCCCCCACCTCCCGGCCGCTCCAACTGCAGTTTTAAGCCGCGTTCCCACGATCTCTTGTAACGAAGGCGAGACGGGACGGGACCTCATTAGCCGAAGCGTAGGGACGAGCGCGGGCCGCAGGTTAGTCCTCGCTTACCTCGCTGCCACCTCCCCACCACGTTGCCTAGTGTCGTTTGGCACAGAGCACTTTACAGCAACAGAAGGGGTGCTCACCGCTGCTGCAAACCGATGGCAACAGCGCACCTCTACAAACGCCTGCGATGTTTACCGACACAGAGTGGGTAGCTGCGTCTCATCTCCGCTAGCAGAGGCGGCCCTGTTCCCATGGCGTGTTGTTGATTATTCGTCCCGTCCCATCCCGTCTCGCCTCCGTTACAAGAGATCGTGGGAACGCGGCTTTAGGCGGTTTTTCGCAGCCATCAAAGCGATTGCAAGGACGGTCCGCGATCTCCGCCTCATAAACAACACGTTTTACGAGCAGACAGATGGAATCGCTTTACTTCCCTTATTAGTACGTGGTCCGTCCTGGCAGTATGTATAAAATGTTTAACGTCAACAAGGGCATGTGGCTGTAAAACCAAAGCTTCAAATTTGATGGAAACTCATCCTTGACCACCCATGCTAATGATGAGTAAAATCGTCAAAGGCAGCTGACAGCGGCTGATGGGAAAAAATGTTGGCAAGAAGATTTGAGATCTTAATTTTACTATCCATCACAATTATTATTTTCTTTGGTTGCCTAAATCATTCAAAGTTTTTTTTTTTTAAGGACATCTGTTGTATTTCAATAATCGTTTTTTGAATTAACGACATTTGGATCCAGATCGTATGTCAAATGCAACGTAATGATCAAAACACATTCATACTCTACAATTTTTCGTCGTCGACATAGATAGCATCTATTACTACCGGTTTTTTCCTTAATCGTACTTAAAGATATGTTCGCATCTTCATATATACTCGTGTATAAACATATATATATATATATACATATATTTTCACGTGCAATCCTCGTTTGTCAATACCTCGCTCTTGAATCCCACTTTACGCAATAAGCAACCGCTATGAAGATTCTCAGGCCATGTATAGGGCATAAAGACTAGTTACTTGACCCTCACAGGCGAGAACCAATATATGCCGATAAGTTAGGAACAAATTTCAGTGACACCAAATGGGATCATTGTTTCTCCTAACTAACCTTAAGATTTATTGTAATTGTAAAGTGGGGAAGAAACTGCTTGTTGAAAAGCTTGAAATGTAAATACCTTGGCATAACATTATATATAAATTAACTGGGCAGGACACGTTGAACAGATGGTAGGAAAAGGTTTAAAAACTCTTCACTTATTGGAGAGAGTGATGAGAGAATATATCAGAGAAATGAAGGAACTGCGTTACAAAACTTTTGTCAGACCATTGTTTGAATATTGTGCTGTAGTATGGGACCCACATTTTTGATATCAACAGTCCTGCCATTTCTACGGATTTATCCGTAGATCTACGGATTTTTATGAAAAGTTAGGATTTTCGGATTTTGTTCGAATATCTACGGATTTTGTTCGAATATCTACGGATTTTTTATATTTTTTATCATTTGTTGATTTTTCCTTATATTAGTTTTTTTGTTAAACTTGGAGTGTATAGTATTAATGCATTACAGAATTGTCAATAACAGTGAATCGTTTCCTTGCAATCGCTCGTGTGTACCTACGATTGAAATAAAGCTCATATTTTGTTTGGTTAAAATTTTTATAGATTTTAAAAGACCGTAATACAGAACTATCTGCGCACTCTTTATGCGCGGTAAAACAGTCGTTGGCACGGCTTACATAACAGTGCCTTTCTAGAAGGCCTAACCAATATCAGAGAATCAAAGGGTTCGCAGTTTTTAATATTTCCTGTTACAGAAGATATGCTTAATTTAATGTCAACAAATAAAATGAATGGTCACTAGGGAAAAATAAAAAAAAACTACTAGGCATAGCAGCAATAGTGATGAAAGTGGCGATGTATAAAATATGTTCAGAGTTATTTCTTACTTTCAATGTAGAATATTATTTTGTATTTCATATTTTAAAGACCTAGAAATAAAAATTATTCTTAATTTTGACTCTTCAAATAATTATTGTTTCAGAGTTTCAGTATTTCAGTTAGCGAGTCTCCGGATTTTTTGTACCATAACTACGGACATTTTAGCAGCCGTCTACGGATATTCAGAGCCAAGTGGCTGGCAGCACTGGATATCAAGTACTGGAGTTGGAGGGAGTGCAAAGAAGGGCTGCTAGATTTGTCTCTGAAAATTACCGCAGAACACAATCACTAACTGATATACTAAAGAGCTGAAATGTGATTCATTGGAAGACAGGAGGAAGACAGGAGGATGAGGCGTGTAAAGATATTGGTGGCAGAATTAAGAGAAGTGCATGGAAGACAAAAGATGAAAAGCTGGCAGTCGATTTCACGCATAAGGGTGTGGGAAGATTCCATTTCGTAGGTAAGGGGGGTCAGAGATTTGAATAAATTACGAAGTGAAATGATAAATAATTTACCAAAAACACAGAAAAAATTGAAGTTGAAATCCGTAAAGGGCAAAGAATCGCGTAGAATAAAGGGGAAAAATCGTTGTATAAGAAAATTGCCACCGGAACTGTGCGCTACATCACAATTAAATTAAATTAATTAATTTAAAAAACATATTTTCCGTTGGTTTTTTAAACAAAAAGTCTGGACGTTTATCATCGAGAAAAAAGTCCTAGTTTCTTTTTTGAACTTAAAATCTATTCTTAAAATATTTAAGCCAAGTTACGGTCTCCATCAATTGTCATTCATTTCTAAACCATGATTTAGTATAGCTGATTTAAAGTAAATTTGAAACATAGTTATCAGTGAAGACAAAAAAAATCAGATGATTTAAAAGAAACTTAGTTCGAAAGATGTTTATGCAACGTTCCAACATGTGGTGGGGGCACAGGACTTTTATCAGTGCGTTCACACGGTGTCCAATCTGCCAACGCGGGCATGGCAAGCAGCCGCGGCGAGCTTTTAACGATAAAGCCGCCCGGACTGTAGAAGAACGGAGCAGCTGAGAGATAGTCGGCCCGGGGCACTCCGTCCACATGCATAAAATATTCATGCAGCACAGGTGAGTCGGGACGATCGGCTATTTAGGTAAATGACCGGAGCGTAAGAGCGGTAGCCGGAGTGGCCGGGCAGATAATAACCCCGAGAGCGGACAGGCAGTATGTCCCTGCCAATAGCTCGCCCACCGTCGTTTGTCAGGCGAGCCACATTAAAACTACCTGCCGCTAACGAACCGACGCCGCCGCCTCCAGAAATGCGGATTGGGGAGACTTCCTCCCAGGAAAACATATTCGTGCCGTTCGTTTGCGGCAGCTGACCCGAAATGCTCGTGGTATTAATGCGTTGCCAGAGATGCAAGTGGCACAACATCAAACACGTTCGATAGCATCGAAGTTGGAGGTAATTATCTCTGGAAAATATACGACGACATGTTACTTGTGGAATCTTTCGTTCAATGGACAGTTGTACATCTTGAGCCCGTTTCCTTCAAGATTTGCTAAAACAGTTCGCATATATTTCTGGAAATTTCGTCATTCTTTTTATCTTTTCCTTGCGGTAGTACCAACCAGATTCAATGGAAAGAATTAACAGTTCCTTTCATGACAAAAAAAAATACTTATTGCATTAATTGATTTAAAATGGGTCGCTTATTCCAAAAAAGCGATCTGCCAAGAACATTTTAGTTTGAAAGCCTTTTGAAGCTAGTTTCGATGAATACTTAACTAGCGTAAAAAAGTAAGCAGGTTAGTGGTCAGTAAACTGCAACACTTACAGCAACGAGCTGGAAGCAAATACAGGACCCATCTATCACAATCAATGAAATTATATTGAAAAAAATAATTTTTTGGCTTTACGCCTCGTCGAAGTATATGTCAATAGAGGAAGAAAAGGACTCTAGGCAAAGAACGGGAAGGAATTTGGCCATGGCTATTTAAGGAAACATACCAGCATTCACATGGAACGATTAACAGTTGATGCATTTGGTATTTTTTTTTTTTTTTAACATTTACCTCGGTGGCAGTATTACATTTGTTTCATTTTTATGTTTGCAGTTCTCGACTATGATATGTATTTAATATTACTTGAATAATACATTTACATCAGCTAAAATCCGATGAGATGGAAGTTGATATCGCTTTCTGACTATCCGGCTTGAATCTTGGCATTTTTTAAATTCCCGAAACTGCCTTTCAAACCAAACAGAGCTTTATCTTTTTGCAAATGAAATCCGCTAAGATGCTGAGTGGTTGTGATTCAACGTAAAGCTTTATGCGCCTTTTTCCCGAAATTATTGAGGAGTCAAGATAAGATCTGACACAGGTGGGATGCGTGGCAAATTTAATTCAGTCACTTGGCTGCCGAACAATTAATCAGTCTCACGGCGAGAAAAGTCATTTACTTTTTATTTTTAACTAATCGCGGTATAAAACCATCATGGAAACTTATAACAGATAAGAGATACAACAGCCACAATAAACACAAAACACCGAGCGTGGTGGGTGAACGGTTAACGTTCTGGCCTCGCATTCGGGAGGACGCGGGTTCGAATCCCCGTCCGGGCATCCAGATTTGGGTTTTCCATGGTTTCCCCAGATCACTCCAGGCGAATTCCGGGATGCTTCCTTCAAAAATACCATGGCCGAATTCCTTCCCGTTTCTTGTCCCCATCCCATCCCACCTCTAATGACCACGCTGTCGACGAGGCGTAAAGCCCAAGCAAAAAAAAAAAAAACTTGTTAGCAGAGGTGGCTGAGAAACCATGAAGGTCGACTCAGGGTTAGCTGGTTCCAGAGACGCTGGTGGAAGGAAACTTCACCATTTGGAACTTGGACATCAAGGCGGGATAGACGTGGTACGAATTTCCTAAATATATAAAGCCCAAACCTTTCACAGAGCAAGTGGAGTGAAGGCGTTCTTCGTTGTTGCTGGTTACTCGTCAATCAGATGGGGTCTTAAAACTTAACGGCCGCTTCAGTGTTATTGCTAATAAGAGACCTGAGCTCCTCGTTTCCTTCACCTTCATTTGCAGTATAGTTAACAGCATACTACACTTCCCAAGTCATTCAAATATACAACAGTACTTAGAAGAGGCACTATACGTCCTACTGCGTACAGAGGCCAAAGAGAGTGGCACAACATTTACAACCTATAAAGAGAGCACTGCACATACAGGAAATATAACATATGAACTAGCGGTCTACAAGACAAATGAAAACGAATAGACTGTTAATTGCGCCTATTAGCCTCGTTCCTGATCTTTATTTACGGTAATTCATCCTAAGTGTTTTATTCTGGAGTGTTAATAGTTTACTCAAGTATATGACCGTTAGATCATCAAGCACAGAACCGGTAAATAGTTTTTGCTTCAAATTTTATGCGTGGAGCCATCTAAACGTCTAGTTTGCACTAGTCTCGTTAACTACACAGGCCATCGACCAGCAGTAAGGAAAGAAAGGTGTTCTAGTTACAATTTCCTCAGACACGGATAGTAAAACTTGAATCTATTCAACGACAAAAGTATGAAATGGACACAACTACTGGTTTCTAAAGGCAGAAAAATTGAAATGTCTGTCTGTGATAACTTTAAATAAAGTTGACCTAAAATAGGAAAAATGAAGACTATTTTGTAATACAAAACAAGGGATTCAATTCTAATTAGTAAAACCTATGTTTTACTTCAGTGACAGGATTCTAAAAGGCTTTCACTCGGATTTCGTTTCGGAGCGTATCCAAACACCAGAGCTTTTTATGTGTTTTTTTTTTTAGTTTATGGCTTTACGCCTCGTCGACTTCGAGGTCATTAGAGAGGGGAGAGGACTGGGGTCAAGGAACAGGAAGGAATTGGGCTATGGCCATCGCGTCATTCACCTAGAGTGATTTTGGAAACCATGGAAAGCCCAAATCTGGATGCCCGGACGGGTAATCGAAGCAGCGTCCTGTTCATCCAGCGATATCTGTTCATGTACATGAGTAAAGAAAACTGAACAATAGCAATATGCACAAGATTTCAAAAGTCTTATAACTCCAGGCATTATTAAATCAATATATAAGTTAGAATGAATATTACGGCAGTAATAATATCGATCACCAGGACATGTACAACCATCAAAACAAACAACATAACCGTTAAATCTTCAGTTACAATAAATTTTAATAGTTACTGAATGTCCGCCGATCTGATACAGCAACGGAATGGAGATATCTGAAATTTTTGTAGAGCAGTTACAAGCAACTATTAATTATACGAGTATTATCTTTGGAGAAAGTAGTTTGATATATTTCACTATTAGCAATGATTTCAGTATAAAAGTTTGAGATATAATTGCTTCGGATTTAAGCCTGCATCACTGGGAAAATCAAGGCTAAAAATGACGTTGAGTGTAACTTCAATATATTTTCCATAAAAAAGTTAAAATGTAGGTATGTGCCAGTGATATTATGCAAGATTTTGCTCTTTCAATATTCTTAATGGCTCTTAGCCATTAGGTAATATAACTACGGTAAGTTTGATTAGTACAATAATCGACGTCTTATTCTTCTTATAATATCAATGAAAGTGTTAATAGATATAATACGAAAGGCACAATAATTGAACTAGCGCACACAAGATCAAAGCAGTACCGTTGACCGACAAAGAGCAATTTATAACTTCTGCACAGTTCCCGGACACATGTAAACTGCCTCCTATAATCGTGAATTTTCAAAGGTGATGCTTTGTTGATAATCTGTATGATTGGTTTACTACAGTCTTGCACTTTGATGTAAGGGACAACAAAATTTCCTCTAGCGTGTAGTTGCTGGAACAATGTACAGTAATCACACATTAATTAATCAAAGGACAAAGTCTCCTAGGAAATGGTTGGGTAGTGGAACAATCGTTTTTCTTTCAGCTTTTATTTAATGAAGCAAAAAGTAAACAAATTAATTTTCGCCTCTATTTTCCCTAGTTTGTCAATCTTTGAATGGAATTTTTTAGTTACGACAGAAAAGTTTCTTCAGCCCCTAAGAAAATTAAGATAAGTTAGCAGCAGACAAAAAGCAATTCCTATATTCAAATCACAAATAACTTTGAGAATGGCAGTTTGATTCATCCGATGTCCTTGTTATGAAATGACCTTGACTCTGTTGTTTTCATCTTTTTCCTTCTTGCCACTTCAACATCGTACTGTTACTAATTTCTTTAGATATCTTTCATCCTCTTGATGATTATCAAGCCTCTAACAAGGTCAGTCGCATAAGATAGCATCGTCTGACCTTATGTCTGGCACGTTGTTTGTGTGTGTGTGTGTGTGTGTGCGGTGGCGGGAGAAACTTGTTAGCTATGTTTCGGCGTATCACAGGCATTATTTCAAAAACGTAATTTAGTTCCCCGAAGAAGTTGTACTACTCCAGTAATACAGAGGTAATTTGTCCAGATCCTTTCACTCGATATCCGTTTTAATTGTATATGTGATGAGGCGTTCGATCAGTAAGTTTTTTCCTTCAGCACGTTATGGACCATAGAAAATGAACGTACTGGTTAAATTCTGGAGCTGGCAAATGCAGTTTTTATATAAATAAGGCATCGCCGTTCTTAAAGTACCAACGCTACGAACAAATCATATTCAATAGCGATTTAATCCACAATTCCGGTGATTAGGAAAATGGCACCACCACATGTTCGGTGTCTTACACTACATTGAAAGTTCTCACATCACAGTCATCCACATAAAAAGCAATAATACAAGTTATACACTTACAACACTGAAAAAGGCTAGCGGGAAACTATCCCAGTTTTAATTCCCCCAAAAAAGTTATCCACGAACCTAGAAGAAAAATATCAGCAATTAACTAATCGTAAGCCTTACGCTAATACAACGTTCTCGAAATGTTCGTTGTATGTTAAAAATACATCCAACGGAATTACGAAAAAAGTCAAGGTACATAAAATTCTCGACATTACAAAGTTTGAACTGAATGTTTTCCTCAGAATATTGAAACTAAGTACTAGACAAAACCAGTACTTCGCGTGTTGTACAATGTCAGATTTTCCAGCTCCTTTTCTGATACCCTTAATAAAGAAATTTGAAAAAACCTTCCAACAAAATCAGGAATGAATCCCTTATCCTTGATAGTATGTCATACATAGTATTCTGCTTGATGGTCCATAGGTGTAACGCAGCCAGAGTGTGTAGGAGATCTACATTGCTGCAGTTCACGTATGAAACAAGTGCTAAGGCACGACGGTACAGAATATACCGTAGTGAAGGAGCAATTTGCATGGAAACGTGTCAGTCGCTATTAGCCCGTGAAGAGTATCCCCGGTTCATTTCACACGTGTTGCGGTCTAGGCTGCGGTCGCCCATGGCAGCATAAACAGGGGCAGCCTACAGCGAGTTGTTAACCTGCACTACTAGGTGCGACCTATTTGAAAGTCAAACTAGACAGAGATTCCTATCGCAAGCACAGACACTTCCTACAGCGCCTCCCTGGACTCTGTCAGGAACGCTCTAAAGATAAGAATTTGCACACAGGTATTTTGTTGATAAGGCTAACATTCGACAGCAATGACACTAGCGATAGTAGCCCCCAGTCTTTATGAAGATTCAGGCAGTAGACTGTCTTACTGCTACCCTGATGAAGTCTCAGATGAAGTCAATAATTCTTTTTAATAGCTTTGGTTTTTACAACCAGTCAGTTACATTAAAAATAGATATATATTGATGCTTCACGTGAATATAGTTTTTTTTTTTTTTTAATTCTCTCAATCTACATACATTATGCGAGAATTGGTTTTCAGTAGAATACGGACGAAACACGACGCATACAACATTCACCTCGAATCGGATACCCAACAACTCGAAGCCTATATGCTAAAGGTTGTAACGTAGAAAGCCTCTCTTATCGATATTTGGACTATCGATATATCGACCATCGATAGCGCTGGCTGAAGAAGAATATCTGTGAAAAAAAAGTGAAAAAAAAAGTACAGCAGCGCAACGTGGTCTTGAATGTAGTGTGGTTGTAAGGTGTGCTGAGAAAGTTGTGAATAGTTCCCACGTGGATGGTTTTTACCTGCAACAGCACGGATATGTTGTCTGATGTTAGACACGGTTAAACGTTTGGCATGTATCGGGGTGACCTTCATGGTTGATTTGAACGTAATAAAACTTTGTAACTAGGAAACCATCAACTTGTGTTTCAATGTGGTAATATAACCTGTAGTGTGTGCCCATCCATGACCCAAAATATTCTCTATTTTGGTAGAGTGGCGGAGAAAACATTTTCTTAATTGCAACTGGTGTGTGTGTGTGTAAAACGATGACGACGGATTTTTCTGCCATACGGTGGCGAGGATTTTTCTTCGAAGATTAGCGTCCAGAGAATCTCCCCACGCATCTCACGAGTTGTTCAGTAAGCACCGAGAAGTTTCTTCCACAGGGTGGAAAAGTGGCACTGACAACGTCACTTTCTTCCTAGTGCCGAAGGGAATACAGACAGCCGGCCTCGGTAGCGTAGGGGCCGGAGTGCTAACTCCGCGTGCCGAAGGTCGCCGGTTCGAGTCCGGCCGCGGGCATGGGTGTTTAACTGTTGTGTCTGTGAATGTCATGTTCGTCCTGTGGTGTGTCTAATTATCTGGAAAAATTCATCAGGCTGGCTGTGTGGCCTAAGATGCCGAAAGCCATTAAAAAAAAAAGGGAATATAGAGCTCTAAGTTTCCAATATTTACATTCTAAAAGTTCTTTCTCTACTCAACAGGCAGGCTGGTGGGTAAGTTTTCTTAACGAATTTCAACGGGGTTATTTTCGCTTTGCCTTCCTCACCAATGGAAATTTATTTACGTGTAAGTTGTTTTTGTGTGGATATCTATGACAAGAGCATATTCGGTGAAGTGTTTGGTTTTGCGTACAGAATTAATGAATGAAAGAAAGAAGGAAGATGGCGAAGCGTGGTGCCAGCTCAGTGCTGCCAGCTAATTGGCTTTCAATATCCGTAGATGGCCGCTAAAATGTCCGTAGATTGGGAACAAAAAATCCGGAGACTCGCTAACTGAAAGACTGAAACAAAAATTATTGAAGAAAGACTGAAAATCAAGAATACTTTTCATTTTCAGGTCTTTAAAATTCGAAATACAAATAATATTCAACATTGAAAGTAAGAAATATCTCTGAACATATTTTATACAGCGTCACTTTCATCACTGTTGCTGCTGTGCCTACATTTTTTATTTTTTATTTTATTTTTATTTGGTGACAATACATTTTCTTTGTTGACATTAAATTTGGCATATCTGCTGTAACAGGAAACGTCTTTTAAGACCTATAAAACATATAATCAAACAAAATATGAGCTTATTTCATTTCAATCGTTGGTTCACACGAGTGGTTGCAAGGAAATGATTCATAATTATTGACAATTCTGTATTTCCTTAACACTATACGCTCAAAGTTTAACAAAACACCAACATAAGGAAAAATCAAGAAATAACAAAAACTATCAAAAATCAGTAGATATTGTAACAAAATCCGAAAATCCTAACTTTTTATAAAAATCCGTAGGCCTACGGATAAATCCGTAGAGTTGACAGCACTGTGTCAGCCCGTTCAGGCCTACACTTCGAAAGGACACCTTAGAGCCAATAGGTTTAACGTCCGAGTCCGACTGACGAATCACAATCAACAGTTCTGTATGCCCTAACTCTATACGCACTGCAGAGAAGTTTGGAATTTAAGCCAGGACTTTGGTGCACATTTTGGTGATCAGAATTTGTTCACCACTACCACCTCTCCTACGCTGCGGGCCAAGTCCCGATGAGTAGAAAAATTTCTTTCACCACCGGGACTAAAACCAACTAAACCCGTGTCAGGTGACTTATATTTAATATAGATAAGGAGTATCAGTGAAGTTTATGAAAGGTAACATGCTGAGAATATGATGGAAAATAGTGGTGAGTGAGTTTGTAAGTAACACTGAATATTTTAGTTAAGATGTCGTATCAGGTAACCTAGTAGCAATGGTTCACTTTCAATAATTTCTAACAATTTATTATGTTTAACGTAACATTCGGAACCTTTAAATTATATGTATTATTATTTCAGATCATTACTATTTTTTTCTAAATTAATTTTAACATTTTGACTGTCATAGAAATAAAAACAGGAACCGTCTGTGCTCTAGAGCTAGTAGCAACCTTTTAAGCTTCGATATATGTCGATGTTGATAAATAGTGGCGAGAGAGAAGACACGTAGTTAATAACAAACAAGACGATCGCTCATTTTATTAATCAGTTTGTATGTTTTGGTCAACTTCGGAGAGATATTTTATGCAACATATTAATCTTAGTTTTAAATAAATGTTAATTAAAAGCTGATTGCCGATTTTAACTTTCATGAAAGTATCCTGTCACAGATGAGACTTCCATGGACGTGCAAAGCCACTTGACGACAGAAAAGTTGCATCTTCAGAAGAACCTGAATTATGTTTTGCTGGAAATAGGTTCGACTGTGACCAGGTTGAATGTTCTGTACAGGATTTGGCATCATTCGTTTTACGAGTACAAATCGATAATCATGCCTCGTGATAGATTTCGAACCAAGCTCAGTTTAACAATAAACTTCCGATAAACTCAGAAGGAGGCTCATCTTCTAAGATGACTATTATAGTATTATGTTGAAACGCTATTTATCAAACACAGCGTAAGGGCAGCTAAGAATTCATCATTATAATTATTTGCCCACGTTTATCCAATTATCATCCACATACTGCACACTCTTTACGAGTATATAAATAATGTTGTAAATTGGATAAATTATTATATTTCTACCAAATTGACCGTCAAATCTATGATCTTCTATCAACGCTCGGTCCTGGTGTTCTGGAGAAAGTAGGTTCGAACTCCGTTCTGACCATCCTGATTTGAGTTTTCAATTGCTTCTCGTAATCTAACAATACCATTTTTTGCTCCATATCTTCTCCAAGCACTAGTAACCTATACACTGACGAAGTAAAAATTTATATTTTTATTTAAAAAAAACTATTGAATAAACGTTTTGCTTTCTACGTTATCATACGCTTCACCCATAGTCTTTCGTTTTAGGCATGTAACTGTGACATAGGCACGACTGGATGTGATGATATCAGCTGAAACTCTTTTTCTATCTATGCAGGTTAGACTCATTAAAAGTTTTCTTTTAATGAATTCGTCATTGAAATGTTTCAAGGAAACATCACGGAATTTCACGGAATTTCACAGTTTTCTGTCTTAATTTAGGGAACAATGTATACCTAAATTGCGAGTTCCTATACCTAAATTTTAGACAGGAAAGTAATGTATTTGATTTCGTCTCATGAAATTCATGTGAAACATTTGAATTATGAGAGCATTTGGTAAATAAAAATGTGTAAACGTTATTTTTAACCTATGTAATTAGACTTTTACACAATAAAATGAATTAATGACTAAAATTTTTGCAATTTAATGAAATTTCGTTAATAACTACAGATATCTCAAATCTTTGTTCATTTTTTTCAAACAAACCACTAACATTACATCACGTGAATAACCATTAGGGAACTTGGCGTAGAAAATCACGTCTTGCATATCTGAATGAATATTGGAATATCCAGAGCAACAGTAGGCAACAAATAGGCTTATCTTAGATCGTTATTTTACATTCCTAGTAGACGCAACTACAAGGTCCTCGAATTCGGTTCCATTAAGGATACCTTTCGATGCCCAAGTAATTCTAACGTCATAGTAAAAATAATAATGACTCGCGTGAAAACTAGGCCACTGTCAGAAGTTTGTCCGAATTTTCTTCAAACAGTAGAATTAGCGTGACTGTTAGAGTGGTTTGGTGGCTCAGTGGTTAAGGCGTTTGACTCGAGATCTAAAGGTCCCCGGTTCGAATCCTTGTCTCGGGGGGATTCTCACTGGCTCTTAACCCTTCCTTCACCTCTTGTAAAGCTTGCGGTGTAATGTGAAGTACGCCACAACGTTTCCGTGGTTCAGATTCCATGTTAAACTGTAGGTCCCCTATAAACTGGTAGGATTACAGGATTAGGCTAGGCGGCTAGGATAGGGACGGATTGCGCAGCCAGTAATAAACCCTGTCACCAGGCCATTACTATCACAGGAGTTTACCTTTTTTTAGCGTGTCTCTTTAATATCATGAACGGAAAACTGTTAATGTAACCTGCAATTTCAGTAAAGTGCGGGAGAATAATTACCAGAGGTAGACAAAAATATGGTTGCTGATCTCAATCGGAGTTCTCCGTAATGAGGGTTACGTATCTCGAATCCTTTGTGACCTTGACGGTTGAGGAGTGTAACGACGGACATTTCTGTAGGACAAAGTGGTTCTGATATGATCACTGCGACGCCCAACATTTAATAATACGCCGTAGTATAAATCATATGTAAATAACATTAGGCGTTGGAAATTATGGCACAAAGTATGAAAAATTGTTGACGTGTCTACGTTTGACGGGGTGTTGATCATAACCTTTCGTTCAGATTCCTCTCTAACGTTGAATATGTTGTGTGTCTTCAAACTGAGGTTGTGGTTTACTTTGCTCAAATTAATCCTTGCCGCAACACTGCGGAAACAAAGATATAGGATTTTATAGAGACGTAAATATCATCTGTCACATTTTTGCTCGAATCGCATGTTAGTTGATTCAATCTAACTAAACTAACCATCTCATTAGTGGTTATGTACTGTTATTATTAATTAATTTATAAGTACCCATATTTTGCTAGTGTTGAGAAAATTTAAGTACATGTAACTATCCTCACGCACCTATTATGACAGTATGTCACATGATAGTGAGAACTGCAGCTCGTACATAAATTAGCGTTGTCTTGTGTACCGACTGTTACAGGTATCATTCGAAGTAAATGGCAAATTAAAGACACATTAAAACAGCTGAATAAACTACGCAACATTACAAAATCTAGGTGATTTTATAATTTTAGTGAAATCTCGCGTTTTTTTCGATGTATTAGCTAGACCGGTTGTTATTCTGGTATAGCAAAGATCTTCAAAAGCGTCCAAATGGTTTAGAAAAAATAGTACCTACGCCGTAGAAAACTATTCTACCTACAGCTAGTTTATCTATTGATTCTCTGTTTTAGATAAGGGTGTCAGGGATTGGAATAAGGTACCTAGAGAAATGATGAATAATTTACCAAAAACGTTGAAAGAATTTAAAGTTGAAATTCGTAGTGGGCAAATGTATGTGGGTGCATGAAAGAAGGAAAATGGGTGTGTAGCGAAATTGCCACCAGAGAGTGCGCTCCATTGCAATTTTAATTAAATTAAATCCTAACCTACAGTCGTACTGAAAATGTTGGTAGTTAAAAAAAGGATACTATTCATGGTAATTAAGTGGTTTCAGGTGTATACCGAATGTTCAAGAGTAGTACCATTGTTTATTAGGTTATATTATTTGTGGAAATGGGGAGAATCTTAATATCCACCCACAAGGTTACGAAAAAAAAAGAATAATTCTGATCAGATGGATGTTTTGAACCAAGGCCTATCGTGCTTCTCTAATTACATTTACACTGAGATAATTTTTAATGTTAAGTACTTCTGTTTTGTTTTATTTCCAAAGCAAATAAGAATAGTTTAATAATAATTGATATAATTGCGATGGAGCGCCCGCTCCGGTTTTATTTCCATTATGCCAGTCGTAAATGATTTAATAAATAAATGATAATGATTTATTTTTTTGTTTTCCTCAGTTATGTATTTTTCAATGTCTTGCATTAAGTAGCTATCTGTTGTTCTTTTGCGTTAGAATTTCACTGTCGTTCAAAATACTGAAGAAACAAACTGTCTCCTTTTCTATCAATTCATAGAAATTATCATCATTCGTCATCAGTATTCTATCTGCATATTTTATTTTATCAGCTCTTGAAATCGTTATTAAATGTTTGTACTTACCAAACATGCAACACGGACTTAAAAAAAAAAATGGATGACAGAAGCAACTCCTTTGAGATACAACAAAGAAAATATTTAATCGATTACAGATGACTGTATAATTATGCATTAAAATACGCGTGTCATGTGTTAAATTACGTGGTCACTACAGTTTCTCCCTGTCGATAACTAGCGAGAGAAACTACATTTAAAACACCAAAATTTAAATTAACAAAATATGCAGGAATTTGCTAAGAGTTTCGAAAGATGTATCGAGTAATGATTGACTAAGATATTTCGCTCAAGAGAAACGTTTTCTGTTCCATTTATTGCAAGAATCCCTTATATCATTGCAACTTGGAGCAGTTTCTGTCAGAACACATTTTTTTGCATCCGCCAATTTGCTCCTATCGCAAATATCCGGACAGTGACGTAATGCAGCTTACTTCCAATCTCCACACTCTAAAATAAAATCCGGTTTTCATGTTTATTTATTTACTTCTTTATTGAGAATTGATGTCACCAGGAAAATTCCTTAACCGAACTGCAATGCATGGCGAAAGTAGCATTCCAAGAATGTTTCCTTCTATTTCTGATAATCAATTTTCAGCACATTGACAGTATGGAAGCAACGAGATTGAATAGCTTTTGCCTGTGTAGAAATAATTTAAAAAAAAGTTATACGCACGTTTTGAACAAAACTCGCACATTCGGAAGGCATTAGTGACTGGGACAAACCGTCCTGATAATTGTTTCCTGTTTATTGCGTATTTTGACCTCTGTTGTCAGTTAACTTAAACGATCTTGTCGCGGGGACCAGTAGCTTAGCGAAGAATCCAAATAACGAGATGTAAGCCATGTTACAAGAGAACAATTGGTTAAGCACCCATAAAAAAAACCTAACATGGAAAATTATAGGAGGTAATGCCTCTTCTGTGAATAATACCCGTAGACTATGACTAAAGACTGAAGTTCATTTATCGTTTCTCGTTACCATTAACACTATCCAATAGCAGCACCCAATTTTTTCTGCTGTGAGGAGACGAGGACACATTTTTTCTAAGTGATTTCCAACGTGAACTGATCGGAGTTAACCGACAAAGTACACGTAGGAGTAGAAGCATAGACGTGATGGGCAGCTACATCAAAACAAGATAGGTCTTTCAGTTCCGAAATAATGTGAATCCACCTTAGTGAAGTAAAACATCTAGAGAAACAAGTGGGAGACAAGACTGTTAAAACTCCGGCTTCCGACTGTGATGGGTGACTCGTAACGCTCTGGCCTTGCATTCGGAAGGACGTGTGTTTGAATCTTCGTCCGAAAAGCCAGACTTCGATTTTGTATGGTTTCACGAAACCACTCGACGAGAATACTGGAATCGTCCTCTTAGATGACCTTGGCCAAATTCCTTCCCCTTCCTTGCCCATGTCCGATCACACCTCTAAAGCCATAAGAAAAATTACTTCATGCAGTCCACAGTCCAGAAATTCGTTGAATCTTGTGGATGTGTGTGACATGTAGGATGGTCAAGTGCTTTCCTCCAGAACCTGCAGACTGCAGTCTAATCCAATCCATGAATGCAATCCTAGCCTACTTCGAAACATAATGCAAGTATTTACAGAGATAAAAATTATGTTGAGAAATAGTGAAAATTCAGCCTGCCGGCCATCGAAGCTATACGATTCGGCTTTAAAAGAGGTACCTAAACATTGCATGAGTTCTTGAACGATGGTTAGACTTTAAAAATGAAGAACATCAACAGCAAGTTCCGTTTTCAATTCGCACTGTTGCCACGTTTAGCCGATAAAAAAATACTTACCCACTGGGATTCGAACATAGGGTCTACAATCTGCAGGGCAAGCACCTGTATCACTTTTTTTTTTTTTTTTTTTTTAAAAAAAAAGATAGCTTATTTTTTTTGCCATCCCAGCTATCTGTAAGTTTTGTTTCTATTTATTCGAATTTGTCTGTGCTATATTATTGTATTATTTTTCAGTTGGAACAATACAAGACGGACACAACACTCATGCCCTCGGCCGGCCTCGAACCGACGACGACGACCGAGCGGGGCGGTGTAACGGTTAGCGTTCTCGCCTCGCATTCGGGAGGACGGCGGTTCGAATCCCCGTCCGGGCATCCAGATTTGGGTTTTCCATGGTTTCCTCAAATCACTCCAGGCAAATGCCGGGATGGTTCCTTCAAAAGACCATGGCCGAATTCCTTCCCATTCCTTGCCCCCATCCTTGCCCCCCATCCTTGCCCCCCATCCTTTCCCGTCTCTAAAGATCTCGATGTTAAAAAGAGACGTAAAGCAGTTACAAAAAAAAATAAAAAAAAATCGAACCGACGACCCTGGCAACGCGTGGCAAGCTCGCTAGTCCGTACGCTACCAGTGCCGGCAAAATATCACTGAACCACCAGACCATTCGTATAAACAAGCCCCATTACCTTCTTTAAAGTCTGGCAATATGCACTTCTATTTCGACTCAATGCAGGTCCTTGAGATTCTAAATCTGACGGACAGCTGATGCTGTTGCATAGACCACACTCCTCGCCGAGGGCCTGTAAATATTAGGCCCCTTATTAACGTGGTGGGCCTCAATTTTCTGATAGTATCTCCGGGGCAGCTGCGGCCTGATCGAAAACCGCGATCGCCAGGGTTGTGCAGGTTATTTGTGGTGGTCACGACCCATCACGGCCTTGCCTGCCGCCCGACCACGCCCTCTTCACTTACGACGCGATCGCTCCCCGATTGATTGCTACCAGCTCCGGCTGAGCTTGAAGGCCTCGGTACTCAGTGTGGATCGCAGCAACTGGTAATTATCCGCTTCTCGTATCATGGAGTCACCAAGGCCATTTATTTTAAGCCCGTATACATCAAATTCGTGTGTGTTTTGGGCCGGTTAGATGTACTGGAAAGTTTGTACTCTAGGAGAAACCGACGGATTCTTGTAACACACTGTTTACTTACTGGTCAAGGATATTATGACACAAGGACCAGGTCTTTTTACATGCGATATAGTGGTAGTCATGGAAAGATAAGAAATAGCGATGGAGTGATTGGAGCAATAGAAAGAGGCGAGTGAAGGAGAAGTTCTCTTTAATCTTCCAGAAATTTTAGTCTCTCTTCCTGTTCACTTACCTTGCAGTGAAAATTATCATAATTTTATTTATTTAACAACTGTGTGAATACGTTAAGATGGGCTTTATTTTGCATTTCCCCTGAGAAAAATATTTTTGATCATTTCGATCATCGATCAATGTATTGTTTAATTGTTCGCAATTAAATAAAATTAGGCATTATTTTTATGGAGGAAACTACTATTATTTGCGACTTTCCCGTAGAAAAGAACTTCAGTTCAACATAAAGCTAAAGTTGAGAGGAGACAGGAATAGAGAAGAAAAATAAGCAATAATGAAACGCAGTTAGCGGTAAAATCAAATAAGATGTTATGAAAATCGTATACGTCCTAGCTATTTGTAAATGTTCCTTTTTCTCTTGAGATTTGTGAGGATGATATCTGAAGATGTTATGATATATCTGATATTTCATAAGACCTTAACAACTGATACGTAAGTTCCAGGAATTATAGTGTAATTAACAAAAATTAATAGTTAGCTTTTCAGATAGACAATTCAAAAACTATTTGGTCATTGAATGTCAACGAGACCACCGGAGAAGCCATGATTTTTTTTTTTTTAATAAATTTGTAAGGCATAGGAACTCTGATGATTTCTTGCATTTTACAGAAAACTGATTTTTTCGCTTACGATAAATATTATGCAATGCGTCTCTATCTATCTAGCTTTTACATTCTTACTTTTATTATATACTCATAAATTAATTGTAAACTTTATTCCTTAACCGAAGAAAATAATTCACATTAAATAACTCAAATTTGTCTGATAGTATATTCTTTAAATTCTTTGTTGTATTATATTAAAAAAAATCCTCACCACACATTGAAAGCAACTGGTATAACGATAACGTTAGCAAACTTATATTCAAACCAAACTCAAATTATTATTTTTTTAAAAAAATTGTTATATCTTTTCTCGATAGCAATCTTAACTTGAAATTTATTATTTTTAGTTAAAAAGTATTATATTATCAATCAGTATTCTTCAATGTCAAAAGTTTAAACAGTTCATCTGTTTAAAAATGAAAACAAAGTATCCAATAGAGAACGTTATTTGCTTCTAGTCAATATTTAACCCGTAGCTTGAAATACATCTGACGAAATACGTTTCTCAATTACCCTTAAACTGGGACACATATTACAAACTATTACGCAATTTAGTTTATGACTTCTATGTTTACAAAATCAAATCCTCAGTGGCTACAGGACATCAGTTACTTCGAATGAGATGGTTTTTACGGGTTTAAGCCATTTTAAATTTTACATGGCAAATGTAACACTATTTACTGTTGCCGCTTTTTTCGCATGGTTATAACTACGCAATTGAAACAGAAAGATATATAGAAATCTTGCAATATCGTGTGTTAAGTTCTGTTTACATAATAGAATATCATCTTCCGTCTTTTTTTTTTTTTTTTTTTTTTTTTTTTTTTTTTTTTTTTTTTTTTTAAAAAAAAAAAAAGAGATATACTAAAAGGAACTGATTATATAGCTAGCCTGTTAATCCAGATTTCGATGCTATAGTGACGATGTATGTCGGTTGACACGGAGTTAGCTGGTTCAAGCCCCTGTAGTGGCATGAACAATGATGGTGCAGAATTCCTAATGTCCATGTAACCGCTTGTATTAAATCCAAGACACTTCTGCAATTCGTATTTTGTGATGGTATACAACACTGTTAGTGATAATTTTCCCGTGAAATGGTATCACTTAACAGTAAACTAAATACTCTTCTACGCAATAATAATAAAAGTCATGTGATGCACGGAGGAAATACTAGTAGAATAACACATTTAGTTGTGTAATAATATCCAAACCAAGCTATTAACTTCATTTCAGGAGGAAGAAGACGGTGGATTAGCTAGCCGTAATTTTCCTGGAGGTTCCTGACATCATTTTCAGAAATGAAATGTAAAACAATACCAATATTACTTCATAATTCTGCAGCTTGCTTACATGTCAACAACCAGTTACAACAGGTGCGTATATTGAAAACTAAAAATGTGTGTCATACCCGGTATCATACCGTAGCCGTTTACTGTGGAGGATGTTACAACCTAATACGTGTGCTGGGCTGGGATTGTTTGGCGGACAGACGACGTCGTTTTCGTTTGAATTTGTTGGAGAATATGCGAAAATGTTTAATTTACCAGTGCAACGAAATACTTCTTCAGTCAACATATTTAGGTCGCAATGACAGGAGGGATAAGATTAGAGAAATAAGATACCGTACTGATACATTTATGTATTCTTTCTTTCCTCGGTCTGTTCGGGATTGGAATGCACTGAATTAGCACCCTCTGCCAGCCACAGTAATTATGAATTGCAGAGTTTAGTTGTTGATTTAGATGTAGAAAGATATTAAAGTATACTCTCTTACCAAGATGATAACGTCCAGAGGTGGTTTCACTTTACCTGCTCCAATGTAAAAATGTTTGTAAGTATTATTGTAAGTTTCGATGGCTAAGACAGTGAGCGCGTTCAGAGTAGAGCGTTGTTTTTGTTTTGAATAAGAGACGAGGGAAGGGACAGAGGACGAATTCCGGAGGCGGCTTATTCAAACCTACACTTCCGAAAGAACCCTAGGGGGACGCTGAATTTAACGTCCCATTCGACGGACGAATCATCATCAAAATAGTCGTATTTCCTCCAAACTCAACGTGAAAGCAATGATTTTGGTCAACAATGTTGTGATTAGGAGTCGCGTATCACTCCCTCTCCTAATCCGCTAGGGAAGTCACGATGACGAAAATTTCTTTCACCACTATGAAGCCAGGCGTCCAGCGCAGGGCACCATCATTTTATCACTACGACTCCATCCATCTTGGTAAGAGAGTATACTTTAATACCTTTCTACATCTACATTTATACTCTGCAATTCACAATTACTGTGGGTGGCAGAGGGTGCTAAGCACCAATCCTAATTCAGTGCATTCCAATCCCGAACAGAAAGAAAGAATACATAAATGTATCAGTACGGCATCTTATTTCTCGAATCTTATCCCTCCTGTCATTGCGACCTAAATAGGTTGGCTGAAGAAGTATTTCGTTGCATTCGTAAATTAAAGATTTTCGCATATTCTCCAACAAATTCAAACGAAAACGACGTCGTCTGTCCGCCAAACAATTCCAGCCCAACCCACGTATCAGCTCTGTGATACTTACGTAAGGACTGTAACTAGCGGTCACGAATCGAGCGGCTCTCCTCTGTACTTTCTCTAATGTGTCAATCAATCCCTTGCTATACGGATTCCAAATTTCACAACAGTATTCCAAATGCGGACGCACTAGAGTTTTGTACGCTGTTCCCTTTGTACGAGCATTACAACTTCTCAAAATGCTACCTATAAAACGTAGTTTAGAATTAGCTTTGCCTGCGACGGAAGTTATGTGCAAGTCCCATTTCATGTTGCTTTGTACTGTTACGCCTAGATACTTCAGGGAATCAACCGTGTCAACAACTGCATTGTTAACTTTGTACTCGTGAGCAAACGGGGTCTTCTTATTACTTATTTGCATTTCCTTGCACTTTTTGCAGTTAAGTGTAAGCTGCCATTTACGGCACCATTCCGAAATAACATCCAGATCGCACTGAATTTCTAAGCAATCGTCAGAGCATCTCATTTCCCTATAAATAAGTGCATCATCAGCAAAAAATCGCATCCTGCAATTAACGTTGTCACCGAGATCGTTTTATCTTTCGGCGTTCTTTTGTTTTATTCTTAAAATGAATGCAATATCTGCTCCTTACTAACGCTTAGGTGATACGGAACTTTTACCAAGCAAACTTCCGACCAATTATAGGCAGAACGTCGAGGAATCTCCTTTCGCTTGTGTAAATAGGAATTTGAAATTCGGCGTCAGGTGAGAGCGGCGTTGAAAGACAGCGATAGAGCTATTTCGTTGGCTTTTCGTGCAGCAAAATCGTTCGACGACTTGACACGAGTCTCTGCTTTCCGTGATGAATGTGATTTCGCGTCCTGGTCGCATGAGCCGCATTCCTCGCTGTTGCTCCCAAACCAACACGCAGGTGTTGACCGCCTTAGTTACGACCCGGTACTCCAACTCGACCTCAACTTTTGAGGATAAAGGAAAAGAAAAACTGCCTGGCAGTACAGCAAACAACCTCTGTCCGCCGACTAGGAAAGCTCGACGGGACGGGCTGGTGTAACACACACCTGACGCTGAATTAAGAGGTTCTCTGGCAGTATCTCAGTCGTGGCGAAAGCAGTGTCCTCGCTGCAGGGGCTTCGTCGGTTGTCGAGTACCATGAAAAGTCGGTCACGGGTTGGATGCAGGGTGTGATCAATGTTCGAATCTTTAGAACAAGTCATATTTTGTTCCTGCTTTCTTTTCGAGCTGAAATGCTGGATTAAATTGTATTTAATTCTTTCCATGCCTCATCGCCAGTATATGCCCTGTACACTCCCATAGGTATGAAAAGCAGTGCATGGAAGGGAAAAGATGACCATGACCACAAGCTGGCAGTCGATTTCAGGCACAAGGGTGTAGGAAGATTCTCTTTTTTAGATAAGGGTGTCAGGGATTGGAATGAGTTACCAAGAGAAATGATGAATAATTTACCGAAAACTTTGAAAGAATTTAAAGATAAAATTTGTAGATGGCAAATGTAGGTGGGTGCAGGATAGGGGAATTGCCACCGGAGCCTGTGCTCCATTACAATTAAATTAAATTAAAAATTCTATTTATTGAATCGAATTGTATTTAAATGTATTTTATATAGCATATAAATGCATATTCTGACCATTTTCCTAGTTTTGATCATATTTCGATAATATTTATGGTCATATTTTGAGGTAAAATCTAGTAGTTTTTTAATAGTACCTCGTATTCACTAGATATAGATGAGAAGAAATTAAGATAATTATTCACAAAACTGTACTTCTGCTATAAAGGTGGGGGAAAAAACTTATTTTCATTGTGGTCAGAATTCACTAGTACCATGAGTGCTGGGTGAACGGTTAACGTTCTGGCCTCGCATTCGGGAGGACGCAGGTTCGAATCCCCGTCCGGGCATCCAGATATGTATTTTCCATGGTTTCCCCAAATCACTCGAGGCGAATGCCGGGATGCTTCCTTCAAAAATACCATTTCCCAATTCCTTCCCGTTCCTTGTCCCAGTCCCATCCCGCCTATAATGACCTTAGTCGTCGACAAAAAAAATCACTAGTCAAGAATCAAAGTTATACATTATTGCCGCTGTCTAATCGTAATGTTCCGCCCGCCTTTTAATCTCGACAATGCAGCAGAAGCATGCCTCTGTCGATTCGAGTCAATCAATAAACTCAATGAAATATCTTCAGGCATCGTTAAATCTATAGTGGATCAGTGAGTAGACCTAACGCCATGCCGAAAGTAAATATTCTGAAAGTGTGAAATAATGTAAGTGAATTTAGACAGGAGTATTTTAGTGCAGATGAAAAAGTTCTATTTTGTAAATTATCTGAAATTAAAGTGACTTCAACAAAACGATTTAAAATTTAGTGTTTCAATGGTGCAGCGAGTGCACGGAAGCAAATTATGCTGTCTACATGAAAGCGGCACTACTACATACAATAAATACTCTATAGTTGAGCATGTTTTGATGTACTGTAAAGTAAATTTAAATGTCTGGTCCTATTTTGTTATTTTTAGGTCATATTTACCCATTTTTAAGGTCATATTTGCATGCTTATTTCTATCTTTTTTTTTTGTTCATAAAGATCCGAACCCTAGTTATCACTAAACCTTCCGTACCGACGACCAAGTTACAGTCATATAAGATAGTATAGTATACACGCTTAGTGATTCATCTGACAGAAATCTCATCTTCTTTAAATCGCAGTAAAAATCTTTGAGAATATTCTCCAAACTAACGATTATAGCTGCCTTGAATGGAGTTGCTCCTCAGTGGCAACTATCTTCGATTCTTCAATAAATAATTTAGTCGACAAAAAATGTATGCAAAGTGTAATATACTGACTTTTGCTATTGAAATGGATTTTATGTTATGGTTACAAACATAGAAATACAGCAAATATTGCTTACAGAGAATCTTTGGGAACAATATGAGGTGTGTCTCTTGATCATCCACTATCATAATCTCTTCCGAAAAGTTGCATTTTCAAGAGGTGGCAGAAACGAATTAAATGCACAAACGCGTTTTAAACATTTACATACAAGATAAATTCAGAAGGACAGGGAGAGATACAAGAAAGATTAAAAAGTAGAGCTGCTCCTTTGATTTTTCCAACCTGTTTGAGATTCATTAATGCTTCACAACTGCTTAAAACTATAATGCATAAAGGACAGTGTATCATTAAATATCTTTCTCGCAGTTGTATGTTACACATACATCTTTCTAATAAGCATTGGTTTCATAAAAGAATTGATGTATCTTATTTCGGTTCACTTTATGCTCTGGCAATGCTGTTTTGTGTCATTAATTATTCAACGAAAATTATTATTAGATTGAAAGTCATAATATATCAATTACCATGAATACTACACTCCTGTACTGCTATGTGTTCTCTGTCTTCTTGTATGACGTTAAATCGTCGACATTAACGGAAACAATCAGTAAAAGGGTAGAAGCTTTTGCAATGTGGCTGTATCGAAGAATGTTGAGGATACAATAGACAGACCACATCACAAATGCTGAAGTGTTGCGAAAAATGAAAAAGAATATGATAATATTGACCACCATAAAAACACGTAAGCTGCAGTACCTTGGCCACAACATGAGGAACTATAGTCGTTACGAACTCCTGCAGTCTATTCTACAAGGGCAAATACCCGGTAGGAGAAGAACTTCCTGGCTAATAAATAATCTAAGAACATGGACCTCAAAGACAACTACGGAGCTAATCATAGCGTCTACTAGCAGACACATGACCGCCAAGATGGTTGCAGATATCCGGAACGGATAGGGGCCAGAAGAAGACTTTTGACTGATTAAATGCAATTCTTGATCCTTCCTATTTTGCACTAACCTTTTCATCTCAACATACTTCTTACACCCTACATCCTGCTCTGTCTTCCTCTAGAGTTCTTATCTTTCACTTTTCTCTCCACTAATAAATTAATCTATCCTTCCAGTCTCAAAACATGAATTACCATCCTGTCTCTTCTTTCTGTAAGCCTCTTCCACAAACTTCTTTTCTCAACCATCATTTCCAAAACTAGTTCATTTCGTATTTTATCTGTCTATTTAATTTTTAGCATCATTCTATAGCACCACATTTCAATTTCTTCAATTTTCCTTCTTTGAGGTATTCCGAAATTCCATGCTTCGCTGCCATATAGTGCTGTGACACATAGAGTTTTAAAAAGTTCCTTCTAAGTCCTGGATCAATATTCGAAACTAAAAAATTCTTCTTTTTCATGAAGGCTCTTTTTGTTATTGACATTCTACTTTTAAACATCATTCCTGTTTCGGCCATCAGTTATAATTTTACTTCCCAAGTAACAGAATTCACTTACTTCTTCTTCCGCATCCGATCATACTTTTATATTTCATCTACAATTATTGCTATTGTTTATGCTACATTTCATTACTTTTGTCTTTCGTTGATTTATTTATTTCAGTATTTTGGGAATTTTAGTTGGGATGTTTCCTCCTGCCTTTCCCGGTGTGCAAGTGTATGTCTGTGTGTTGAGACTATTGTGCTGTTTGCGTTGTGAATGAATGAAAAACGAGTGGAAGGAAAGTTTGGAGACAGGTGCCCACCGATTGATGGTTACTCTTCCGAAAGACAGTGAAAGGAAGGTCAAACTTAGCGTCCCCATCCAACGCATAAAGCACCATGTCATCTGATCTAACAAAATGCCGAGAAATTTGGGATTTAACTCAGGATTTTGAAACACAATTTGGTGATCAGGAACTTTAGACCACCATCTCTCCTGCTCTGCCGACCAAGTACTGATGGTGAAAAATTCTGCCTCCAGTAGTGTTCGAACCAGCCAACCACCAGTCAGATGTTGGAACAGCTTGGACCAAAGTGGTGGGCAGTTAGAAAAATACACAACGTACAGAGAGGAATACAAAACACTGTAGAAATGGTAGGAATTTGTATGGTCAGTATATTTTCTCACTTCTGCGAGATACAAAAGTACAAGTGTTGAGAAATTTCATTTAGAGTGAATTTTTTTTAAAAAAAAATTACGTTATTACCCATTGCCAGAATTTCATTTCTTAGCTTGGGAAAGGAAATAAAAAGAATTGGCTACCCAAACATATACAGGCAGGATGGATAAAACTTGCTGTGGTCTAAAAAATAATGTGTGAGTAACTCATCATTACGTGTTTTCCGAACGAACTTAATATTATGATGCTGTGTTTTTTGAAAACAATAATAATTATTCACTGTTCATCGTACCCCGGATTGTTCTGTGAGTGTAAAAAAGCAAGGTATTCATTCAAGTCATTGCTTCTTCACTTATTTATCAACGTTCCGAGTCAAAGTTTTTACGTATGAGAAAAAAGTTACGTTATCTTTCAAAAATTTACCTAATAAGTAAAAACATTAAATAATGTAAATTCAGCCTAATCACTATTGTTAAAGTATTTATGGCCCTAAAGAATTAAGTTAGAACAGCCATAACAATTGCCACAAACGTGAGTGCGTTGATTTCATAGCTTGTTTAATTTTGTATTTCTGTTTGACATCAATAAGCATGGACTCGCGTTCTGGAGGACGCGAGTTCGAATCACCGTCCGGATATCTAGATTTTGGTTTTCCCCGTTTTTCCCAGATTATTCCAGGCAAATACAGGAATTATTCCTTCAAAAGGCTATGGCCGTATTCATCCCCGTTCCTTTATCAAGTCCTTTCCCACCTAAATCTATGTCAACTTAGATAATGTCCAGCGACTGGTAAGTAATCTCAACAGATTTTAAGACATATTATCTGTGGTACAGCTTTCATAATTCGTTGTATCTGGACCTCAGTAATCAGATTCGAATAATAGCCTACAGTTTATAAAACAATTATTATGAAAAACTCAACGGAAATCTTGTCACAACTACAAGATAACGAATGTTTACTCACTAACCCAACAACAGGAGGGAGGAATAGGAGCCCCTTCCTATCGATTATGACATCCGGTTTGAAGACTTCACTTATAATAACATGAATATCCAGTAATTTAGCAAACCTATGGTGTTCCCTAAACATGGGGTATTACCTGCAATCTGTGAAGACTGTCATTTTACCAAGTTGGACGTTCTAACACTAGGGTATTACCTCCGAACGATTGACAGTATCAAATAGCGATCAAATTCTTCTGACACACGAACATGGATTCACTGTTGTACCTACTGCCTTATGAATCTTTCAGGAAACATCAAATTCTCGGGACAATATAATTTTTCCAAAACTTGCGTATTCTTTCCATTGCCGGTCATTCTGAAAACAGATGTGAACAAACAAAAAGACAATTTGGACGGTCCAGTGCTGAATATAGAGTTTTTAGAATTGAATTTTGTATAGTCACATTATACCTTTTCAATGTACAAGTAAATCAAAACAATTTACTCAACTTCCACTTTAATTCATGTTTTATAAAACTACAGGTAACAAAAAAATAACATCGCTTAACTATAACAACCATTTCTTCAGGCAGAATCGAAATAACGATTCGAAAAAATCAGGGATTCTACCGTTATACCAGTCTTGAGAAAGTAGTTTAACCATTTTTAACGTTATAAACGAAATAAATCAATAAGATAATACTGGATTTGCCAGTAAACCAGTAGAGAGCAAGGACATTCTATTGATTAGGGTTAAAAAAAAAAAAAGAGTAGAAAAACTGGAAACGGAAAAATGAAAACTATGATGATTGATAAGAAACGAAAACTGGTGTAATAAAACCTGATGGTATGACTTCAAAAGTAAATAAAAGTAATGGATTGTGTTATATCTTGGAACGAAAATCTCACTTTATGCAGCTCCTATCTTCTCAATTCTTTCAAAGAGTCAGAAAATATCTTAATTTATGTCCAACAACTTTTACAGAAAAGTTCGTAACTGGTGTAATAAAACCTGATACTATTACTTCAAAAGTAAATAAAAGTAATGGATTGGGTTATATATTGGAACGAAAATTTCACTTTATGCCGCTCCTATCTTCTTAATTCTTTCAAAGACTGTTTAGTAACGTCTTCACTCAGAAAATATCTTAATTTATGTCCAATAACTTTTACAGAAAAGTTCATAGATTCCTATCTATGTCATAAACTCTTAATTATAATTACCTTCTCCAGGGCCGGCACTACAATTCTTGGGCCCCGGGTAAGCGATCTTAACCCCCCCTCCCCCCGTCGAAAATATTTTACTTTACACTTTGGTTTTTTGGATAAGTCAGAAAATTTTAATACAAAAATGTTTAAAATTATTGGTGCAGATTTTAAAATTTGTGTTTGATTTCTATTTATTGAGTCACCCAGGCCGGCGGGCCCCCCTTTGATGGCCCGGGCCCCGGGTACTTTTGCCCCGCTTAACCCCCCCCCCCTAACGCCGGCCCTGACCATCTTTACCTATCTCTCTCGTTGGAAATTGTTTAGTTCCGTCATTTACCTAAACATTCGCACTGAGTTTTCTGCATCGTACATTAGCAGACATGAGCAAACGCAGTTGATACTCAACGAATTTATTTCACCTGCCAGTTTAGCTGCGTGCATTAAGGTGCCACCACACTGAACCATGGAGGTGGAACGGGACGAGGTTCGAGTCCTGGATCCCGCCTACCGGGCATGCTGATAGCGGTTTTAGGCAGTTTCACACAGTAGTCTGTATTCAGTCTCAATCTCCGCTTCGTAAACTATACAAAAATATACTAAACTCTCAGAACTCAAGTTACACGCTTAGCAGACACGAGGCAACAGAATCATTCAAAACTTATGGTGGTTTTCTAGGCCGCGCAGTGCAGCTGAATTATATTAATCAGTACCCGCCACAGGCTAGCCCTCGCCATCTAGCAGCCATCACCTCCAGCACGATGCTTAGTGCAGTTTCAGCTACCCGGGCGTTTGATGTTTACCGACTGGCTGACAGACAGAGGCGGCTCCCATCTCACGGCCCGCTGTTGATAGCTGGACCGGCGCGTCCGGCAAATGCACGAGTCGTGGGAAGACACCTTTGGGATGACAAATCTGGATGTAACAGTGGCGGGACCTCCACACTCCCATCCCCTTCTTGATTCAGGAAAACTACCAGGTTTCTATGAAGTCCACATTGGCTGTAAAGGGAGAAAGAAAAAAAATTCTCGTCAGAAGCATTCCGGGCTTTGATTCCACTATAAAATATAGGTTCCCTATCCATTTATATGTTCCGGCATGACAAAGAGACAATCTGACAACAGGTTTTAAGGACATTAGACATTATTACAATGTTTGTTTCATCTGCTTAATCATCTATGAGCTGAGATCACAAAATTTTGTTTATTTCCAAATGTTTTCACCTTTCTACAGCATTTATTTACTGTCTGTAACCGTTCTTTCTCTTTAATACTCTCCACATTCTCCACTGTTTATCTCCGGACAGATCTGTTAACTCACAAATTTTCATTTTAGATACTCTCTTACTAACTGTAATGGAGCTCATATCCCGGTGGCAATTTCGGTGCACCACATCTACTTAAACATTTTTACCTTAAAATTCTTCACGACAGGAGATGTTATTAATATGGTTGTTGGCCATTTTTCAGCAGTTCCTGAATAACAAATTTTACAAACAATTGTTTTGAGAATGTTTTTTTATTGCTGAGATGCGTTTCGTCCTTACAGCATAGGGCATGTTCATGTTGTATTAATGTTATAATTAACATTATATATATATATAACTGTCGGTATAGTCTCTCTCTCTCTCTCTCTCTCTCTCTCTCTCTCTCTATATATATATATATATATATATATATATATATATATATAATATATATATATATATCAAGGGCGTATGAAAAACATTCATCAAAACTATTGTGAGCAGACGGCGTTTTATTTAGGGAAATTTATTATCTCCGTGATTAATTCGTTCAGTCCCTCACTTGCTTACCTACTAGAAATGAAAATTTTAGTACTCCCACATGCATCAAATCGATTACTAATTTATTATCATGGACCTCTCTTCTCTTCCACATGATTTTTAAAACCTTCCACCAATAATTGTCCAAGACTCGTGCCAATAAATGTCAATATTTATCCAGGATTTTTTTGCAATAAATGCCATATGAATGTTCATAATTTTATGTGCTTTTTATTTTTTTCTCCGATACAAATTTTCTAAAGATCATGAGATCATGATGAACTGAACATCGTCAGCCAAGGCTCATGAGCATTTCGTTTATTGTTAACATGATTAACACCAAAGACTACCGTAATACTGTGATTCGTAAATAATTATACACATTGTTGAAATACTAAACAAGGATGCTAAGAAGTAAACTTAACACTGAATTTTGAATATCTACGAATGTAGTTGATTACAACATCTGCGTGAACTAATTATACGCCCGAATGTACATTACTTAATGTGCTATAGATAAAATACTCTGAACATTGTGAAAGCTGATACTCGTTAACACGTAGTAACAGTGAGGTGCCTTGTCTTGTCTCCTTCATTAATCCATAGTATCTGGCCTCTCAAGACAATCAGCCAACCTGGACTGAATTTTTTTACGAACGCAGCATTAAGGAAAGTTGGAGACCAGGGAGCGGCGCAACCAATTAGGTCCCACAGTTACTCCAATCAAGCAAACGAACATTCGCACTAAGTTAGATACTAAACATGTGCCATCTCTCGCCATTAAGCTGTCTGACTCTGAAGTCACACTGGCGTTTCCAGAAGGCCTTGTATAATTGGAAAGGAAGAGGGGATCGCTTAAGATTCAAGGATACTCACTACTGTCTATAGACGCAGTCGTGCCAACATGATCGTTGTATTGCTCCAACCGAATCGCCTTACTGCCAGTTCCAGATAGCCATCTGACTTCTGCGGAGACCAACAACACCTGCTGTCACTTGTGGAGGGACATCTGACAGTCGCTCCCGAGGTCGCGCTTATTAGCGATCAGAGATAGCGGAGAGTGCATAAGCAGGAGCGTCGGTAACAAGTGTGGTCAGTCGTAAAAAGGGGAGGGGCCGTGCAGATCTGTCGTGCAGCCTAATGAACGTAATTTATCTGCACCGTCAGTGGATTTGTTCCCTCAGTAACCGCCATTACAGAAATGGCGTTTTTACTGGCGAGCTTGTGCAGCCAAAACGACGTTAATGAGGAAAATGTTTGATCAGATATTCCAGTCAGTGTTTCTTGTAAGGCAAGGGTGATGTTTTATTCAGACTGCTGCTAATGCATTTAGAGAAACTGAGCATATCTGTTGAATCGTCAGGAAATGTTCGCTGGATGGACCACACATCAATATTGGTCCTTGTTAAGTAAAATAGTTGACTGATAACAAAAGGTGTAAAATTACTTAGTGCAACGCTTTATGTTTTCTTTGGTTTCTGAAAGCTAAATGTAGATAAACCCAAGGGAAAATACATAATTGCTTCAAAAAGTGATTTTAAGTGGTTTTAGTTAAACTTCTCTTAAATCAGTTTGTAAGGGTCAAAGTCCTTTCCTATTGATTATAAAAATAATTATACTTTTCAGTTTCCGGTGTCGGGTTAGTATTGCAGGCTTTTATTTACCCCTACACCCAGTACCGGGTTTACACCACTGCTAAAAGTATATTGTCTTTTAACTAATGTAAAATTACTTGTCTAAGATAAACACATGCAGTTTATTAACTTTCAGATAAAGTAAAATTAATCATTTACTTATCTTACAGTTCCTTTTGCAATGTATTATTATATTCAAAAACATAAGTATTGCAATTAATTCATATTGTTCCTTCTTCCTTGTCCTCTGGCCTATTTACTTGAATATCCAATTTATAATTATACATCCTTCCTGCCAGAATTTCATTGTCTCATTAATGTCAACTTCTCAACCATCTTCTTCTCATCAATATTTTTTAATAACGAGAGATCCTCCTCCACTTCCTTCGGTCTGGTTTGGCATTCTCTGATATTTAAAAATTTAAATACCAAAGTTCAGTGGTGGCTTATGTGATTTGTGCATATAGTGATAACACTGAAATTTTTCGATGGATTAATGATCTTCATGGTTGAAGTGAAAGATGCCTTGAAGAACAGCTCAGCGTTGGCTAAGATTCTCAGAACTTAAAAATTTACAATATCTCATTATCTGCGTGTGCTGCCTGTGAGATGTACCAAATCAGAAACCCTGGCATTACCAATTAAATTCACCCCCCAACAGAGCATATGGAAAACAGTTAAACGCATTTTTCACATTGTATCCATATAGCCACTTATTTATTTATGTATACACAAGGCGAATTGTTAAATTTATTCAGCCTAGATGCTTAAGTACTTTCCTGTAGCTACGAAATGTTTAAATGTGGTGTAGGTCTTCCCAAATTTTGCACATTAATTTTTTCGTTGTAGGATAGTAACGTGAATGCCTTCTTTAATAACTCATTAATATGATTCATCTCGAGGCGATACCCTACGCATCTTCGATGATTGAAAGATATGGCCAGCTTTCAACCCATGAACTCCAGACTGGTAGCTCTGCCATGATTTCTTGCATTCCACCTAAGGCATATAAAAAATCTCAGCTGCTGCTGCGCTCTACCGACGATGTTACTAAAATTTTTGAGATTCCTGTGACAGGAAGGTTGTCACAAACTGCTACGTGAATAGCTAACCCTTTCCCTTCCGAATTTCCGCGAAGCAGCCAGAGCGCATGCGCGATTTGTGACAAATAATATTTGTCACCGCGACGGTGAGATAGTTCATTGATGTGGCCAACAGATGGTGTTCGATATTTACCCACCTGTCACAAGTAATCGTTTATTAGAGAATGCCGCATTTTTAAATAATTATTGCTGTTTCAACATAATTTTTTTTTTTTATAATCGATTAGCAAGTAGTGCCATGTCACAGTGTCACTACGCCTACAACCGCCCCTGTCAATATTAATTATTTAATGAGAAAAATATGCTTTAATGCCAAATTAGACGAATAGTGAGGTCGTGTACCTTAGTTACAACTATGGACAAAACAACAGTGGAGATGAGCAGCAGTGAATTAGTATTGTTGCCCATTGAATCAAAGTAGGTACCCCAATTTACCAGTTTAAATCTTCTATTTCTTTGCATTAATGATGTGACATATTCGGATTTGGTCGGATTCTCACTCCCTGGGAGGAAAGTTGTGTTACTACTTGTTTGCGAATCGTGTAACTGTGTTTTGTGTGTGCTAAGTGTATTTTTTGTTTGATTAATGCGTAGCTTATGAGGTGGAGACTGGCGACAGTCCCGGCATTCCCCTAAGTGATTTAGGGAAACCGCAAACAGAACGGTCGGTGCACAGGGACCAGGACTCAATCTTGTCCCGCAATACTTCCGTGAGCCCGTGTGTGGCGCCTTATTGCTCTTAAGACACACTGGTGAATTTGCCTGTTTGAATGGTCTCTAACAATAAGAAACATCGTATTTAGCTGTTTATTCTTTCTGATTAATATATATATATATATATATATATATATATATATATATATAGTCAGCTAGAATATCGACCGGTTGAAACTGAGATAACATTCTGCTCTTTTAGATGTAAGAAACAATAATCAGAGCCTTTTGAAGCCCTCTTTAAGATTCTGAATGAAAAACAGAGTCCTTATGGATTTATTCATCGTTAGGTTGTCTGCCAGAGCCATATAACTGCTGAAACCTTTAACTTACAAATTAGTAATTTTGCACTATTTTAGGTCCTATTCCATAAACTACGATTAAAACATAAATCATGGAGAAAGAATAAGATAAAAATAATTATAGATAATTTAATCTAGAATTTTTTTTTAAAAAAAGTTTCAGAAAAGCTTCATAAGTATTAAATGAAAATATTAATACCACCGAATATAACAACAAATGGATTTTTTTTAATTCAACAATTTACACTAGGTTTTTTTTCCTTATTTTTTACGAAGCACAAAAGAATTATTCCGCCCCTTCCACCCATATTTTTGATACTTCTGATGAGATAATTCTTTCATAACTTACAGTTGTACAGTCTCCTAAAGATAACTGTAAAATTATGGGTATCTTTCTGGATTTTATGTCTTCCGTAGAAAGATAAATCAGTAACGATGGCAAATTTTACTCTTCAATAAATAAATTTTTCGACAAAAAATGTACATAAAGTATAATATATTGGCCTTTGATATTGAACTGGATTTTATGTTCAAGTTTATAAACATAGAAATACAGCATTCCGTTCGCAAACGCGCCATGCAGCACCACTGCAAATATTGCTTACAGAGAAGCTTTGGAACGAATATTGATGTGCATCTCTGGGTCAACCACTATCATAAAATCTGAAAAGTTGTATTTTCAAGAGGTGGCGGAAGCAAATGAAATGCACAAACACGTTTCAAACTTTTACGTACAAGCTAAAGTTAGAAGGACAAGAAAGAGGAAGAAGTAGAGCTACTCCTTTGATGTTTCCAACCTCTTTGATAGCTTATAAATGAATCTCAAACAGTATTAACTTGAAAACTGCTTAAAAGTATAATGCATATAGGACAGTGTATCATTAAATTTCTTTCTCGCAGTTGTATATTGCATATACTTCATTCTAAAATGCATAGCGTTTACAAACAATCACACCGAGATGGGAGGAGGCCAATACTGGCCTCCTACCTATCATTCGGGAGGACCGGGGTTAAACTCGGTTCGGCCATCCTGTCTGAGGTTTTCCGTGGTTTCCCTCAGACACTTAGGCGAATGCTGGGATGGTTCCCTACAAGGCCACGGCCGACCTTCCATCCCCCTTCCCTCCCCGTAGTAGTAGATTGGCTGAAAAGAGTCCCCTATGACTCTCCAGCAGCCCGCCTTCCAGCCTTCTGCTGGGAGGAATGAAATTGTAAAAAAAAAAAAAAAAAAAAAACAAACAATCATTGATTCCAATCGTTACAAGTTTTCTGTCCTTCGTCTATTAAGTAATAGTTTTTTGTGCCATTAGTTATTAAACCAAACGATCTATCTTATTAAAAGTGGTAATTCATCATTTATTACGAAGATGAGAATCTTGCGCTGCCATGTATCCTCTGTCCTGTATGGCGTTGAATCGTCAACGTTACCGGAAACAATCAGTAAACAGTCAGAAGCTTTTTAAATGTGGCTCTATCGAAGAATGTTCAACTGCCGCTGACAAAACATACTAGACCATTGGTGCTGACGGAGCGCTAAGGAACAACTAATAATACACCATCAAGAGGACCAACCAGAAGTGAAGAGAAGATCATTCAAGAGAAGACAGAGGGAGGAAATGTCCCAGGACAACAACCCCCATAACAACTAGCTTTAAGGAAGAGATTGGTGTGAATTGAGGAATATTGAGGATACCATGGACATACCACTACACAAATACTGAAGTGCTCCGCAAAATGAAAAAGAATATGGAAATATTGTCAACCATAAAGCTGCAATATCTTGGCCTCATCATGAGGAACAATAGCCGTAACGAACTCTTACAGCCTATTCTACAAGGAGTAATACCAGGAAAGAGAAGTGCTGATAGGAGAAGAACTTCCTGGCTAAAAATCTAAAAACATGGACCTCAAAGATAACTGCCTATTTAATCAGAGCGTTTACAAGCTGAGATCGTTGCTGACATTCGGAACGGATAGGAACCAGAAGAAGTCTTTCGAGTGGTTTAATGCAATCCTCCATCTCTTTCCATCTTGCACTAACCTTTTCATCTCAACATACACCCTACGTCCTCAATTATCTGCCTCATACATTCTAATCTCTGTCTCCCTCTACAGTTCTTACCTTCCGCTTTTTCCTCCACTAACAAATTAACCTATCCAGCATGTGTCAAAACATGAATTACCATCCTGTCTCTTCTTTCTGTAAGACTCTTCCGCAAACTTCTTTTCTCACCCATCGTTTCCAAAACTATTTCATTTCGAACTTTATCTTCCCATCTAATTTTTAATATCCTTCTAAAGCACCACATTTCAAATGCTTCATTCAATTTTCCTTCTTTGTAGTATTCCTAAAGTTCACATTTCGCTACCATATTGTGCTCCACACTTAGAATTTTTAAAAGTTCTTTCTGAGTCCTAGATCAATATTTGAAACTAAAATATTCTTCTTTTTCATTATGGCTCTTTTTGCTGTTACTATTCTGCTTTTAAACATCATTACTGCTTCGGCCATCAGTTGTAATATTACTTCCCAAGTAAAACAGTATTCACTTACTTCTTCTATCGCATCCGATTATATTTTTATATTTCATCTACTATTATTGCTATCATTTCTGTTACTTTTCATCTAGTCTTGCTTTGATTTATACTTGGTCCAAATTCTCCTTTCAGTATTTTGTTCATGCCATTCAGTAACTACTCAATATTCTCAGCCTGTTCTGCCATCATGACAATGTCATCAGTAAGTCGTAGCATTGATTTTTTTTCTCCTTGAACACTTATGACACATGAAAATTTTTCTTTCACTTCCTTTATTGCATCCTCTGCATACAAGCTGAATATTAATGATGTATGTCTCTCATGATTATTTAATTTTATTTAGTAACTTGATTCTTATACAGTGTATATTCTTCAATCTCGATACGAGGGACATCCAGAAAAAAAAGGGTTTCAAGTGTTCTGAAGGACGCAGGGAAATTGTTTATTAAAAGGTTGGCACACCTGCATGGAGAGGGGTCCGTAACAGTCAAACCGAGCCCCACTCCAATTCAGTTCGTTAAGATATGTCGTCAGAGAAGGAGCTTCCTTCAAACTCCGCAGGGGCCGTTCGCTCCATCTACCGCTGATGTGAGATTCACTCGGTTATCAAATTCCTCACTTAATAATCAGCAGCCAAAATTCATCGTCAGTTTGTGGAAATCTACGGGCCTGAGGTAATGTCACGTCAGCACGTTTACAAGTGGGTTAGTTTGTTTAAGGAACGTCGCACTGACACACATGACGAAGAAAGGAGTGGGAGGCCGTCTCTCGTTTCAGAAGAGCTTCTGAAGGAGCTTGATGAAACAATTCGCAATGATCGTCGTGTGATTATTGACAGCCTTCATCAAATGTTCCCACACATATCTGGTAGTAATGGGTGAAATGGTCGCAGGAAAGCTTGATTACGGGAAATTTAGTGCAAAATGGATGCCAAAAATGTTCACTCCGGAACATCGCCAAAATCGTGGTTTGGCCGCAGGTGAATTTCTTGAACGTTATTAAACGGACTGTGAGGCATTCCTTGACTCAATTGTCACTGGTGGTGAAAATTGAGTATGTTATTATACTCCCAAGTCTAAAAGGCAGTCCCAACAATGGCGTCATACCAATTCCCCAACGGCCAAAAAATTCAAAGTGCAGTTTTCAGAGACGAAGATTGTGACATCTGTTTTTTGGGGCAGAAAAAGATGATTTTTAGTGGGTTACCATCAATGCTGTCGCTTATTGTGAGACCTTAAGAAATTAAAAAGTAAGATAAAAGACAAAAGGAGAGAAATGCTAACTAGCGGTGTGCTCCTCCTCAACGACAATGCAAGACCCCACACGGCTCGTGTCACCCAGGACTTCCTTGTATCCTTTGGATGGCATGTTGTGACCCACCAACCCTATTCCCCGGACCACACGCCCTCGGATCTTTTCACCAAATTAAAGGAGTTTTGGGCGTGAAACGTTTTCCAAAGATCAGGAAGTGAAAGAGACAGCGGAAAATCGGGTACGGAGGCGGAGCGGTGCGTGTACGAGGAGAGTATCATCTTAGGGTACGTCCATAAACTACGTGGCTAATGAAAAGGATGAAATGAGCCCTTATTTAGCATCACCAGTGTCACCATTATCAACTTATCCTTTAGACTAATGGAAAGATATGAAAGTAGTATTCCCGCACTAGTGTAAGTTTGTCCATGAATGCATAACAGTTCCAGCCACGTCATTACCTACAGAACGTTTATCATCAAAGGCAGATAGTACAATGTCGAAGACAAGAAACAGATTATCATCGAAGCCATTGGATAAATTAATGTTTTGTTAATTGACTGAATGGAGGAAGAGTCGGAAGTGTAAGATTAGTATATTTTTTAGATATTTAATACCACATTTTAATGAACCATGGAATTTGCTGTTGATTTGAAATATAAGTTTAAACTTTTTTAATTGATTTAATTTATAATAATTCTTTTTTACACAGTACAACTACAAAAATGAACATAATTTATTGCTACCAGTTTCAGCGTCATAAAAAAGTGGCCAATTCTGATACATAAAAAAAAGAAAACCGATTAAAATGTGAAATTAAAGTGCAAGTGCAGTCCCTCAAATAATAGTATATCCCTATCCAAATGAATAATTTGAAAAATATCATCGATACTTTTCTTTAGATACCTCAAAGTATCGATACTCTTTTCAGTACTTTAATTCTTATTCTTTCCGGTACTACTCATGAGTACAGTATCGATACTTTCATTCGATACTATGTCCCTAGGATTACGAAACAACTGTAGTGCTACACTAGTTCACCTGAAGCGTTGGAATCTAACGACAATGCAGAACAAATTCGTCTTAATCAACAACGATTTCGGTCACAAGAACGATGGGTGTTACATGAAGGCTCTATCTTTCTCCCTTATCCTTAGGCTGAGGAGTTGCTTTGAAGAAGTTCTTACCATTTTTGCATTGCCTTTTTCAACTTACGTTTACAGGGTAGATTGTTTCTTTTTCTGGGTCACGTTTAACTTAACTGTTGAGCCTTATTTTCATACACACATATAAAGGGTGCTCACAGAAGGAGAGGTAGAGAACAGTGTATGGACCCATAATTACATCTGAAGCATGGGCGGAAACGTTACCACAACGAGATAAAGAGACACAAAGACAGTAAGGCCACAATACAGAATGTAGTGTAAAATGCTTTATTGCACAAAAAACAATAATAAATAAAAAAGTATGACTTAAAAGCATCACAGGAGGTGCTCGAAATTGTGGCCATTGGCATGTATGCACACGCGGCATACACAGTAGCATTATTAGTTAAGACAGTCAATAACATAAATTCAGCTTGTAAGCTTTGTAATTTGTGAGTAAATGTAAACTGTCCTCTCCAGAATGTCCAGGAAGTATTACGTTCCACATTGCTGCTTCATCCCTGGAACAGCCTACCATTACTTATAGTAAATTTAACGTATTTTGCTTTTATTGATGAAACTTAACGTTCCTGATATTCCCAACATTTATCGCATTTCGGGATTACGCTAGAGTTTATTCAGTGATTTATGCAGTCGTAACGTCAACCTCTGCTAGAAGTCTTTTTGCCTTTCTCAGCTGTTGCTTGGGGGGTATATTACAAATCAGTTACTACTACGAAGCCTGTCTCGTTACAAATACAATAGTTTACTTTACCACTTTTCAATTTCCCTGGATCTTCCTAGCAAACAAAGTACATTATGCGTTATCTGTCCATTCATTAGGCAACGGCTAATGTGGTCTCTCCTGTTAAATTTTGTATGAACTACTTTCTTTGGGACAATTGAACTCCACCTTTCTTCGTCTTCTGTATGTGAGATTCGTTAAATTTTTTACTAAAATTATTCATATCATGTTCCACCTAAATATACATTTATTTCGAGGCCTCACATTCAAAATATTTCATTTAATTTATTTTTATACAATTCGTCTTTCTGAAAACTTAAAGTCGATCTATTCAATATCTTTTTGTAGCCAGTTCTTCCTGCTTCCAATTCATATCTCTCTCTCGTTCATCTCTTCTCTAGTTATACACAACTTCTCCTTATCAACGGGTTTTCTGTAGTCGCCCTTTGGGGCATCTATAAATTACGTGAGGTAAAATAAGGGGGGGGGGGGTCCGGCGAAATCTCACCAAGGGGGAGGGGGTCAACGGAAATCTCACGTGAGAATTTTTAAAATTGGGTAGGACTGTAGAGCTAAGAAAAAAAAGTCTACAACTGACGTGAAAGTTGATTTTAGGGGGGTATTTGGCTGAAACGTGTGGGTAAGACCTAAAAAAGGGTCTCAAGAAGTTGCAAAGACGATCTGTAGGGGGGATCTCATGGGACCAGATTTCACCACAGGGGGGGGGGGGGCGGTCGGGCCAGATCTCACCAAAACTTCACCAGAGGGGGGGAGGGGGTCCAAAAATCCGGAAAAAACACCTCACGTAATTTATGGATGTCCCCTTAATACTTTGCTGTATATATAATGCTGCAAAACAGTACTACTATTGATAATTAAGACATTCTTACACATAATGAAATACTTTTGCGTAGACCTCACACTTTCAAGTTAGCGCGATGTGATGTCCTTTATAAAGTGAGTGAAAAAAAATAACATTTTTACTGAATTTTATTTATATCCCGGTCACTAGTGATAACAAGTTGTGTGTCACTTTCATAAAAATTTAATAATAATTTCAATCAGATACAGAGAACTTTTCCTCCACCTGGGTCCTTTATCGTGTACTGAGCAACCCAATGTTATTACAGTTAACGCCATCTACTTTACGTTAATGCATGTTGATACCAGATTACGGAAACATGACAACGTTTCAAACCATCAATTCCAGAAAGAGTATGAGGACAAGTAATAATATGAAATGTACGACAGCTTCCGGCCTACAGAGATAAACTAAAATATAAAAACAAGAAAGACAAACCCACATTACATTTAGTAAAATCATTAGAGTGGTTTAGTCTGTGTCAGGTATGCCAGATAGATACACGGAAACAAGTTGTGAAGTAACAGTGGGTGGTACAAGAGCCTGTCTTGTTAAAACATGAGGCAGCCTCAAACGAAGAGCCAAATGATGTTCCGTGTCCATCACAGACTTACGGCACGTCCTAAAATTATGACTCCTTGAAAGCTCGAACCGAGAATGAAGGCTTAATGGTAATGGTAGATACGGTACCTTGATAATGGAAATTTTACTCAGTTCACCGTAGAGGACAACCTATTCACTTATTTTCGAACAGAAGGCAGAAAAAGAAAATTTTATAACCTATAGCAAGTTGGACGCTTCATAATTTTGCAAGGACAAAAAAAAAAAAAAAAAACCTTCAAGGGATTCTGGGTATCGTAATTAAATCAAAACTACAATTAAGTATATAAAAATTGTTCTCGGGTGACTAGCCGAGTTAAATCAATGATATATTTACACCTACGTCGCCATCTATTGGTGACTTCACCAGAAGATGACGACCACAATTCAGATCGCCGAAATATTGTTACTGAAAGTGTAATTATAACATTGATTTAACTCGGCTAATAACCCGAGAACAATTTTTACATTCTCAACGCCGAGAAAACTGCCTTCTTATGTACAGTTAAGTAATGCCCCGACATAAAAATTACTGTAGAACCTATTTATGATATATAATATGTTTTGTTTGTAAACTAAATTAATTACCAGATCATATAACAGACTGCCAGAGAAGCAAAGCCTGCGCGTCTGATGTAACATTACAGACTTACACTCGCTATTCGTCTGTCTAGCACAATTCAGTTAGTTTTAAAAATTTAATGCTAAAAATTCCATTTATCACGAAAAATATCATGTGTCCTTCCTTTTCTTTACTTACGGCTTTACGCCTCGTCGACGTCGAGGTCATTAGAGGTGGGATGGGGTTGGGGACAAGGAACTGGAAGGAATTCGGCCATGGCCTTTTGAAGGAAGCATCCCGGCATTCGCCTGGAGTGATTTGGGGAAACCATGGAAAACCCAAATCTGGATGCACGGACGGGGATTCGAACCCGCGTCCTCCAGAATGCGAGGACAGAGTGTTCGTTAACCGCTCACCCACCACTCTCAGTGTGTCCTTCCTGATGAAACAAAGTATTTCATTGTCAAATTTCATCAGTACTAGTATATAATAATTTGGTTACAAATAAAATAATTCAATTCGAGCTAGTACTCGCCAGTTAAAGCGCCACCATACTTGATCCAGAAGGTACAAGGGACCCAGGATCGAGTTATGTCCCCCGCGAATCGTTCGTCCTGACAGCAGTTTCTAGACGGGTTTCTGTCATCATCTAGGCGAGTGCAGTCCCCAATCTCCACCACATAAACTACACATTTCACAAACAAAAATACACTTATCACATTGAATACGGGTAACATGTTTCACAAACAGAATGCAACACATCCGCTTATCACGACCAAAACGACAGGCCTAGCAAGCCGGTAGTTGAAAGAATGTTGCTTTTGAAAATAAGCTCAGCCTCTGCAATACGATGTGCCAAAAAATCCACGACAGTGAATACGTTCAAAAATTATGACGATTATTGGGAGCTACTATAAACCCAAAATAAATAATACTCTGCTGTACAACTGTACCAATTCTTTTCTTCGAAAATATCTGATGATTTGTGTTATTACAATGTAAATAGCGCCTGATAAGGTAGTATTTTGCACATGTCAAATGTAGCCATTAGCTGGCTTAATGGACTTAAATCCTTGTAAAATGAGTTTTTATTATTATCAGCATATTTTATAAAATCCCTTAAATCCAATCCAATTTCTCTAATACCAGCACAGCGGAAAATAATGTTTATGATATTAAGTCGTAAGAAAAATGTACACTATTTTTGTGTTATGACTTATCGATGTAGAGGTAATTACAGCTAAGAAACTGTATGGACTGCAATGAGAACAAAGTGAAGGTAAGAAGATCTAGATTCTAATAACAGGCCAAGATTTCAATTCAGGTTCTCTATTAACAATAAATTGTTATGGTGTTTTAACGCCTTACACCAATGCTACGCGTTTGATTGCTCCATACATTATCACTGCATTGTCATAATGAACTCCTTCTATAACACAAAATATTCCATAATCTATTTGCAAGTTTCGTACGTCTTTCCAAAGAAATGCATTTTATGCAATCAATACCACTCTCTCGACACTGCTGTAAGAGCGGCGGACGATCAGCATTTTCTAGTGCAAATCTAATTTAGAACCGATGATGGACCACACCAATTTAAACAGTTTTTAATCTGGTGCATTGCTTAAAAAAGATTCAGGAATTCAAATTCGGGCTATTTAATTATTTATTTATTTAAAAAAGAAACACCGATCCACCGCATGTTTCACCTGATCACAAACTTATACCCAGTTAACATTTCTAACCATCAGCAGTTTGTTGTAATTAGAAATATATACAAATTTTTCTGAAAACGAAAAATTAAAACAAAATGTAGCCGGCCTTTTCAACCAACTGCAAATCTATTTATTGTACTTATTCTACTGAGTTCTTTCTCGTAACAGCTGTAAGAACATGACAAACCGAACACAAAGCTTAATTGAAATCTCTCCTCTAGGCAGGACATGAAGCGATCGCGTTATTCACTACGATGACGGGGCTGGCAATCATTTGACCCGGTTTTGCAATCTTCGCGATGTTATCCGGAAGTACCAGCAACAAAAATTTCAGATTGATGAGAAAAAATTAAATACTGCTCCATATTTAACAGAGTTAAACTTCTACGATATTTTTAAATTGTTAAGGTATAGGAAGTAGAGAAAGTATAATTAAGATTATTTATTTATTTATTTGTCGTATGGCTAGCAGCTAATACAATACATATAAATACATACAATGACAATAACGTTGGTAGCGTTCACAAGTTGATGTCCAGTTCTTCCAGTCATTCTATGAAGGAACTTCTAGCTCCAAAAACATCTTCAAATGGTCCGTCATACTTCCGTAGAGGGCATTCCCTGATAATATGCTCCACACTCTGGGAAGGAGCACCGCAGTCACATGCAGGAGAATCCTGAAGACCCCACTTATACAGCATGGCGTTGCATTTCGCATGGCCTGTTCTTAGGCGATTTGGTTTGACCCAATGGTCTCTATTTAGATGGAATCCTGGAAGTCCAGTTGTGGGATCTTTAATATCTGGATGTTTTACAGATGCGGAGTTCCAGCTTTGTCGCCATTTTTCCATGGCATCAAAGTCAAATACATCTTGCCATGACGGATTTCTGGATTTAAGACGAGTGGGGGGTAAGTCATTTAGAACCTCGTGGATTGGGAGATCCTGTGGATGATAAGGATAGTGTAGTTTTATCAACTTACGTGCCGTTGCTTCTTGACGTCTTATCTCTGGAGATCTTGCTGATTAGATGTAACCAGAGGACTGGGGTGGATTTTAGGGTTCCAATTATTACTCTCATACACTCATTCAGGTGGACGTCGATTTTTCTAGTATGAACACTACGTTGCCACACTGTAGCACAGTACTCAGCAACAGGGTAAACCATGGTGAGAGCGGTTGTTCTTAGTGTGTCCGCATCAGCTCCCCACGAAATACCAGCTATCTTCTTCGTGATGTTTCGTGTTTTCAGTTTCTGACTTGTGTTTTCGAGGTGTTTTTTGAATGTGATGCCAAGATACTTAGATTAGAAATTATGTTTCACCCTCTGGTGGCAGAAGTTAACTTTGAGCTGCTGATGTGCATTCTATTGCTCAAGTGGAATGCGCATACTTCTGTTTTTATCGGGTTCGGACAATGTCTACACTTCCTATAAGATGCATTCAAGGTTTCTAAGTCGTTAGAGAGAATGCTCTCATCAATAAGATTTTAATGGTATATGATAACTGAAATCAGTATTAAACAAAGATTTTATTGAGTTTTCGGATGTTATTCTGTGATATCGAAAATCCTCTGTATTGTTGTTTCAGAAACTAAAGTGATTTATCCTGAAACATAGGTTGAAGACAAACGTTTTATTGGAGTGAGTGTCGGCTTTGTAGATGAAGACAGAAATTGGCTGAAGAAAACTCTCCAGGAGAAAATTTACCTGTGGGCGATGAACAAAATTGAACTATTGGCGACGACCAGCCATCTCAATCCCATGTAACTAGAACAATTACGTTAAATTACGTACTAAACAATCATATTTTAATATTCTTATTTTTTTGTGAACATTGTAGGAATTAATGGCTGTTGAAATGAATAAAGAAGGAAAATGTACGAACTGAGAACTTTCTTCAATGAATAACCATCGTCAGTGTTCTGCACTAAGGCAGTTTTTCACATGGGTGATCTCCTGTATTCTGTCCTCCTCTTCATGCCCATTTAGTTTCCGTGTTCCTTGATATCATAGGATTGATATGATAGGATTCTTATGCGTGGAGAGCCATGCCATCTACTGCTTAAAAAATATGTGGTAGTATCCCGGTAATTTCCACATAGGCAGTAGGTTGCCCAGACTAAAATCAGCCTTTCACTATGAGAAGTCAGACGTTGTTTGTAGCCGTCCATCTGAGGTACAGTCGGTGCCTCAACTCTTTGTTTCAACCACAAGTGGGCAGGTGCCTCTTCTGCCAGCTTCACAGTTCCGAAATCTCCGCTGTTGCTGCAGTTGAGATTTTCATTGTTATCCTAGCAAGGAACCCTTACAGGCTTCTATGAACTCCAGCTAGTTGACCCGAGGTTTTTATTTTTATTTATTAAAAAAATAAAATAAACAGGTGTTACTCCTCCGGCTCCTCCTTCCCCGTTCCTTGCGAAATGAGGACCGGAGCATGTCATTGACTTAACGGATTTAATGTATAACAAATAAAGCTAATGAAAATCAAATGAGAATGAACGAATAGTATTCACAAAAATAACAAAGGCTGCAGCTCGACTACACCTTACCCCCTTTTTTTAATAAACAAACACATGCTTTACACATCATCTTATTCTTCCATCCTTAAATCCTACAAGCAGAAATTAACTACTTGAACGCTTCAGACTGACTTAAGTATTTTAAAAATGAAAACTCTGAATCACCATATCAAACAATGTTGCTATGAAAATGGAGCTATATGTAAATTTTGCTATAGTGCAGACGAAGAGTTCACGACAGAACATTTCGTTGTTAAGTTTTTAACCAGTATCCACTTTTGTTTACCGGTGAACTGTGTGGGGTATCGGTCTGTGAAAGATTAGCAGAAGCGATTTCTGTAAATTTTATGATATGTTGTGGTGCCACGAGACATAAGTTGTGATAAAAGTGTAAATAATTATAATTTGGGACTCTAAGGTGTAGTATTCAATAAGTAATAAGAAATTTAACTAAGGATCTTAAGTTTGCTGTAGTGAGAGTGAGGCATGGGTAATATTTTGTCATGGTATTTAAGCATGCTGTTGTAGGTCAGTCATTATGGCAGGAAGGACACGCTAAAAGACCAGTCAACCCATTCTGGCCATCCCTATTGGCGCGGAGAGTGCCACCATCGCCAACCCTCGGAAGCAAAAATTCATCTCTTGAGAGGGGTATTATCTTTGGGTTCGTCCATAAGATAGAGGGGCTGGAAAACACAAAAAGAAATTCGTGAAGTCACGGTTAGTAACAACAACGTGAGAAAGACATAAAACGATCGAAACTACAGTTAGATGGAGAGTATTTAAGGCCCACCGAACACAATCGGACCCTCAATTTTGTGCAGTGTGACTTCCTGCACCGGAAGTCTGCCCAGCAATGGTGTAAGTCCATTTTTCTCTTTCATGTTCTGTACTAATGCCCACTCCAGCTACGGTGATCAGTTAAAGTAAGCTCATTTTGTGAAGATAAATCGTTAGTATTTGGAATACTGTTTGGAAGTGTTTTAGGAACTTGCTGAGATAGAAAGTGATTGGGGCACGGAAAAGGATTTAAGTGTGTAAATGTTGGTTGCTGGACAATTTGTATGTACTTGATTAATTGAATACGTGTACCAATTGCTAGTGTCGATCTTTTTGTCCAATTTCCTTAAATAGGACACAATATAATTTAAATTTGTGTGGTTGAGCAATCGACTCATTATTATTATTCTAATTGTTCCCTCCTTTGACCTTGCTATTAATAAGTGATTTCCTGAAAGTAAATGCAGACAATTTCCGAAAAATGAAATCCGGTAGCTAGAAATCAACAACAATTATTAAATATGGATGTAGGAAGATTACAGTGTTTGCAGAGGTAAGTTCCATACTTAATCAGTTATCGGTTATAAACTGACTAATCCAGTTACTCTAGATATTTTCCTTTTATATTTCGACTGTAATAAAAATGGCCTAGCCGAATTTTGGAGTTGCTCACGTCCTTAATTCTGGTGTTACAATTCATTCCAAGTTTATTAAGAATGAAGAGAATGAAACTTATTATTTACTTTCATCCATGTGAGCCCATGATAACGACTGTCATGAGCGTTCACTCCTAGTAATTTGAAACGCCAATTTCCACCTGCTGAAAATGTTACCTCTAGGAATGAATTTCCGCTTTTAATCGTCTCATTGTAAACTCTTAACATAAAAGAAACATTACTCTGAATTTATTATTCGCAAACAAGAAGATAAATATCCATTACCATTCCGCCTTTCATGGCAGCTGTTAGTAAGATAATACAAGTTAAATTCGAAATTAACTTTTAACGATTTCCGTGAGACATCCTTCCTGTACCTGCTAGCAAGTTCTGAATAATAGTAAATGAGAATACAGAACATTTAGCAATTAGTTTAAAAGTCCTAAATTGCTAATCTTTTTTCTCACGTCGAGTTTATTAGAGTCAGAATGGCACTGGGGACAAGGAACCGAAAGGAATTCGGCCATGGCCTTTTGAAGGAAACATCCCGAAATTCGCCTGGAGTGATTTGGGGAAATCATGGAAACCACAAGTCTGGATGCACGGACGGGGATTCGAACCATCGTCCTCCCGAATGCGAGACCAGAGCGTTAACCTCTCACCCACCTCGCTCGGTAATTGCTAATCGCCATTTTGATTACACACTGGTTCATACCTATCGAATACTTGCAAACTAATGAAAGCTTTCGGTAGAGAAAGTGTTTTGTTGGTTGCATAACGAAACAAACCTTCTGTTCCGATTACGATTATTAACGTAAAATAAAAACGTGGCATCTTCAACCGAAACTTTCACGCTTGAGAGTCATTATTTGCAACAACACTACAGTTTTTTCTTGGCTGATTTGCTAAGAGTGACCGTATTACAGTAAAATGTATTTTTATGACACCTTTTTCAGAATGAAGCTATTATTCTCCGTTCACGTTTATAACCCAGAGGTTAGGGGGTGTGGTTTACAGCCTTGTGGAATTGAATGCGTAGTTGAAAGACGCAATGTTGGTGTAGCAGTCGTAAAATTTCTCTGAAAGGCGGTGTAACTTTTTGCACCTTTACACGTGGCCTGCGTTAGGTCCACACTTTAAAAACATTTCCGGCGGCGGCTGGCTACATAATTATCGAAATTTGAGAGCAGCTAATCTGCCGAAACTGTGAACTTTTATGGCTTCCTCCTCGGCAAGAACACATGAGGAACGAAAATTAAGCAATTCAGCGCGAAGCACCTGTGTTAAACACTGGCTGCGCTACGTGGACGGTAAAACAACATTGTGTTTCTAAGTGTTCTGCTACACTTAGGGGTTGGTGAAAATGTGCTTTAAAAATAATAACGTGGCATTATTTTCAACACTCTCCTTCTGTAGGACAAAACGTGCAAACATGAAGCTAACTGTTTATAATAACCGAGACGTTTGTGTTTAATTGGTCGCCAATAAATCACACGTAGAAGAAATCTTATTACCACTGACACATACATAACAAATTTTGGTAGCATAATTTCAGAGCATTTATTGTTTAACAATTCCTTTTAAGCTTTTCTCATTAATTTTAAAACTAAGTTACTTGATTGTACAACTTTTTTCTTAAGTAAACCCTCAGCGTTCTGATAATTCTAAAAGTTGTTTTGAAGTAATATACTTAGCAAAAAAAAATTATAATAAAGATAATATTAGGAATAACTCGGTGAAAGTGAAAAACTATTTTCCATATGTTTAAAGAGAACTTCTACTAATGGTACCTAATTTAAATCCATAATTTTAATACTTCAAAATAAAAAGATTTTTTACTCATTTTTGGTCCGATTTCAAAATTTATGCTTTTATTTGAAGATCTAGTTTACACACCGAGCTTTGAAGATAAGGACTGGGACGCGGGTTCGAATCCCCGTCCAACCGTCCAGATTTCACTTTTCCACGATTTTCCGAAATCATTCGAGACGAATGCCGGAATGATACTTTCAAAAGACCATGATCGAACTCGTTCCCGTTCCTTGCCTCCAGTCCCTTCTTACCTCTAATAAACTCGATGTTGACGAGGTGTAAAGGAATAAGGAAAAAATCCAGTTTAGATTTTTTATTTTCACCTTAAAGCTAGTCACATTTAAAACTCACCAAAATTTACAAATAATTCTACACAGTGGTAAAAAATTTTAAGTGGCAACGTCGTGCCCAATTTACTTTGTTCATGAAATAACATCAATGTTCAGATTGATACGAACTTGCAGCAGTCAGTTCATAATAAAATAAAATGTTTCAAAACTGGAAAGTAACGGTAACTACTCAGCGAACAATGGTAAGGAGACCTAAACATTTATAACAATATTCTTGTAGATAGTTTAGTTTTTATGGCCGCAACATACGTAGTTTGCTGCGACGTTTATATGTAGCTGAGGCGATAACAGACAATCGATGGACGATATTTACATATAATTTTAACTTAAACTGTTTTATTTGTCAATTCAGACATTGTACACGTAACACGTGGGTTATTAATAATAATAAAAAAAAACAAGCTGAAAGCTTCAGGGGCCACCCATAAATTACGTCTCACAAATTTCATGATTTTTGGAGCCCCCTCCTTGTCACAGGTAGTCACATTTGTGTGACGCCTCCCTTCCCTGGTGTGAAATCACATATTTTGCAATTTCAAATTTAGTGATCATTAAATTAAAACAGCACTTTAAAAAATTATTTGTATATCTCTATTTGAAATATTCTTTTTTTCATAAAATCACCAATAAATAAATGCTCTTCTTGGGAACAAGATAAATAAAACATTTTAGAAAATTTACAAAACATTACAAATCAAATGAACGATACAAAATTTAATCACCTTGTGTCCTTGGACTATGAACCTATAATTATATATTATTTAAGACTAGCATAGCAGTCACTTAGTTCTCGATTTGGATAATGTTAGGTGGCCACCAAGTGCCAACAAATAATACTTGTGGCGTCACGAAGCTTATGATTGTCCATCCCCCTTCCTTGTCACACGATGTCACATTGCGATCACACCCTCCCTGCCCCTTAAGGTGTGACGTAGAGGCGCCAGAAATGAGTAAATTCTTCCAAAATGACTTTCAGAATGAATGAACATTTGTCTAAAGGAAAGTGTATAGACATTCTTATAAAAAAGGAAACACAACAAGAAGATGTGACGTTTCGAAGCCGGTATGCAATTTCATCTTCCACAGAAGACTTAATCTAAAAATAATTGTTTAAAAAACATAAAAACCGCCTTCAAAAAAGGGCTCTAAAAATTTTAAAATAACTTTATACTCTGTTTAGAAGAAAGTAAATCTAAATGGACAATATTTTACATTACTGTTATTGAAATTTTTACATTAATTAGTTATTTTTGGAGTCGGTGCCAGCTGTCAGATCGCACAGATCGAATTACTGAACTTTATTTGGTGTTCGAGGCGAACCGAGAGCACGACCAAAGTTCCAAATATTTTACAGCATGTCGTGAGGAAGATAGTTTTATTGCGGGAGACAGCTTAGGGAAACAAATTAACGGTATGTTATCTGTGGTTCAGCCTCGTTGGTCATCCAGGCATATCTCTGGCGGTATAGTGTGAGTTGGTAGGCTACTTCATGCAGTAAACACTTTATAGTTAGTATAATATCGGTGTATCATCTATATGTTTCAGTTTTGTTGAAAAATGTTTCTAGAATTAATTGTAGGTAAGTAGTAACATGATTTTTATGTGTTATAGTTATTTATTATTGTTTTTTATTATTGTTTTTATCTTTTTGTTTTTCTTGTTTAGGCTGGCACCGACTCCAAAAATAACTAATTAATGTAAAAAATTTCAATAACAGTAATGTAAAAATATTGTCCATTTAGATTTACTTTCTTCTAAACAGAGTATAAAGTTATTTTAAAATTTTTAGAGCCCTTTTTTGAAGGCGGTTTTTATGTTTTTTAAACAATTATTTTATTTTTAACTTTTTAGTGGTATTGTAGTTTATTTTAAATACTCCACAGCAGTTCTCATTTTGCGAACTTCCTGGTAGCTCAGTGGTTAAAGCAAATGCTTTCAAAAAAAAATCTGTCTTTATATACCCTAACAACTTTCAGAATGGGGTGAATTGGATGCTGTGTTAAGTAATGTCAGTTTACATTTTGGTCCAGGCTGTGTTTTGATCTAACCATAACAGCTGTTAAAGCTGCTGCTCGATAATCGAAACATGTAACATCTGGACATTAATACATACCACATACTCAAGTCTGTCTCTGGAATATATCTGTTCGATCTGGCATCACACAGAAAATATATATATTGAATTGGTTTTCACAACATAAAAGCTCGGGGTCAAAGTTGAAATCTGACGTACATGTTGAGACATTAGGACACACACATTTTATAAATATTCTGCGATGACTTAAAAATAGCTTAATTGAATTTAACGGTACTTAAAACTTTGGATTTTGTAAAGAACTTTGTCAATTATAAAGGATGGGGGTAAAGGAGAAGTGGGGTTTGGCATTTGGATACCAATGTAGACTGTCTTTTCTGATTGATTTAAAGTATACGTTTGTAAATTTCTATTGATATCATATAAAATTTTTAGGTGTGTATAAAAAATAATTAAGGGGTGTGGAGGTGAAGAGTAGTTTGGTTTTTGTTAAGGTAGTGTGGACAGCATTTTTCTGTTTGTTTTAAAGTATACATGTACAAAGTTCCATCGAAACCAGATAAAAACTGTAGCTTTGTGTAAAGAACATTTACAAAAATTAAATGGGGTAAGGCAGTGAGCGGTTGGGTTTTGTAAACAGAATGTTTCTCTTTGTCCTTAAGTATACATTTGCAGTGTTACATCGAAATCTGATAAAAACGGTAGGTATCTATAAAGAATATTGAAAATTAGGAGGGGTGGAGGTAGAAGGGAAGAGGAGTTGGGCTTCTGCAACCTAGTTTAAACACAATTGTTATGTATTTTTTAAAGTTTACGTGTGCAAATTTTCTTCAGAATCAGATAGAAACTGTGCTTTATATAGATTAAAGGGGTGGAAAGTGGGAGAGAGGTTTGGCTTCTCTAAACCAAATGCAGAGAGTATTTTTCTGTTTGTTTTGAAGTTTACATGTGCACACTTCCTTCAAAATCAGATAGAAACGGTAGCTTGATATAATGAACATTGTCAGTAATTAATGGGGTAGAAAGGGCAATAGGGTTTGTGTTTGTATCAAAGTAATGTGAGTAGTACGTTTCTTTTTCTATTTGCTTTAAAGTATACACATGCGAAGTTCCACCGAAATCGGATTAAAATGTGGGTTTGTACAAACATTAAGGGATGTAAAAAGGGACCTAGGGTAGTTTTTTTCTTTTTTGGTCAGAAATCTTCTCCATAAAAAAATACATATATGTGCCAACTTTCATAAAGATCGATCAAATGGTGTCATCTGTAGCTTTTCAAAAAGAAAATTGACTAAAGTCAAGGAGCGGAAATGGGGAAAGGGGTTCAGTTATTGCAAACCAAAAGCTGACATTTTTTTTCTCTTCGTTTTACAGTAAAAGTTTGCTGGATAAAAACTGTGGGTTTGTATAAAAATTAAACGGCTTAATGGGGAGTGGGGGTGGGTTTTTTTTTTTGGTCAGATACCTTCCTCATGAAAAAATACATATGAGTGCCAACTTTCATGGTAATAGGTCATATGGTGGCTACTGTAACTTTTTATAAAGAAAAAAACATTGACAAAAATTTAGGGGTTGGTAGGAGGGAAAGGGGTTGAGCTTTGGCAGACCAAATTTTGACAAGATTTTTCTGTTTGTTTGAAAGTATACATTGGCAAAGTTCAATCAAAATCAGATATGAAATATAGGTTTCTATAAAATTAAGGGGTATAAAGTGGTAGATGGGGTGGCTTTTTTATTTTTTGGTCAGAAACCTTCTCCATGAAATATTACATGTATATGACAACTTTAATGGAGATCAGTATAATGATGTCGACTTTAGTTTTGTATTAAGAACATTGGCAAAAAGTAAGGGGTGGATAGGGTGAGAGGGATTCAGTTTTTTTCAAACCAAATGTTGACAGCATTTTTCTCTTTATTTTTGACTATACATGTCCAATGTTCTATTGAAATCGGATAAAAAATGTGGATTTGTATAAAAATTAAGGGGTGTAAAGGGAGAGAGGAGTTTTTTTTAAAAAAAAATTTGGGTCATAAACCTTTTCCATGAAAAATTACATATATATGCCAACTTTAATGTAAATCAGTTAAATGGTGTCGGCTTTAGCTTTGTATAAAGAACATTGGCAAAAATTAAGGGGTGGATAGGGTGAGAGGGGTTCAGTTTTTTTCAAACCAAATGTTGACAGCATTTTTCTCTTTATTTTTGACTATACATGTCCAAAGTTCTATTGAAATCGGATAAAAAATGTGGGTTTGCATAAAAATTAAAGGGTGTAAAGGGAGAGAGGGGTGTCTTTTTTATTTTTTGGGGTCAGTAACCTTTTCCATGAAAAATTAAATGTATATGCCAACTTTAATGAAGATCAGTTAAATGGTGTCGACTTTAGCTTTGTATAAAGAAAATTGGCAAAAATTAAGGGGTGGATAGGGGCAGAGGGGTTCGGTTTTTTTAAACCAAAAGTTGACAGTATTTTTCTGTTTATTTTTTACTATACATTCCCAAAGTTCCATCAAAATCGGATAAAAAGTGTGGGTTTGTATAAAAGTTAAGGGGTGTAAAGGGGTAGAAGGGGTGGTTTCTCAATGAAATTCATATGGGACCACTTTGGAGGTATACTCTATCCACTATAAAAATTTCATTTAAATTGGTTCAAAATTGGCGAAGATATCGCTGAACATACATCCAAAAAAAAAAAAAATTCAGACGAATTGAGAACCTCCTCCTTTTTTGAAGTCGGTTAAAAATCGTGTTTACTTGACGCGAACCTCTGGTGGGAGGTACTAGAACCTCTGAATAGTTTTATCACCTGAAAAGCCTCCTTTGTTTAGTTTAAATAACTTTGTTCTGAAGACGTAAAAACTCAAACTCTGCTTTGCTCTGTTTATTGTTTAAGGAAAGAGCTGCTGTAACAATCTTTGTAGGAGACAATAATTTTTAAGATAAATATTATTTTAATATCTATTGCATTTTTCATATCTGTCCCTGATATGTTAGTCGATTTTTTTAAAATCCATTTCTAGATGAAGTAGTTTCTCTGATTTAAGAATTGCGGTACCTACGTGACTAAGGATTTGTGTATTTCCGACAATAGAAGAGTTCTTGTCACTCTTACCTATGAGCACTGAAGAGGCGGAAAATAACACGGTTGGTATTCAAAATGACTCAAAGGTAATTACAGTGCAGTAGCGGTGGGTCTGTTCCCAGAAGTGCCTTTATTATTTCGACTAGCATCGCAGTTAGATTTTCATTTAACTGCAAATAAAATAAAATTCTATTATTTATTTGAAGTTTACACTTCCTTTTAGCTATATAAGCGGAAATAAAATCAAATGCAGTTATTTATTTGAAATTTTCGGATAGCCAAGCAGCGCCGTGGTGGCGGTCAGTGTAACTAACACTTCGGGCATTATCGAGACTCCCCGAAGGTGCCGATCTATCGAGATGAGCGCGTCTCAGGCAACGCCTTTTATTAAAGAGGATGATTGCGGCTTTTCGGAAGGCCATAAGAAGCCTGGTATGCATGATGTCATCAGTGGACTGGTGGACAGCGGATGCCAGAAGACTCTAAGCGACGTACATAGAAATACACGGATCATTTTGAACAAATGGAAGATTCTGAGAAAGACAATTACAGAAATTGGAGGGAACTTCGCAGTCCCTATATAATATATGACTGGAAGCAAAGTAAACAAGAAGAATCTTACATCCATTAGGATGATTCTACGTTGCCACTGCAAAAGAAGATAGTCCTATTGCCCGACAGTCACAAACTAATAAAAGTATCAATAGGGACCTGTAGCGTAACTACTTGCTACAGCTTCGGGACAAAATGTATCAAGAAAAATATCACCCTGTTTCGGATTATATCATTCCATCAGTTCTTATATGTGCACTGCTGTTAACATAAGAAAAATAAATACATTGCTTAGAACAATTTTGGCCACCATATACCGAATTTTTAGAACGCCACCGAGTGACAAACTTCGATTTGCCACGCATACTGCCTTAGTTGTGGTTGCACCTACACTTTACCGAGGAATGCAAACCACAGATCACATTCAGTTATATTCAAGCCTTCCCAAATCTATGAACACAAACGAGAGAATTTTCGTACCGGTATTTTTCTAGATCTTTCCCAAATCTTCTTATTTTCTAGTACATGATACCAGTATACATTGAGTGGACGGCCTTTAAAATTGATATGGTAAAAGAAAAAGAGTTGACCAAAGCAGATCAGAGAGGGAGATGGAAAAGAGGATACGTGGAACAAATAATAAAAACACATAAATTAAGACGTCACGCTCCAATCCTGGCAGTTTGGTTTAAAGTAAAAGCAATTGCCTCTTGATCCAGGCTACTGCTTGTCTCTCGACAGGTGGTTAGCTGGTTCGAGTCCCCCTGATGGAATTCTCACCATTCGAGATTTGACCAGTAGGATGGGACAGGTGACGATGCGCGATTCCTAATCATCTAATAGTGCACCAGTTCAGAGTTGGATCCGAAACTTCTCCACGGTTTATAATTTTAAAAAAACTGTAAAATATTTTAGGAGGTATGCAACAAAATATGTGTTAATAACAGGTGCGCAATGTGTCGCCCATCTGCGGCAATGCATGCCTCAGCCCCTCGGCGTAAGCAAACACGCAGTGTTTGAAAGTCTTGGTTGGTCCTCTACGTCTTCAATGCATGTCGTAACATACAGGACCAACCAAGACAGTTTCAAAGAGCGTCATTCCTTACGCCGAAGGGCTGAGGTATGCATTGCCGTGGACAGCGTTACATTACGGACCTGTTATTAACTCGGAAAGTTAGCGTTTGCGACTCAATATTTATCAGACATTTCTGTCTTATTTTGATGCATGCTATCACCTCATAAAATATTTTACACTTTTTTTAATACCCTGTATAGTATTGGTAATTTTTCCGTTAGATGAAGACATGTATCTTGGCCTGAATGGACGGTACTGTGTTTCACACTTTCCCTTTTACAATCATTCACAAACAATGATCTACAGTGTTTAAACACAGCATCATTCATCTACAAAAATGATAGTGTACACTTTAAGATTTGGGAAAGCAGTAGGAAACTACCAGAGCTACATATAGTCGGGAAGTCGATATAGGTGTTGCAGCACACATTACATAATAACAGCTCCACTGCCTCATGCCCGACATGGTGCATACTTCTCCTTAACAGCAAGGGCTAGGATATTATTCTCACTGACGTAAAATCTTGAAGGAAGAAAAAGGCCACAAAGTGCTCCCTACGTCAGGAGTTATTTTTGAATTACGTTTAATCTCCGAGGCGGCCACTGGGGGGATTTCGTGGGCAGCTTGACGCGGAACAACTATTAATGATATGGCGGGGACGCCGCCCGCCTTACGCGCATGTAACACGTGAAGTGCATTACGGTGTGAAATGGGAAAGCGTCAAGCTGTCAGTTCGGCTGAGAGGCGCCTACTCCAAACACACCAACCCGGACACTCGCATTACACTCCCCACAGCAAGCCAATTATCGAATTCCTCTCACCCCCATCACCTCTTAAGTCGCTTTGTCAGAGTCGTCTGATAAAGTAAGAACAATGTTATCGGAACGATTGCAATGTATAAAATAGCCCCAACAGTTACGTTTTGAGGGGAACGAGGGCATTTTACCACAGATCAGTTGTTGCTGATGCTCACTTACAGGGGGAGGACAAAATAATACGAACACCTGTGAAATATTGGAAAATCTTTATTAATAAGGGGTTGGACCACCCTCTGACTGAAGTACAGATTTAATGCGACGTGGGATAGATGCATAAAGGTCATGGACAATATTTAAAGGTATATTAAGTCATTCCTCCTGCACCCCCATGCTTCAAAGTCGGCAAGAGTCATTCAGGATTAAACGCTTCTCTGGGCGTTCTCCAGACATAAACGCGTCCGGTCGTCTGAAAAAGGGTGAATGACGATTCATCTGACCATATTATCTGTTGCCACTGCTGTGGGGACCAGCCTTTGTGATCTCTGCACCACTGGCGTCGCTTGAAAGCATTAGTTTCTGTCACCAACGGTTTACGAACTGCCACTCGGCCATAAATGTTCGCAGCATGAAGTTCCCTTTTGACAGTTTTTGTTTAAACGGGGTCCTGGAGATGACTGTTCATTTCGGATGTTATCTCGGATAACGATTGTTTATGCTTTCGGGCTACTATGCGCTTAAAGACCCGTCTATCCCTATCAGTAAGCTTTGACTTTCGGCCACTGTTGTGCTTTGAAGACGCCATCTTACCCTCTTTCGTGTACGCTGTCATAACGGCTGATACCGCACTCCTTGCAAACCTCAATAGGTTTGATGTTTCCGGAACCGATGCTCCACTTAAACGCGCTCCGACAATCATTTCTCTTTGGAATTCTGACAGGTCTGACATTTCACCTTATCACAGACAGTTCGATAGACGCATGCAACGCAGGTGACTGCTGTTGAGAGACTGATACCTTCCTCTTCACGCTCACTTGGTGGCAGACTTCTGTTGCAGGTGGCGCGGCTGTACTGCAGGCAAGAAATACGTCATAATTTTTCACAGGTGTTCGTATTATTTTTTCCTCCATCTGTATGTACCGAAAACATTTGACTGCATACGAATAATTCAATGAAATATTTTGTAAAGAACGCAGACCGAAGCTAAGTGAATATGTATTCACCTGAGTGATTTCGAAAAGCTGCCCAAACTCCGCAATCCAGATGGCCGGTATGCGGGGGCCAGGATTCCAACGTGGTCCCATTGTACCAACTCGATCCGGCGTCGAAGAGCGCAGCCACAATCGATATTTACGACAGGAATTTTCGTGGGTGAGGATCCTCCATTTCAGTTGAGCCGACCCTGCATTTTTATCAGGGTGAAGCTGTTCCATTTCGATCTGGCTGATCTCTATCATTTGAGCCGTTTTAATGATTGCGGTGGTCCTTGAGCAGGGTGCCATCTAAATTTCAATTTTCCGTGATTTTCCAAAATTACTCCAGGTGAATGTCGGAATGGTTCCTTTAAAAGGCTATGGCTGAACGCCCTCTTGTTCCTTTTCCCAATCCCCCTCCTTTAAAAAGACACTCTAATGCCTGCTTAAAAAAAAAAAAAATCCTGGGGATTTTCCCCCCTTTTTTCTTTACTTTGGTCAACATCGAGGTCGTCAGAGGAAAGAGGTGATTAACGGCTCAAGGGGATTGAGGACATACAATAGGATGGAATTCTGTCATAGCCTTTTGAAGGAATCATTTGCCTGGAATGATTTCAGCAAACAATGGAAAACGGAAATCAGGATTGCCGGACGAGAATCTGTGCCTAGGTTTTCCAAAGTTCCAGGCTGGACCATTATCACTCAGCCAGGGAGTTGATTCCTGGAGAATCTTACAGTTACTCTTCAAAACTGAAAGTCCCAAAGGGCTCTCCAGATTGATAACAAATGAGTAATTGTTGGTTTTTCCTGGCGAATTAAAACGGTATAGTTGTCTTACAGCGGTACAACTAAGGCAATAGCCGCTATTTGTGCGAAGATGAATTCAGGAAAATCTTTAAACAGTTGACATAGAGCTACTAGCGGCGTGTTTAACGGCAGTAAAGTAGCTTCTCCATTTCTTAAATCGCGAGTGTAATGTATACAACTACGTGACTAAATTTCAGAAACTGAATAGATGCCGAAGAAATAAAAGAATTCTGTTTGTTAAAAGTAATAGGGAAAGCAACTGAAGTACCAAGACTATTTTGAAAAAGAGAAAATATTCAGTTCATCATATTTTGCACCATACTGTCTAGTATCTGGTACTTGATACCATATAGGTATGTTAAATGTTAAGGGAATCAAAATTTTCAGAAACTATCACTTTGTACAAATGATGGTGTGAAGAAAGGAAGCATTGTAAAATATCGCTTAAGGAAGAGATAGTTTATTTATATTTTGAGAAATGCAGAAATGATTAATGTATTAATAGATTTGACGGTAGAATGGGAAAATCTGTGAGGAAAACAGGGATTAGAATGAAAATTCTTATACATAGTTTATATTTTGGAAAATGAAGAGGTTATTACAGAGAAGGAGAGAAATTAATAAATCAACAAACCAGTTGCCAAGAGATTTAAAAAAAAAAAAATTTGTTATGGTTAGCATGGATAATAGTCTAGGTTCTTCGCATTTTGTCCAAGCTCTGAACTCTTGCAATTAATTTGGTTAACTTAAAAGTATTTTTTTTTTTTTACAAAAAGTTCTGATTAGAAAAATAATTGTTTAAGATTTCCGTTTAGAATTAAAAATTATACAAAACAGGTTAAGTCAATTATTTTATATTCTAATCTGCAAATAGTTGGGGCAGTTAAGTATCGTTCAGGCAAAGCAGTTCAATTGAATTCCAGTATGGAGAGTTTAAAAATAAAGCCAGTACTGTGAAACCATTAACTAATTCTTCAAACCAAACATCAGTGAAGCTTAGAAACTTTTATTACTTAATCTGATGATACGTTGATTAAAGAATACCTCTTGGGTACTTTTTGTTTCAATGATCAGTATCTTGTTTTAGTCAAGGGTAGCTAAGTTGTGAATAAATATCCTGAGACAACGGAAAGATACTACCGTCAATATAAGTACTGTCTCCAAACATGAGATCAAAATGTAAAACTTATCTTCGATTTGAGATAGTCTCATTATAACATAGAAATTCTGTTTAACTGATATTATCAAAGCTATATTTAGCTATATTTTCAGAAATGGGATGCCAAGCTGACGATCGTAGTCCTCAATTTCCGTTGCCTAAGTCATTTTCACAAGAAAGAAGTCTCGAGTTGTATAAATAAGAATGGTGTTCTACAATGGCAATACAAACAGTAGAAAATAAAATTCTGCACTACATGTAGCACTGCCATTGCAAATTTACTGTACTGCTTGCGTTATTTTTTATGCCTCAGTCCATCAGAAGTTCTTTGTTTGTTAGTGTTGAGATTTAAGGTGAAAAGTATGTCATCATTACCCTATAACATGAGTACTAGTCCTCATAGTCACCTAAAATTATTTTAGACAGCCACTGAAAATTAAAATATCGATTGGTTGGATTAGATTTTCAGACCTATTTATCGAAATCGTGAACACAACTATTTAGATATTTCGCCAAGTCAATGAACAAAGGGAACAAGTGTTTTGAAGGCAGAAGTTTTTCTTATAAATGTGACGGAAACAGAACTAAATAGTGAAAATATTCTGAATTATGTAGTGTATACTGAATTGCGTATAAAATACTGGATGAAGGTATTAAAATCTCAGGAACTGCCATAGCGCAACGTTTGTTACAGTCAATTGACGAAACTCGTCACCTGGTTGACATCTGCGTCAAAAGTTGTAACCGTACAATGTTGTCTGACGTGTTTGGGTGGGTACAACAATGCAACGGACGTTTGGTAAGTGATGGGTGTGATCGTAACGACTACAATACAGCGCAAGTTAAAAACAAATATATAACGGCAGTGAGGCGGTAAAATTGCAGAGCCGACGAGCGGTGAGCCTGGGACTATGCATCACGCTCCTGCTCCATCACGACCGGCTCCAGCGTAATGACGACCTGTCAACTCCCACACACCACCGCTGTACCCCGGGATCAAGCGCGTGATGGGCTCACGCAAGCTCTGTTCAAAAAGTATGAGACCTTCGGCCGAGACAAATAAGATTATTCACTTCAGATTTTTGAACCATAATAAACTTCAAGGCGCTGCCCTTAAACTGCATACATTTCTTCCAGGCAGTCTTGGAGCCGCTGCCAACTTTTCAGGTAGAGTTACCAAGTTCCATGTAGAGACATCTCATGACACAAACGAGATCTGTAACCAGAGTTTTCAGTTTGAGGAAGCAGAAAGTCGTATGGAGACGCATCGTGAGTATAATAAGGCTTACAAAGCAGAATAATACAGTGTTGAAGTGAGTTTGATCCAAAAGCGAAGAAACGACGAAAAAGTTTACACTTTCTTCCCTCACTGAAGGTGACAGCAACATAGTCACTAAACAGGCACGTTAGTCCGTAGCTTATCATACAGTTCTAAGAGGTATTACAGAAGGATATCCCAGTGACTCTATTATTGATAATCAGAACTTTGCTTATGAGTCTTTGCAAATACTTCTGTAAAAATGTGTACAACAATGTATCCACGCTATGTCTTGACAATAAGCCTACAGCATATTTTTAGCAGCGGCATTCCCGTTTGTCTTCTGCTGCCATATCACAACAATGACAAATTTCCCTGCGCTGTCCTCATGAACACGTCTGTCGTACGCCCCACATGGAGTGTTTCTTTCTTTGACACAGTGTTGCCTGCCTGTCAACAATCACCTCGACGCAGACGTCGCCGGTTTCGGTCATTAAGTAGACCCGTTCGGGCACTGCCTTGTCGATGGCAGGAGGAAATTCCGGAAATTACATACACACGCTGCACTCTTGATACGGTGCATCCAGTAATGCTGAATTTCCGAAATGGAATGCTCAATGTGTCCAACTCCTACTATCATTCAACGTTCAAAGTCTGTCAATTGATGTCGTACTGCCATAATCACTTCAGAAAATTTTTCTCATGACTCACGAGAATACAAATGATAGCTCGAACACTGCGCGGTACTTTTGTAGCTTTCTTTTAAGTGGTGCTACCACCGTCAGAATATTTGTCTCTTCCTGTCACATAATTTTGGCGCTTCAGTGTATGTCTGTAATACTAAGGAGGAAAAGACAGCTTTGCGCAATAATAGTAATTTATGAAACAGACATAAATAAGTGGAATTACAGCCTGGAATAATTAAATTAACAACTTTCAAACCGAAATTATAAAAATAAACTTTATGTAACATTTCAATATTTTATGCTGTTTACCTTAGCGGCGGTTTTTTTTAATTTTTTATTCCGGTTTATAATTCTAACTGATCTCTGTTCATAAGCTTCTTCTGTTACTGAGAGAAGTATTAAATCAGCTGTGACTTTTTTTTCGCTTTACCAGAGCTCCCTCAGTAGTCATATGATTTTGCTGTAGATCCTTCATACTTACCGGAATGAGCCTCGTTGTTCTTCATCCCTACATGCAGTCTCTTACTTTATGCCGTAGCCCATCTCTCACAAAGCGCAGGGACAGAGGACTAAAGTGGGACAGAAGCAATGAGGAAAACAAGTACAAGGACAGAAGATTGGTGGAAATCCTTCGTTCGCGGCCCAGTCAGGATTAGTTGGTGCTGTATAAATAAAATTCTAATTAGCCTGCACAGCGAAGTAATTGCGAATAAACGAGTACTCGTATATTTACGATGCTCCTATCAGAACTTGTTATAACACTGTTCTCTGCAGACCCGCTTCGTCCTTGCTTCGTAGAGAGGTTGCAATTCTCCCTCTAAGCAGACCTCCGACCTACAATCCAGTGCTAACAAGGCCGAGGCTAAAGTATACAGCCTGTGTACACAAGCTTTCATTACGGGTCAGCCGTGGCAGCATCTATAAATCCAAAAATGTCAGATCGAAATCGCAGACCTCACATAAGAGGCCGTACAAAGGTGTTGTTCTTGCTTAAAATGGAACCATTAATACTCAAATTACTCATCTACTTCTATCTATTGAGGTCTCATTAACATTTGAGGTTATTAAGACCATTTATGCTACTGAAAGTAAGAGGATTTCAACTGTTTGGGAATCGGGTAAGATTTCCTCCAGCATACGAGCATCTTGTAACATTTCAGATGTAGATTTACCCCAACATTTCCATTGCGATAATCAGATTTTTTTGGTAGTCTTTGTGCTTTTACTAGCAATGTATTTATATTTTAAGTCTATTATAATGTATTCAGATTCCCAATTTATTCAAAAAAATACAGTTTCAAGAACATTATCGTGTGATAGAAATTACACGTAGCAACAGATTTTGGTGAACCTGCAAAATTAATAATACTTTTCCTTGCGCGACTAAAATTAACATCACCAACCGATGACTGAAACAATGATCAATTTACGTTATGATAACGCATTATATTTTTCATTCATCAGTATAAACGAATAGTTATGAGTTGGAAATTTATATGTTATTTTTAATTATCGTTATTATTATTATTTTATAAGCGTAGCTTCCCAACTACAGCAATCGCCCTGCAACAAAAAAATAAGAAAAAACTCTAAATTTAACTAAAAATTTGTTCATAACATTCGCATCGTGTTGAATCTTTGAGAATCAATAAAATCGCTATCAATCTAACCCGGCGGCTTCGGTACACTATCGATCGCGTTTAGAGGCTGAATACCCCATTTTTATATACTACTACTTTTGAAAATTGTAACACCAACAAGTAAACATGTGATTACAATGAAATTTGTTCCACGTATTAGTGACTTGATAATACACAAATGATTAGAATTACATGCAATTCGACCTTGAGAATCCAGTACGGTGTGAAGTCACCGCATTACGTCAAGACGTCGTTGTATGGGACCAGAAAAACACTGCCACGCGGTTTGTAGATGCGTCCACAAAGCATCGACAGTGCTTGTAGGAGGCCCAGAACTAACACGTTGCAGACCAACCATATCCCAGACATATTCGATAGGCTACTTGTTTGGCGAACGCGCAGGTCATGGAAGCAGTGGTACTCGTCGTTATTCAAAGAAGTTTACAAGTTCCTCGCCTCATGTGTGGGCCGGGAATTTATTTATTTATTTACCTTATGGCCATGGCACATAATCAATAATACAATGTAACATTAAATTATAATTAAAATTCAAAATCAACATGGTGCAGCCACTGTAGAGCTTCATTTTAAATATGAATAAAGTCTATCGGTGATCCCCTGAAGGCTTGAAGTGGGTAATATAAGGTCACGTGAAGGATGGTTTGTTTTTCCTCACCACATTCGCAATTGGGTGAATCTCTCATTTCCCATGTGTACAGAGCTGAAGCAGATTTGCCATGACCAGACCTAACTCTGTTAAGAGCTGCCCAGGTCTTGCGAGGAAGGTCGTGTCCCTTTAGTGCCTGTTGTCTGTTAAACAGATAGTGCCATTCTGATGGGGCTGACGCTATCAACTCCAACTTCCATGCTTTTCTCCCGTTAAAATTATCAGATATAATTTACGCTTGGAATTCCTTATTTAAATCTCTGAAATTGATTTTCCATGTCGTCGTGGATGGGCAGATCCAAGTTATGACAGATCTTGGGGAGTAAAGTAGACTAGCCTCCTCGTGGTACACCCTGGGCAACGTGCTTGCACGGCTAAATAGTCTACACAATCGGCCTGCCAAACAATCCTGTAGGATCTCCTGGCAACCAGAGCACAGTAATCCTCATGTCACCAAACGCTTCTTATCAGAACCAAAAGGCAAGAACCCTTGAACCTTCACTAAGAGTTTGCCGACTTAACTTGGAAGGAATAAGCCAATAAAATTTCGATAGGCCTGGCATTAACCTGCTGAAATGCTTATATATGGAATGTGGAACTGCCTACAGAGGAGCAGTGGTTGATGTGGGGGGTTGCTGTTCAGATTGCTCTTAATATGTTGTATTCAAGATCGCATATTATAGCCAATGGTGCTTTAAACCATCACAATTTGCCACTTGTCTGCTATGCCGCTCAACAATGCAGTCTTCCCGATTGCATTCACCACGGTAGCATCCATTGTTTGAGATAAAGTGACGAAATGTGTCGTTGGAGTCAGTGGTGTAAACTATTATGATCAGGGCTGCCAGATTGTATAATTGGATACAAAACTTGCATAATTTGGTTACCTCTTGTATCCTGTTTGTATAACAGATTGCCTTGTATAATTGGATACGAAAATGAGCACTTAAAAGTAAAGTACATTCCAGCAACTTTTTGAAAGTGTTTGCCCTTTGTTTCATTGAGTTGGCAACCCTTCCTGCATATCTATTTCCTTTTTGTTATTCAAAATTTATCAATGTATACATTGTTTACTTTTAGTGGACTTTTTTTGCTCCCAGCACTTTCACTCACGTATGTAATCAATGGATGACCCTTTGTATAATTGGGATTCATTCTGTATAATTTCAAAGAGACAGCGGTATAATATAAGTTGGCTGTACTGGCAGCGCTGATTATGATTAAGAGTCTCATGGCATAATACTGGGCTACAAGTACACGTACAATTTCATTACGTTTTGAATTTTTCATTTCTTGGATACCATTGTACTTCATGTAACCTCCACTGAAATGTAGTCTATCACTAAGTACGCCAGTCTGACTGCAGTAATGTACGACGATCACTATGTCGCAGATTTAGTGGAGGCTAGCTCTTTCGGTCCCGTTCTTGGGCCGATTACCCATTTGGGCAGTAGACTTTTTTGTGGTGTGTTAGGGAAATTATGAGCTAAAGCGCAGGTGTCCCGAAGCCTTGACATGTTCAAAACCAAACCACTATTCGCTCATATGTGTGCTTTGCAGTGCGGGTTATTGGAGGTAGCTGATACACGACAGAAGCAGCGCATTTTTGCCACCGCTGTTCCTGGAATGATCCCTGCGGCGGGCGGTCTGAGTTTCGAAGAACCTGCTTAACGCTTACACTCCCAGAATCCGTTCAACTCGCCGGCTATCGGCCCTGTAATAATTCTTTAGCGATGAGGCTGAAAAATGCCGGTGCCGCTTGCTAAGAAATACGAATAGGTCGGTTAGCAGGGAGAGAAAATATACGAGATGCTGGTTGTGAATCGATTTGGAAATACGATGGAACATGAAACGAGATTTATCGCCATCAACGTCTGCTATTCAATAGAGTGATATATTTCTGAAGGGAGTAAGTATAAGTATACAACTGCTAGCTGTTTTCAGAATGCTGAAAAGATATATAAAAACAAAATTGGTCACAAAATGTGAAAACCAATGAGAAACTTCACACTGTCACAGCTAAAGTGGCTGCAGTGTAGACACGCAAACATTTCGAGAAACTTTGATATAAACTCTTACTTCTTTTTCTTGTTCGTTTCCGACAAGGAACAATTTGTGTAATATTTGAGAAACAAATGTAGCTCAATAGGCTAATGGTATTTGGCTACACTTTTCTGTGAAGCATGATACGGACATCAATGCTTATTTATTGAATAGATACAATATTTTACTACAATTTCGTAAAAAAATTAGCTATAAATTACCTAAACCTTTGGAATTGTGCAAGCACATCTCTTAAAAAAATACATCTGCAACAAAATAAAACAGAGAATAGTGATTAATCAGACACTTACGAAAATATTTGTTAGATAATCATTCCCTCAAAAACGAATCCCAACATTACTGGGCGTATTTCAGAATATTTACAAAAAGTATAATTTAGATTATTTTTAATAATATGATAATGATATCTGTGTAACTTTCTAGATATGATTGTCACTCCAACACTGCATCAAACATATCCGTAAGAATTATCATTCCTGTAATATATGTTATATTCAGGGTCATAACTAATGATTGTATCGTTTTTGTACATTTATTATACCCGAAGTATTATGCGTACGTATATGATTCTTTCACCGATGCATAGAGAAAATCGTAAATTTTATTTTGTATCGCCAGCCATACGGAAGTTGCGTTTCTCGTCACCAGGTGTGAGAGTTAGCTATATGGCGGGTAATAGCCTCGAGAAAACATTTTGCGTCTTCGAATTTCATCAAATACGTCCTCTTACAGTTGTCCAAAGACAATTTTGGACACTATTTGCGAAGCATCTACCCTCCATTCGCAGTACAGTTTATAAAAACCGGGTGTTGATATAGAGGAAATAGCAGTTTGCGTTCTTCCTTGTCAGAAGCGAAAGTGTACCGGATCAGAGAAATTTCCAACACGGCGCTAGGAAAATAACAACACAAGTTGCCGACCCCGGCAGCATAAAGGCTAGCGTGTTGGCCTCGAGTTGATGGGGTCGCCGGTTCGAGTCTGGCCTCAGGCATGGGTGGTTTTAATTAAATGTTGTGTCCGTCTTGTGTTGTCCATACTATTGTGAATAAAAAAACATTTGAGAGATAATACTTTTTCAGTTACAAAAATGACGTAGACTTTAAGAATCATGGTACATTAGTAGATTTAATAATGAAATGTTGTGAAGCTGGCTAAATGGTAATAAAAGCCGAAGGCCATATATTTAAAAAAAAAAACAAAAAAAAACTGAATACACTGCAGTTTGGAAATTGCTAAGAAAGCGCCTAACAATGAAATCATATCGCGTATGTTCCCCTCATGTAAAGGTATGAAACATTTTGAAGGACACATTCGGGCATTCGCCTGGAGTAATTTGGGGAAACAATTGGAAACTCAAATCTGGATAGCTGGAAGGGGAATTGAACCCCTGTCCTCCAGAATGCGAGGCCAGAGAATTACCTCCCTTCCACCACGTTCGATCCAAGATTCTTATTTCTGTCTCAATTATACCACTTTAAATGATTACGTCCGACAATCATTTGTAATAATCCTGTATACCTGCCAAGCTTGTAATCGCATACATGTGACCATTGGATAATTTCTTTTGAATACATTACAGCAACGAAAAACGACAGAAATGCGCCTTGTATGTGACACCATGAAATAATCATGTAGTGTTATTCAACGCTGTGGTGTTCTGAGAATGATAATTAGCGAAGACGAAGGATAGTTAGCATCCACTTACTTTAACTTCAGCGTAATGCAGGCATATTATTTCCTGCAAAGACTTTCGCTAATCATGTTATAGGACAGGTAATAAAAAATTATAATGCACTTGTTATTCGAAGTCAGCTATTGCTTGTAAGCACATTATTTCCTGCAAAGACTTTCGCTAATCATGTTATAGGACAGGTAATAAAAAGTTATAATGCACTTGTTATTCGAAGTCAGCTATTGCTTGTATGCACATGCCATCTAATAAGGATCACATTAAAAAAAAAAAACCTTAGTTTGCATTACAAGGATTGATTAGATCCTGCAGAAAGAGACGTACTAAGGCATTGAGTCAGAGTTACGAGTCATACAGCTACTTCTTTCCCTGTGGGATCTACAGTTCAACGTAGATTCCGAACCTGGCGTAACTAACATGAAACAAATCAGTGGCTACGGGTAGTTCATCGGAAAACTAATGAACGAGTCGGTTCCCCAGAAGCAAATCAATGAATCAAATTGAAGCCTTCTCCCAACCATGAAATATTTTCAAGTGGAATACTGACGGTAGTTTTTTTTTCCTTCGTGTTTTACGTTTCGTAGACAGCATCTTCACTACTGTCGGATGAGGGTGGGTGACAGGGAACGGAAAGGAATTTAGCCATGCCCTTTTGAAGGAACCAATCGGATGGAGTAATGTGGGGAAATCATGTAAAATCGAAATCTGAACGGCCGGACGGGAATGAATTTGATTCTGCGTCCTCCGGAATGTAAGGACTGAGACCCACCGGGCTCGATTTTGAATTTTAAATAACCCAGAATGTTTACTGTCTATATTTTTCTGATTCCAGCTGGAGCAATCAAATAGCATTACAGCAATGTAGGAACAATAGTTTTAATACGAATGAAGACTGTTATATGATAGCCAGCAGACATTTACATATCAAACAACTATTTAGTTTTGAGGCGGAGAATTTAGTACACAGTGCTGCCAATTCTACGGATTTATCCGTAGATCTACGGATTTTTATAAAAAGTTAGGATTTTCGAATTTTGTTAAAATATCTACGGATTTCTGATACTTTTTCTTTTCGTTATTGCCATGTAGGGACCACGTGACAATTTTTTTCTTTCTTCCTTTCCATTACTCCTCCATTATTGCACTGTGTTTTCTCTTTCTCTCTTCAGACCATTTTGATACTTTTTATTATTTGTTGATTTTTCCTTGTATTGGTGTTTTGTTAAACTTTAGCGTATAGTATTAATACATTACAGAATTTTCAATAATTCTGAATCGTTTCCTTGCAACCGCTCATGTCAACCGACGATTGACATAAAGCTCGTATTTTGTTTGATTATAGATTTTATAGATCTTAAGAGACCATAATACAAAACTATCGGCGCCCTCTTTATGCACGGTGTCACGGTCGCTGGCACAGCTTACAAAGCAGTACCTTCCGAGAAGACCTAACAAATATCCGAGAGTCAAAGCGATCGCAGTTTTTAACAGAAGATATGCTAAATTTAATGTCAACAAAGAAAAAAAGTTAGGCACAGCAGCAGCAGTGATGAAAGTGGCAGTGTATAAAATATTTTCAGAGATATTTCTTATTTTTAAGGTAGAATATTATTTTGTATTTCGAATTTTGAAGACCTGGAAATAAAAAAGTATTCTTACTTTTTTACTCTTTTCAATTATTATTGTTTCAGCCTTTCAGTTTAGCAAGTCTCCGGATTTTTGCACCCAATCTACGGAAATTTTAGCGGCCATCTACGTATATTCAAAAGCAAGTGGTTGGCAGCACTGTTAGTACACAACGCTAATATAAAAGCTTCTGGTAGCAGCAAAAGTCATGCTAACAAATCCTTTACACTTACCCACCTTGGTGGGGTCTCAGTTTCTTTTCAACCTGAAGGCCGTAGGTTGGCGTGACATACGGTAGTCGGCGTGTTTGGTGAAGGTGAACCCTCACACAAGTTCCTGATTTATAAGGTACTGCATTTCACTCCTGCAGCGTTGAACACGTATCACGCACCTTCACCGTGTCGTGTTGGCTGGCCTTGCAGCTTAAGTTTACTGCTCAGCTAGTTAATTGGGGGAAACGTTTAAGCAACGAATAAATTGAAAATCGGTTCGTAAATCATTACAAATTGCGAAACATTAATCTACTAAACATCAGTTTACTTTGGCGAACATATTTTGCTTAAACGTTTAGTTGCATCACAAGCTTTTCTGACATTACATTAACATTTAGTTCCAATATTATTGAAGCAATAGTAACATTAATATCAATTTCTGCGAAATACGAGCATAGCGAAGGATAACCTGCCCCGGAATTTCAAGTGGCAGTTCAGGGACTACATTTCTTGCCGTTCGAAACCGACAGATAAATTGATATTAACGTCACAAGTTAATTTGCACTGTTAGTTTTCCATGAACATTAATTTGTGGCGCAACAAATTAACTTGTATGTGTCCACTTCGAAAATGTGTGCAAAACATTCCTGCATGACTTAGTACCACAAAAATTGTGGGTCAATTTTCATATCCGGAAAGTAGGTAGGCTATGTCATAACGGCCGAAGCTATGTGCAGATAATATTTTGTCAACTGTAACAACAGCGTCAGCTATAGATATTATTTTTTTTTAACTTATGGCTTTACGTCTCGTCGACGTCGAGGTCATTAGAAGCGGGATGGAACTGGGGACAAGTAACGGGAAGGAATTCGGCCATATTCTTTTTGAAGGAAGCATCCCGGCATTCGCCTAGAGTGATTTGGGGAAACTATGGAAAATCCATATCTGGATGCCCGGGCAGGGATTCGAACCCGCGTCCTCCTGAATGCGAGGCCAGAGCGTTAACCGCTCACCCACCATGCTCGGTGATATTATTGTCATTAATGAATTGCGATACATCATATGTGCTGGTGGAAAATTCTCTAAAAAACTCCGTTTTGAATTAAACGAATTTTTGCTTCAAATTCTTTCAGTGTTTGAGGTAATAGATACAGCATATATCTCGATAGTTTATTCCAGTCTCTCACTCCTCTACCAACCATTTCACCTAAAATCAACTGTTACATTATGTTCATGGAAATTTTTTCCATTCCACATGCTATTCTTTATTCTCCTCGCATTATCGACTCCAACTGCCGACAAACCGTTTCGACTCACACTATCGACTCCCAGTATTCACTCTCAGTCTCGACTCTCAGTTTCGTTTCCCAGTATCGCTAAAAGTATCGACTCTCACAGTATCGACTTACGGCCCGGTCACACAGAACGCGACAAGCGACAACGCTATTGTTGTAATTCACAGTTTTGAATCGGGACGGTCACACACAAAGCGATCCGTCGCCGGGCCGCAGCCTTTGTCGCGGCGACGAGCGACACAGTTGTACAAAATTACAGAATTGTCGCACTACAGAGCGACATGGCCGATGAAGAAAAATTGATTTCCACCGCATCCGACGGCCACTACTTCAGGTGTACTAAGAGATGCATATGAAAAGATTTCCAGCTCATAAAAAATAATTTTTCGCATTCAGAATTGTATTTTTTCTTCTTAGTTTCTCACTTTGTTTGTTTACGCTGTAATTATTTAAAATAAATAATACTTGTATTTGAGCCTATCTTTTTATTGTGAAATACATTGTCAATAATAAATTGTATATTTTATTGTGAATATTTCACTTTGTGACGAAACTCCTGGTTTTAGGGGTATTTCTTAATATTGACCTCCACGCAAATGACACAGCTGCCTGCAGGGGGGGAAGAGCTGGGAAGTGATAAGATTGAAAATCACTTAGAGGTCAGGGGCTTTGGCCAGGGCGCTAAGATTTTCGGGCCCCGGGTAAGGATTCTTAACTCCCCTCCTCCTCCCCCCCCCCCCCCAACAAAATTATTTACATTAAACTTTTAAATTTTAAGGCAAAAAAAATCAAATTACACCTTCTTAAGCAAGATTTTTAAAGTTTTATTTTTATTTAATTAGACACTCTGGCAGAGGAGCCCACTTCGGGGGCACAGGCCCGGGATACTTTTGCCTCGCTTAACCCCCTCTAGCACCGGCACTGGTTTTGGCAGTGTCGTTTTTGTTTTGTTTTTAAGAATATATATTAAATGAACAGAACATACCTCATACTGTCATACAAATGGCTAATCTTTCTATTGTACCAATTACTTTTCTCCAGTTCGTGGTGCAATATAGTTGATTTTAACAGATTGTGTATTTTCTCGAAGCATTCTCGAGACATACGAAAATATGTATAAAATATATCTTCTTGTGATACCAGTCCCCGGCAAAGGCGGTGGTATTCACCAAGGCATTCTCTCTTCTTATTGATGTCAGGAACCCAGACCATTTTTAGTGCGAACAAAATAAGTAGTCTCCTCATCACTTGACATGTTTTAAGAATTTCCTAGCCCAAGAAAAGTTATTAAGAAAGAAATAGAGAAGTACAGATTTCTTCGCGAGAGAACGACCACTTGCCGCTGTCGCTTGTCGCATTCTGTGTGCCCAGGCCTTTACTGTATCCACTCACGCTAATGACTAACAGTATCCACTCACAGTATCGATTCATAGTATCGACTCACAGTATTCACTAGCCGTATCGACTCACAGTATCGATTTACAATATCAACTCGCAGTTAAAACTCACAGTATCGACACGCAGTTCCACTGATCGGCAAACGTAAATATAGTTTCACGTTTGCAGCCTGATGTTAGATCTGGGTGGATAGAATCCAGTTAGTAACACAAGTTTCCATTATTCATTATTAGTAACGAAGAAATGAGAGGAGAAGAATGGAGATGAGATTAGGTCATAGGTAGAGACGCAAAAGTAACGAGAAATTGTATCCACATGTATTCGTTACTAAACCAGTCAACAGTCGTTACTATCGTATCGTTAGACTTCTTACTTCTGATGCGAGCAATAGCATGAAGCATCGCACAGAGTCGTTGCGTACCAGATGAATTCGTTCGTACTTTGTAAAGTTTAAGTAAATTGTTCTTTTAGTAATGTAAGTTTAGTTAAATTTTTCGTCTGAATAATACTTAATCTAAACTAATTAGCACATGGATCTAACGGAATCCTACCGAATGTACACTTGATTTAATACACTCAATGTTATTTATATAAGAATAATACATAATATCATATTAAACACCCCGCAATATAATCAACTGATTTCTACAAACTTTTCTTAGTCTTTTATATTGTATAAAAACTTCACTAAAATAAAACAAAAGTTAAAAAATCACATTTTACAATTAATGCATTTTATAAATGTTTGAAATCAAACAAAAATAAATCTTATATACATATATATATATATATATATATATATATATATATATATATAGAGAGAGAGAGAGAGAGAGAGAGAGAGAGAGAGAGGTTTGTGTCCCTATATTTCACTGTTGTTTTTATGTGGTAGTAGCATTGCGTTTCCTATCGTGCACAACGTTGGCCGAATGCCGTTAACGGTGAGGGTGTGGAAGATATGGCGGTTAAGGTTGGTTGATGTAGGACTTTTTCATATTTCATCCTTAGATTTCTCTTTCCAGCCACAACCACATAGCCTAGACCGTTGGTGTTTGTGTGTAGTATTATCATCGAGTCTCCCATTGTGCACTATGGTGACTGCACGTCAGTAGCTGTGGGGGAGTTGGAGATAGGGTGGTTGGAAGTGGTCGATCAAGGATATTTTCGTATTTCGACCAAAGGCATATGTGTCTGTATACTTCACTTTGCTGCCACAACTGTATAGCGCAAACCATTAGTGTTTGTGGGTGGTAGTTCCCCTCGGTCACCACTCACGCAAAAAACTATTCCACCCACGTATAATAAGCGTCGTATACTCGTTAATCTGTGGCATTACGGCATTCTACTACGTAATCAGCTAATAGTGTGGATTGCTAACAGAGGCAGAACTACTTTATTCTAACGCTCTTTGTATGATAAATGCAAGAATGACAATTACCAATTAAATACATGTGGTGTTTTTTCCGAAATTCCGGACCCTCCTCCCCCTCCGTAGTGTAATTTGGTGACATCTGGTCGGGAGGCGTTAACGAAGTCACTTTATTGTTAGTACCACAGAACAAGCACTACCTCCACGAATCATATCGGTCAGCAGTCTAAGCAAGGTCGTGACTTGCAAAATATTTGTATATGCATACTTCAAAATTAATCTGTTAAGCTCACTAACCATCGCGGGTAAAATATGTTCCAAGTTCTAACACGCGTGAAATGAGTTGGAAATAGCAAGCGGATGCGCAGTGACATGAAGAAGTTGTTCCTATTCCACTGACAGAATAAAAGTTTAATTTAATTTTTTTAATTGCGATGAAGTGTACACTCCGTTAGCAATTTTCCTAAACACCAATTTTTTCCCTTTCCTGTACCAACCTACTTTTGCCCTCTTCAAATTTCAACTTTAAATTGTTTCACCGTTTTGGTAAATTATTCATCAATTTTCTTGGTAACTTATTCCAATCTCTGACTCCCTTACCTACGAAAGAAAATCTTCCGACATCCTTGTGCCTGAAATCGAGTGCCGGCTTGTGGTCAAGGTCATCTCTTCTCTTACACCAAACCGAGCGGGGCGGTGTAACGGTTAGCGTTCTCGCCTCGCATTCGGGAGGACGGCGGTTCGAATCCCCATCCGGGCATCCAGATTTGGGTTTTCCATGGTTTCCCCAAATCACTCCAGGCAAAAGCCGGGATGCTTCCTTCAAAAGGCCATTGCCGAATTCCTTCCCATTCCTTGCCCCCATCCTTGCCCCCCATCCTTTCCCGTCTCTAAAGACCTCAATGTTAAAAAGAGACGTTAAGCAGTTAAAAAAAAAATCTTACACCAATATCTTTCCAAGCCTCATCACTAACATACCCTTGTTCACTCCCTCGAGTCTCTTCACCCTTGTCCTGTCTTCCAATTAATCCCATTCCAGCTTTTTTATCATATCAATTATTGGTTACGTTCAATGGTAATTTTCCGAAACAAACCTAGCAGCCTTTTATTGAACCCCCTCCAACTCCTCTATTTGATACACCAAATGTAGGTCCCATACTACACCACTATATTCAAGCAATGGCCTGACCAAAGTTTTGTATCCAATTCCTTTACTTCTCTCGTGCGTCCCCTCATCACTATCTCCAACAAGTGAAGAATTTTGAAACCTTTCCCTACTACCTGTCCAATGTGTCCTGCCCAGTTAAGCTTGTTATCAAATGTAATTCCAAGATATTTACGTTTCAAGTCTTCAACACGCAATTCTTTCCACACCGTATAATCATATTCAACCTTACTCTTCTTTGCATTTATCTTCATCCCATGTTTACCAACGCAGCTAGGTTTTCTGTCCAGATCACCCTGCAGCTGTTCGCCAATTGTTTTGATCCTTTTATATAACATTATGTCATATACAAAAAATCTAATTTCTGATAGTAAATCATCAACACAACCATTCATTAGTACAGTGAACAGCAATGGTCTCAGTACGCTACCGTATGGCACTCCCATCTTTACTTTCACTTCTTTTGATATTGCATTTCCCACCCCAACTTTTTAGTTTCTACCTTTTAAAAATTGTTCTTCCCAGGAAATCACTTTCTCATCTACTCCAATAGCTTTTACCTTATTTTACAACATTTTATTGCTCATTGTGTCAAAAGCCTTTAAAAGGTATAGTACAACACTATCGATCTCGCTTCCCTTGTTCATTTCATCCGAAATAACTTGCATATACCCTACCAGCGAAGATACACATGAATATACCTGCCTAAAGCTATGTTGCCTACTTGAAAACCACTTGCGCTCTTCACATATGTTTCTAATGAAGTTGCATATCAATCTCCAATTGATTTAACTACCACTGATGTCAAGCTGATCGGACTATAAGATATATATATATATATATATATATATATATATATATATTGTAACTGCTTTACGTTTCTTTTTAACATCGAGGTCTTTAGAGACGGGAAAGGATGGGGGGCAAGGATGGGGACAAGGAATGGGAAGGAATTCGGCCATGGCCTTTTGAAGGAAGCATCCCGGCATTTGCCTGAAGTGATTTGGGGAAACCATGGAAAACCCAAATCTGGATGCCCGGATGGGGATTCGAACCGCAGTCCTCCCGGATGCGAGGCGAGAACGCTAACCGTTACACCACCCTGCTCGGTATAATATTTCTCATCCCTCCTTTGTGTACCACTACCACTATCGAACTTTTCCAGTCCTCTGGTAAGCGGAAGTTCACATGCGTGTGTATGTGCTACACAATAAGGATATTATCTTAAGACTTGTGACCACATTTTTATTGGAATTTATTCACATGTAAAAGATGGCGACGAGCTGACTACAGCCGGAGGAAAAACGCAAACCAAGAGAGGTAAGACGCGACAAGAAAGCTACGATCGGGGACTTGATCCGCGACCGCGAAGAAGGACTTAGACAATATTTGCATCGACCAAGTACGGCCGGATTTGCAAATACCCAGTCTTCACATCTTCTGCATTTGCTTGCTTTTATGTGGAGTACGGATGACGCCTGGCCATGCCGTAGAAGTTCTTCTGTCCAGTCACAATTTTGGTAAACTTGACGCCAGTCTACAAGACGTAGTGTTCACACGATTTGTTCTTCTAATCACCATCCTTTAATGAACCTGAGAAGAACGATCTGCTCTGAATAAGAACCCCCTCACCGATGAACCCAAAAACTGAGCTATTAGCTGCGAGTATAAATTTCACATTTATAGGACCGGTAAATATTATGTATTCATTTCGTTGGAAAACAATTACTTGAAGTTTAGTTTGATGATTTTGTTAAATCAATGCAAACTCACTATCCTTTTTATGAAACCTTTAATGTGATGTGTTAGTTGATGATTTTAGAATTTGGTGACGTTTCTGAAGGAAATGGTGTTCCGATCTGCATCCCAATTTTTGATTGTGTATGAACATTTCGAGTAAAATAAGCCTGCATGTTGCATACTTGTTTGAAATAAATAGTCGGGTTACGACGTTTCATTTTTGTCTTAATCAATATTTTATTGTTTCATACAGTTGCCTCTGAAATCACCTATTTAGATCTTGTAAATTTATTATTTAGTCTATGGATAACCTATTCATTTGAATTATGTGGATAACTTTACTTAATTTTCATGTTTGCATAATTTACACTTACATAAATTAATTATATTAACACCTTCTCCAAGAGCACTCCTAAAAGCTGGATTAAAAATATCTTATGATAAAACTAAGTAGGCTACATTACACCTATACGCAATAGGAAAAAATACCTAGAAAGACCAGAAGGATAGATCGGACAGGTTGATAAATTTAAATATTTGTAATGTTTGAAACAATGAAATAGAGTAGTGGACAATATAACCCGCAAAGAGCAATTAATTAAGATGGAATCGACTTATTAAATTACGAAAAACCGGTTCACTAAGGAATCGATATCATCCCAAGCAAAAATCATACACTATACGACAGTGTTTAGAACCTAGGTACTACAAGGAGCAAAGGCTTGACATAGGAAAAAAAAGGGGGTACTTGAAGAACTGGAGTAGGAAAAAGGAGAATACTCCGGAGAATTTTAGGATCACTAAAGAACAATGATAGATTTTATAGAAAGAGGGGGGAAAACAACATAAAATTGATATCGGAACATAGAAATGTACAGATACAGCAAAGAAAGATGATTCAAATTTTGTGGACTCTAATGGGATTTTATGTATTCTAATGGGTTGACCAAGCAAATTTCCGATTTAAATTTTAAATTAAAAATCACCGTACGATGGCCAAAATAAATAAGAATGTAACTGAAACGACACAGGACATAGTTAACCGGAAAGAAGACTTCAGATGCAGAACACAGATGGACGCTGCAAAATTGCCTGTCTTCCATTCTATGTTAACTGAATAGAGGCACGCCGTCAGGATAGATAAATAACTGCACTATACTCTAAAAAACAATATGTAGAAAAAACTGTATAATTTTCTTCTTTTCCCAGCAGTCTATAAATGGCCAAAATGTTAGTTAAAAAATACGGGAAGAGTTAAAAATTTTGTGAAGATCGTGAAATTAGAAACTGAAATAAGAATAGTAGGAAGTTAGGAACAAAGAAGTAGATTCAAGAAGTCAACTCTCACACTGATCGACAAATTCACTTCCCACTTTAAAGGAAAATACTATCATGTTTTTTTTTGTTTTTTTTTCTGTCATCAGTCTTTCGACTGGTTTGATGCAATCCTCCATCTCTTCCTATTTTGTGCTAACTAACCTCTTCATCTCTACATATCCCTTACAATCCACGTCCTCAATTATCTGCTTCATATCATTTAATCTCTGTCTTCCTCTACAGTTCTTACCTTCGACTGTTCCCTCCACCAACAAATTAACCAATCGAGCATGTCTCAAAATATGACCTACCAGCCGCTCTCTTCTTTCTGTAAGGTTCTTCCACAAACATCTTCCCTCACCCATCATTTCCAAAAATCGTTCATTACTTTGTGTGTCCACTTAATTTTCAGCATTATTCTGTAGCACCACATTTCCAATGTTTCTTTTTTTCCGGTATTCCTAAAACCATGTTTCGCTACCATAAAGTGCTGTGCTCCACATGTAGTTTTAAAAGTTTTTTCTAATTCCTAAATCAATATTTGAAACTAAAAGATTTATCTTTTTCTTGAAGGCTCTTTTTGCTAGTGCCATTCCGCTTTTAACATCATTCTTACTTCGGCCATCGGTTGTAATTTTGCTTCCCAAGTAACAGAATTCACTTACTTCTCTTATTGCATCCGATCGTATTTTTACATTTAATCTACTGTGATTGTTATCATTTCTGCTACATTTCATCACTTTGGTCTTACTTTGATTTATATTTAGTCCAAAATCATCCTTCAGTATTTTGTTCATGATACTCAGTAACTTCTCTATATCCTCAGCTCGTACTGCTAACAAGACAATGTCATCAGCAAATCGTAGCATACTGATTTTTTCTCCCTGAACACTTATGCCACATGAAAATTTTTCTTTTATTTCCTTTATTGCTTCTTCTACATACAAGTTGAATATTAACGGGGATAGACTATAACCTTGTCTCACACTCTTTTTAACTGATGCATGTCTCTCATAGTTCTCTACTTTTATTATAGCTACTTGATCCTTATAATTAACATTAACCAACGTCATAAAACATAAAATCTTGTTGGAACACTGTCAATGTTCAGCAAATATTAGCTATAAGTATATATATTGTCATTTCATTCATCTCTTAAATGGGGGGCGGGGGGGGAAGACGGCTGGCAGCACATATGTCGTGCTCTTCAGCCAAATGATAATATACTTTACAATGGATTTTCATAGAGGAATATTTACACATTTAGAAGAATAATAAAGTAGAAACGCATTTAAATATTACATGATCAGAGATGTTAGGTATATGTAGATAAAAGTTGGAGAAATGACTGCGCGAAGGCATGTGCTATCACTTATTCTTGTACTATTGCCACTGTATTACGCTGAGGAGGAAGAGCGTTTCCAAAAGTTTCTGTGTTTTGTTACCACTCTATAGCCAGAAAAATTAAAACCATACATTAAATATACATCAGGTGCGGTTCTCAAGTTTATTCAACTTTGGAAATCTTATACTCATTACACGCAACAATATTTCGCCAGTTGTCTCAACGTGTAGTCATGTTTACAACCACTCCATTACCACACTTGATCTACAAACCTGTTACCCGTCATTTTGGCTAACCATCAAGGGCAGACCTATTAACCAGTGTAGTTCAGAATAAGAAACTTGCAAATCAGGAAGATAGTATGAGTCACTTGATGAAAGAATGGGGACATTGGATGTAAGAACGATGTCTGAAGTTGCAGGGTAGAAATGGAAAGTGGACATGATATATGAATAAAGCAAATCGCAGAAAATTTTTATAGCAATGTAGAGAGATGTAATATAGTCTCTACATTAGATAGTACACGTTAATAGTTGTAGTGTCAGAGCTTTATTACTTCTTAAAGATGAAACAAATAAATTATCCACTGAAACCCCTTCGTTTTTTTTTAACATTTTTCATAAACAATATAGAATAAATTGAGTCTATCAAATTATAAATTATGTATTTGATTTCTTACACCCAGTTTCTCAAAAAGCATTCGAAAACTTGGCGTTATGTTGTTTTGTTAGTAATATTCTTATGATCACAAGAACCTGGTTTATAATTATGTATTATCTTAGAATTTTTTGACCAAAAGTTAATATATGTATATGGTTTGAAAATATCCCCTGAATTTATGCCCTTATATTAAACAGTTTCCTTCGCGAGACCTAATGATTTTTTTAATTTATTTTTTTGAAAAAAGGGGGTTTCAAAATGTACAGAAAAGTGCGAAGTTTCACAATAAGCAGTTGAATAAAACATATTTTTCCCGCCTTTTACTCCGATCCATTCACAATAAAATATTCGCGAACCTGCAGACTTCCTGAACAATGGAAACCAGATTAAAGTAAACGCAGCAGATATTTTCAAGGGTTTTATAACTATTACCTATATGATGAGGCTAAGAAAACATTTACTTCGCTCAGTTATAATCACCGACATTGAAGTACAAGGGTAGGCTGAGAAGACACGCACTCAAGAGCGTAAACGAAATGACCAGAAGCACACCCAGTGGAATATGCGAGTGTCATTTCCCGTCTATACACATGCGTATGTTGAAGTCGTTGAATTCATCCAGTTTATTTTGAGAAGCGAAATTACGGAGACGTGTTCTAGAGCTATGTCAACGCGAGTTAAAGAGCGTGCTGCTAACGAATATTTAACTGCTGAACAAGTGACTCCTACTGAGATTCATTATCTTTTAAAGGCTGTTTATGGTGACGATGCTCTTGACAGGTCTACTGAAAATCCTAGGGGAGTAAAATTTCGTGATTGTGAGTCTGGAAAAGCCGTAATTGTTGATGAAAAACGCAGCGGTTGTCCGATCACTGATACAGACGATAAACATCGCCAAACTCGTCAACGATTTGATTACAAATGACCGGCGAATCACTCAAAAGCGTATTGCAAACCACGTTGTAATATCCAAGGAACATGTCGGCTTCATTATTGAACAATTGGAAAACCATAAAGCCTGTGAGAACAGCGTCGACTAAAATACTGCGAGCAACATTTGCAGCGCTACCGTGACGAAGGACGGGGGTGAGTGATGTGTCCATCATTATGACCCGGACGAGAAAAGACAGAGTGCGTAATATCGACATCTGTCTTCTCCTCAGGAAAAAAAAGTTCAAAACACAAGCATCTACAGAAAAAAGACTGTGTTTTGGGATGGCCACTGAGTTTAAGTGACCGATTTTCTGGAACGAGGGGCAACGGAAAAATCTTTTCCGTACATACAGACTCTAAAACACACCCCACGTCGACTTAGAAGAAGCCTGGTGCTAATAGTTGACAACGGTCATCCAAACAACTGTAGAGGCTCCGCGAATCCTGAAGTTTGAAACCGATTCCACACCCACCTTACTCCCTCTATCTTGCGCCTTGTGATTTTATTTTTTTCCTAAAGGATCCTCGGACGATGAAGCCAGCTGTCAAATCCGATTCGAGAAAAGTCGTTCTCATGCATTTCAGTCTGCAATCCGTAACTATCAGATGATGGTAACAGTCTACGTCAGCTCCTTGGTATGCCTTACGGTCTAGTTTCTGAATCTCTTTTAACAATAATGTGATCTAGATGATGTGAATAGAGTGGTTTCTATGATCAGTTTATATTTTCGGGAAAAATCTTATAATCTGCTTTCTTTCTCTAACACCGATATCTCCTACAATACTGCCTTATTTTTCTTCTCCCACTACACCTTCAAGGCACTGATGGTTGGTAGTTTTTCCTTCCACTTCTAAAACTGAATTCGTTCCTGAATTTCAGCATATACTTTCTATATACCATCATCGTACTTTTGTAACCAGTGATCTTCTCCCACCAAATTGACTCGTCGTCCAGTGTGCCCACTAATTAATGTCTCTCCGTCGACCATTCGAGATTTTCGTTCGTGCCTGGCTTTGCTGCTGTCTGCGATCACAACCAAATAACAAAACAACAGCCACCCTCTTTGTTTGCTGGAAGGGCAGCGCTCTTGGCGATGCTATGGCGATTCTGTGACATTCTGCTGATTAACGCTTGCATTAGTGCCACAGCCATGAGATGTCTTAAAATATTGAACGAAACAAAACAAAACCAACGGTGACAGAGGATTAGCATTATAGTATTGTTCAAGACGTTCAGTTTTTCCCAGTCACTGGGACGTTTGTGTTCTGTTTGGTGGAGGTAACCACCACGTTTAATTTCATGTCTTCGGCATGGAGGAGGTGTGGTCAGCTCCACTACCTCACCTCTTTTCTCTCACTAAATAGCTCTCCCGTTCCAGCAGGTACTCATTTGACAGAAAATTTAGGCGTTTAGCCCGCTTCATTAAAATGGCCCCCTCAAGGACATACCACCTTGGAGCCCACCCCTTTCGGCATTATCTCCTTATCGTTGCGCTGATCCGCAGAGGTTGCGACATGTGTTTTTGCCTGTGTACGTACAGTACTTTTGTTTTCGGTCCCTTTATTTCCCTAGTTTAAGCCCAGTTTGGGTTAACTGTTGGTGATTTTCAAGAATAAAATATGTATTACATTTAAAAACACAGATATAATATTCACGAACCTGCAGACTCACCTGAACAATGGAAACCAAATTAAAGCATTTTATAGGTTTCTTGTGAATTTTATATGGTTCATTCTGACAATAGTGACTTAGACGAAGTGCAAATATAGTTATCATTGAATAGGTGGAAATACGAGCCTAAGTTGAGAGCGAGCGCTGCAAATAAATTGTAAAACAAAGAGGGATTGTTTTTATTATTATTATTATTATTATTACTCCGCGATTCACTAAAAGTGTGTGGCGGAGGGTGCATTGCACCTATCGAAAGGGTTATGGTTTGGAAGGGTTATAAGGGATATGGCAGGAGGCGCCCATGGGCTATTGTGAGGAACCATCCCCGCATTCGCGTGGAGTGATCTGGGAAAACCATGGAAAACCCAGATCAGGATGGCTGGAGTGCTTTATCGAAAGCTACTCCTGTCGGATTTTAAGTTTACTCGCCCGGTAAATCCTTTCTATTCCATTCCCTAATCGCTCGTGGGAAAAATGAGTACAGAAATGAATCGGTTCTGGCCCTGATTTCTCTTATATTTTCACGGTCATTTCGAGATATGAATGTTGCTGGTAGCAATATTTGCTGACTGTCATTCCGAAATACATCTGTCGTGAATTTTTCAATTAGCTTCCGTCGAGAGCAACGCCTTCGGTGTTCCAGGTCTTCCCAACCTAACTCCTTCAACATCGCACTTACGCTTTCCCTCCAACTATATATACCTGTCACGAATCGGGCGGCTCTTCTTTGGACCTTCTCTAAAGCCTCCATTAACCCCTTTTGATGGGGACCCCATACAGAACAACAATACTCTAAGTGAGGACGTACTAGTGACTTGTATACAATCGATTTAACTTCCTGAGTGCATTGATTTAAATTACGACCTAGAAATCGGAGCATACGATTTGCTTTTCCCATTACATTCTCGATATGCTCATTCCACGACAAATTATTACGAATTGTTACCCCTAGGTATTTAGCGGAATCTACCGTTCTAAGGACAGTGCCATTAATCGTATATTCATAGTTAAATGGTGTCACCTTTTTACTTACACGCATGACTTGGCACTTTTTAGCGTTTAACTCCAACTGCCAATCTTTACACCACGCAATTATTTTCATAATATCGTCTTGTAACAAAGCGCAGTCGTCCTGGGTTTTGATTTCGCGATAAATTATAGCATCATCGGCAAATAATCTTTTCATCCCCCTATTATGTCGCATAGATCATTGATGTATATGAGAAACAACAGTGGCCCTAACACGCTTCCCTGGGGAACTCCAGACCCCACTTCAGTAAGTGATGAACGCTCACCGTCGAGAACTACACACTGTGTTCTGCCCTTCAGGAAGTCTGCAACCCAGTCGCATATTTGTCTAGATATGCCGTAACCGCGAAGTTTCCTAAGTAACCTAGTGTGAGGCACAGTGTCGAAAGCTTTTTTAAAGTCTAATAGAACCAAATCAACCTGGGATTGCTCATCTATAATTCGGCACAAGTCGTGAATTAGAAGTGCAAGTTGTGTTTCGCAGCATCGGCCTTTTCTGAATCCATGTTGATTTGGATTTAAAAGCTCACCTTCATCCAAGAACCGCATGACATTTGAATAGATGATATGTTCTAAAATCCTGCAAAATATTGAAGTTAACGAGATCGGCCTATAATTCTGAGGATCATTAACATTCCCATTTTTAAACACTGGAGTTACGATAGCGGTCTTCCATTCGGCTGGTATTTTTCCTTGATCCAGAGAGACGGTATACAATTTCATCAAATACGGTGCAATTTCCTTTGCGTATCTTGAGTAGAATCTTGTAGGAATACCGTCTGGTCCGGGAGCCTTATTGGTTTTTACATTCATAAGCAGTTTAGTTATTCCCTCGACATCAAGAGCGAGATCATTCATAATTTTGTCGGTACGATTGTTAAATATCGGTATCTCCTCTGAGTTTTCTATCGTGAAAGCCTTTTTAAATATATCATTCAAAATTTCTGCTTTCTCTACGCTTGTTTCTGATAATTCACCATTTTCTTTAATCAGCGACGGCATAACCTTACGAGAGCCTCTTATTACTTTGATATACGACCAGAACTTTTTTGGATTAGTAATAGATCTTCGGATAAATTCCTGGCTTGGAATTCTTTAAACGCATCGCGCATTGCCTTACGCACTTCCGCACGCAACTGGACTAATTTAGCACGATTAGATGAGTCCCCCGATTTTTTCACCGCGGCATGTAAACGCCTTTGCCTCCTGAGCAAACGTTTCACTTCCCTATTGAACCAAGGGAAGTTATTACTGACCTTAATACACTTCTTAGGAACAAACTGGTTTAAACCGGTCCATATTAGTTCTTTTAAATTAAACCAAAGTTCCTCAACATTTGTATTTAGCATGTACGTTTCAAAATTCTTCGCAAAGTGATCAACCATACCCGCATCGTTTGCCTTATCGAAGCAAAACACGAGTTTCTCTTTGTCATGCTTCAGACTCAGACTAGTTTAACGTTACCACAACCGCCTTGTGATCACTTATACCGTCTTCTATACAAACTTTATCTACAATATCAGGATTGCTAATTAGAAAAAGATCCAGAATGGACGAGGAATCTTTGTCGCACCGTGTTGGCTCTTCGACCATCTGTTCAAGAGATCTTTCTGCAAATGATTCTAGGAACGTTTCGGTTATTAACCTATCTCTTCCACCCAACCTGAACGTGTATGTGTCCCACCTAACCGACGGTAGGTTAAAGTCACCACCCACGATCAATATATGTCCTTGAAATTTTTTGTAAATGTTATTAAGCGACTCTGAAGTATTCCGCGTTAGCCAAATCAGAATCCGGAGGTCGATAAAATGACCCGAGTATGAACTTTAAATTTTTGCCAATTTTTACCTTGACCCATATTAACTCGCAAAAATTTTCCGTTTCAGTTACGACAGAGCAATTAACGGTTTTACTTACGGCCACGAACACACCCCCGCCCATTGAGACAGTTCTGTCCTTCCGAAAAACATTGAAATGAGGGCCAAATACTTCGCTAGATTCAACTTCAGGCGTCAACCAGCTCTCGGTTCCTAGTATTATATCGACATCATTAGTCGCAACTGAGGCGTGAAAATCCGCTACTTTCCCTCTAATACTCCGACAATTTAGTACCATTATCCTTAGCTGCTTCGTATTGTTATTTGTGTCTAAAATAGCATTTTTCATACTCGCACTCTGACGGTAAACGGGTGAAGTAATTGGAGCTGTAATATTAAAATTATTCGCGCCATCACTACCGGGACCAGCTTCTATGTTATCAGCACATCCTCTTCGGTGAAATGAAGGATCTCGGGCCTCACGCTGTTCCTAAAAAATAATTCATATCAAGGCGGTTCCAAATTTTAGCAGCCACCTTGGACGCCATTCTAGGTGTGTAGTGGACGCCCGACCTGTCAAATGCGTCCCAGCTGGCAGCTATCATCGGACGAAGGTCGACGAAGCCCCAGTTGTTTTTGCGACACAGCTCCTGCAAATTACTATTTAAATTAAAGATCTTCCACCACACAGCCTCCCCACAATCGACACGCGGCACCACACTGAACAACTGAATTTTGGCGGCTTCATACGCCTTTCGGCCCAACTTGTCCATGGATTTAACTATATCTGGAACAGAAACACGACACGAGTCATTAGTGCCGACGTGCGCAGCTACTCTTAACTGACGGCAGTTCGATTCCCTAATCGCTTTTGGAATGGCCTCCATGACACGTGGTACGGTTGCTCCTGAAAGAGAAACGGAATGAACGTTAGTATGAGGATCTGCACCGTTCTTCGTGGCTAATTCCCGTAGCGGTTTCTCCAGCCGTCGCACGTTGGAGCTGCCAATGACCAGTAAACCTTTTCCTGGCAAGGCTCGGGGTCTGCGGGTAAATCTTCCCTGCTGCTCTTCTGGGCCATTCGCGCTTGAATCTACAACTTCCTGCAACACAGAAAACGCGTTACTTAGGGGCAAGGTATCATTTTCCCTTCGGCTAATTGGGAATTTCGACGCCTTTCTCCGATCCACACGATGCCAGACGTTTTCTGCAACTGGAACCTGAAAATCAAAACTTGCCGGTTCCACTGCAGTTGGCTGCGGAATTTCTTCGACGCACTGCCGCTCCTCGTCTAGGATGCTCCATACCTGCGCTTGAAGAGACGCCATAGTATTAAGAATCTCCTCGAGAACCAGACGCCTACCAGAACACTTTGCACAAGCCATGTCACCTGAAACAGACAAAAACCGAACTACAAATGAATACACAAAAATCGGCGACCGTACTAACGGCTGCTAAGGCTCGGCTACTGCTGCTACGGCTGCGGAGGCTCAACTGACTGGCACTACCTAAACAGGAAATATCAAAGATAACGACAAAAACTAGCACAATTTAAATCACACACAAAGGCTACTGCTGCTACGGCTGCGGAGGCTCAACTGACTGGCACACTACCTAAACAGGAAATATCAAAGATAACGACAAAAACTAGCACAATTTAAATCACACACAAAAGTTGGCTACTGCTGCGCTGCTGACTCACACTGCCTACACAGAAAATTCAAAGATAAAACAAAGTCTACTAGCACAATTTAGATTAAACACACAAGAAAGTCGATGACTGCTGCTCACGGCGGCGGTTGCTCGACTGCTGACTCACTGCCTACACAGAAAATTCAAAGATAAAAACAAAGTCAACACACTTTAGATTAAACACACAAGAAAGTCGATGACGTCTGCTCACGGCGGCGGTTGCTCGACTGCTGACTCACTGCCTACACAGAAAATTCAAAGATAAAAACAAAGTCTATCTACCACACTTTAGATTAAACACACAAGAAAGTCGACTGCTGCTCACGGCGGCGGTTGCTCGACTGCTGACTCACTGCCTACACAGAAAATTCAAAGATAAAAACAAAGTCTAACTACCACACTTTAGATTAAACACACAAGAAAGTCGATGACTGCTGCTCACGGCGGCGGTTGCTCGACTGCTGACTCACTGCCTACACAGAAAATTCAAAGATAAAAACAAAGTCTATCTACCACACTTTAGATTAAACACACAAGAAAGTCGATGACTGCTGCTCACGGCGGCGGTTGCTCGACTGCTGACTCACTGCCTACACAGAAAATTCAAAGATAAAAACAAAGTCTATCTAGCACACTTTAGATTAAAACACAAAGTCTATCTACCACACTTTAGATTAAAACACAAGAAAGTCGATGACTGCTGCTCACGGCGGCGGTTGCTCGACTGCTGATTCACTGCCTACACAGAAAATTCAAAGATAAAAACAAAGTCAAACACACTTTAGATTAAACACACAAGAAAGTCGACGTCTGCTGCTCACGGCAGCGGTTGCTCGACTGCTGACTCACTGCCTACACAGAAAATTCAAAGATAAAAACAAAGTCTATCCAACACACTTTAGATTAAACACACAAGAAAGTCGACGTCTGCTGCTCACGGCGGCGGTTGCTCGACTGCTGACTCACTGCCTACACAGAAAATTCAAAGATAAAAACAAAGTCTATCTACCACACTTTAGATTAAACACACAAGAAAGTCGATGACTGCTGCTCACGGCGGCGGTTGCTCGACTGCTGACTCACTGCCTACACAGAAAATTCAAAGATAAAAACAAAGTCTATCTACCACACTTTAGATTAAACACACAAGAAAGTCGGTGACTGCTGCTCACGGCGGCGGTTGCTCGACTGCTGACTCACTGCCTACACAGAAAATTCAAAGATAAAAACAAAGTCTATCTACCACACTTTAGATTAAACACACAAGAAAGTCGATGACAGCTGCTCACGGCGGCGGTTGCTCGACTGCTAATTCACTGCCTACACAGAAAATTCAAAGATAAAAACAAAGTCAAACACACTTTAGATTAAACACACAGAAAGTCGACGTCTGCTGCTCACGGCGGCGGTTGCTCGACTGCTGACTCACTGCCTACACAGAAAATTCAAAGATAAAAACGAAGTCTATCCAACACACTTTAGATTAAACACACAAGAAAGTCGACGTCTGCTGCTCACGGCGGCGGTTGCTCGACTGCTGACTCACTGCCTACACAGAAAATTCAAAGATAAAAAACAAAGTCTATCTACCACACTTTAGATTAAACACACAAGAAAGTCGATGACTGCTGCTCACGGCGGCGGTTGCTCGACTGCTGACTCACTGCCTACACAGAAAATTCAAAGATAAAAACAAAGTCTATCTACCACACTTTAGATTAAACACACAAGAAAGTCGATGACTGCTGCTCACGGCGGCGGTTGCTCGACTGCTGACTCACTGCCTACACAGAAAATTCAAAGATAAAAACAAAGTCTATCTACCACACTTTAGATTAAACACACAAGAAAGTCGATGACTGCTGCTCACGGCGGCGGTTGCTCGACTGCTGACTCACTGCCTACACAGAAAATTCAAAGATTAAAAACAAAGTCTATCTACCACACTTTAGATTAAACACACAAAAAAAGTCGATGACTGCTGCTCACGCGGCGGTTGCTCGACTGCTGACTCACTGCCTACACAGAAAATTCAAAGATAAAAACAAAGTCTATCTACCACACTTTAGATTAAACACACAAGAAAGTCGATGACTGCTGCTCACGGCGGCGGTTGCTCGACTGCTGACTCACTGCCTACACAGAAAATTCAAAGATAAAAACAAGTCTATCTACCACACTTTAGATTAAACACACAAGAAAGTCGATGACTGCTGCTCACGGCGGCGGTTGCTCGACTGCTGACTCACTGCCTACACAGAAAATTCAAAGATAAAAACAAAGTCTATCTACCACACTTTAGATTAAACACACAAAAAGTCGATGACTGCTGCTCACGGCGGCGGTTGCTCGACTGCTGACTCACTGCCTACACAGAAAATTCAAAGATAAAAACAAAGTCTGTCTACCACACTTTAGATTAAACACACAAGAAAGTCGATGACTGCTGCTCACGGCGGCGGTTGCTCGACTGCTGACTGTCAGTGCTGCGAGGAATAATTTCAACATTTTCTTAAAAACATTCTCTCTCGAAATTTTTACATGAACAAACAGATCGGATGTTAGTCAGCAATTACATTTTACATTACTCAGCATTAGCATCCAAGAGGTTCGCGAATCTTTTTTAAGTAACTTGCATCCACAATTAAGGAATATAATACTTTCCTTAATAACTTAAGAACTGTTAACTTTCAGGAAGCCGAAAAAACATTTCCAGCTATGTTGTACCATTTGTTTAGCTTTTTCTCTTGCTTAAAATAAAAAGTGGTTGATTCGTTAATTGTTATTTAAAAAGAAAAATAGTCTCTTAAATGGTTCGAGTAAAAGAACATCACCGTTTACCACAAGTTAAACATTATTCTTTTGAATTTTTTCGCAGTTATTACCAATGGTTTTTGTGAATCGAGCAATGCTGTAAGTCGTCTTGTGGAGTTTTCAACCATTGACGGGTCTGCTTGGAACAAAACCTTCTCCCACGCTTCCTGGCCATCTTCCATCTTTCTTCTACTTTCAGCCAATTTCCTTTTTTTTTTTCAACACACTTTTTAACACCTTACGCCCATCTGTTCCCCGGTCTTCCTCTGTGCCTCTTCCCTTTCAGCTCAATGTTCAGCATCTTTTCCTCTCCAATTCTCTCCACATGAACAAATCACTGTAACCTTCATTTCTCTATTCTTTGTTCTAATGGTTCCTTCTTGACATTCCCCCCATTTTTCTCATTCCTCGTTCTGTTCCTTCTCGTTTACTCCTACTCCTCTGAAATTTCATTTCGATAACTTGTACTCTCATTTTGTCCCTCTCCTTAATCACACATGTTTCAGATCCATATAGAGCAGCTTCCAACCCTGGGCAGGATCAGTTTGGAACAAAAACCTCTCCAACACTTCCTATCATCCACCATCTCCCTTGTTCCAATATCAGCCGATTTCCTTCTCTATCTTCAACACATTTTTTAGCACCTTTCACTTATCGGTCCCTCCGCCTTCTTGTGGGCAACTTCCCATTCGGCTTCTTCATCTTACTTGCTATTTTCTCCTCTCCCATTCTCTTCACATTATGGGTTGGGTTTACTGTTTCTTGTAGTGTACTAAATTACACTAGTACATCCCGTCACCTTGAACCCATTTATTAATATCGCTTCTTAATATAAGACTTTCTTCATATTCTACAACATGTTTGGTAAATTCATTTAGTCTTTAATCAACAAAAAAATTGACATATGGTGCTATTAACTATTACTTCCATTTTCTTTTTATCCACTCGCAATTTTTATATATACATATTAATCTTACTTTAAGATTAATAACAAATCATTAATCATTTAGTAATTTAATGAACATATAAAACAATAACAGCTGGAATCTTTCCTTTACATATTAATCTTGATTTATTGTGTCGGCTACAACATTGTGATCCATTCGTCTCCAAGGTCAGAATCAACACACACAAACTCCATTGACAACGCCAAACTATAATCCAGAGACCATATAATATTTTTTCTTTTCTATATGGCATCTCGTCTGTCACGGAATGCCACGTAATATTTTTGCTTTACTAACCTTTCCTGTTAGTATTAAAGATTAACATTTCTTTATTATTCTTCATTAAAAAAAAATAAACAAATAAAAACTCCACTTAGTTTTTATTTTTTAATTCCTTTAATTTTAATGCTTGTTCGCACACAGATATAATTCACAGTTTATATAAATGTACGTCTGCCGTGCATACCGCTTTCATCTCTTCTTCCAAAGATCATCTTCCTGTTCTGTTTATCGTCCAGAGATTTTCATGTACCTTGTTCATCTGGTAATTGGATTTCTTTGACATAATACTTAAGAAATAATAATAACCCGATATAAATCACTTTCAACAACATACACATATAACCAGTTTACATTAATCAGAAACAAAATAGTGAATCGAAAATACCACTGCCAGTAAACAATTCCCACAGAAATAACATAAAAAAACATTAATTACTAACTCTTTAAAAACTAAGATGCTGTGTATTCTTACAACCATCATTCTCGGTGCCCAGAGAAGTATTATTTCTTTCCTACTCAGAGAAACAAAACTACTATTCAAATAAATAGTTACCCTACAACATAACCATACCACTGTAACACTCATTTCTCTATTCATTGTTGCAACGGTTCCTGATTTTCTCATTCCTCGTTCTCTTCCTTCTCGTTAATCCTACTGTAGCCCTACTCCTTGTACTCTCCACTTGTCTCTCTCCTTTATCACCAATGTTTCCGATACATACGTCAAAATTAGCAAAAGTTAGATTGCTTATAGATTAACCTATAACACAAGTTAATAAATCAAATTCCTTTAAAAGCAGCCATCGCACTGCTCCCGTGGCGTCCGTCTCTTAGGCTTCACCGAAGCTGGCAGACAAGCGCGCCCGGTGCGATGGGCAATTTGCATCTTAAAATACTACCTCGGCTCCCTTGACCGCGAGATTCCGGAGCCGAATATTTTTTTTCCTTCTTTTGTGTTGTGGCGTGTTACATAAGGGCGGACCGGCGGCAGCTTTCTGTGTGTCTCCCCGGGACACGCTGTCAAAACGGGAGACAGCTCGCCCACACAACACGGACGTCGGGAGGAATAAAAACAGGAGATTCACGCGACCTGACGGCTTTGTGTTATGACCCCTGCAATGCGTTAAGAATTGCCTGCGTCAGTCGACATTATGAGCAACTGCGAGCGTTCCGCTTTTGAGTGGCGTCGCTGTCAGCTGACATGACATCATATTCCAAAAGAAGCAGAAAGTAACCTACGGATACTTCACGTCAAATAATTGCGTGAATAATTTCACTGTTATATTTCCGCATTTATCCCGATATCTTACATAACATCGCTTCAATTTGCCACAAACCAATATAGCTCGACGAATTGTATCTATCTTTATATATAAAACAAGCTGATACCCGACTTCGTACGCGTGGATTAAGAATTTCTTTGCCAGAATTGAATATAGAAAGTTGTTGGTAGCGAAGGATTGGTCCCAAACACACCGAGTCGGCATAATATGACCAGAAAGCCATCACTATATCATTCTACCGTCGAACCTGTCTCTTGAAAAGAATCAATTTTTTTTATCTGTTTAACGTCTCTCTAACAGCGAGGTCTTTAGAGACGGGAAAGGATTGGGGGGGGGGAGCAAGGAATGGGAAGGATTTCGGCCATTGCCTTTTTGAAGGAAGCAACTCGGCATTTGCCTCGAGTGATTTGGAAAACCATAGAAAATCCAAATCTGGATGCCCGGACGGGGATTCGAACCGCCGTCCTCCCGAATGCGAGGCCAGAACGCTAGCCGTTACACCACCACGCTCGATTGGAAAAGAATCGATTTCCAACATATTTAAAAACAGGAAAACAAACGAAAGTGAGGGGATGTTGGGGGGGGGGCCGTGTTAACAAAGGGCAGCTTTATTTAAGCTTGGACTTTCCTTCTTTCTTCAGCATGAGCATCCGACTCTTGGGTTCTAATAATTTAACTGCTCGTGCTCTGCTAGAGCTACAACTTAGGCCAGTTTACGCCCTCAAGGCATTTCAAGAAAGAAGGCAAAATAAACTGGTGCCAGAAACATTTAAGCAGACACAAAGTAAAAGGACAGATAAAATCGACATCTATATAAATAATACTTTTTTTTCTAAACGAAATTTATTAACAAATTATACACTAAAATAATGTGCGAGAAGCATAGCTCGAGCAGGCGACGTAACATTACAGACTGACACATACATCCGTCTCTCTGTCACCATTCGATAAGTTCTCAAAATTTCGTGACTACAACTGTTAATCATACCGAAAAAAAATGTCCTGTGCCCTCCCTACATATTTTCTTGTCAAATTCCGTCTTGACTGGGCCGAGCAGTCCGAATTCTCCCATTGGATTACGTGTTTTTTGGAGGGAAGAGGGATGGAAGGTCGGCCGTCTGGTTAATATAATAGTTAATGTATTAAGTACAGTTAGCTATTGCACTTCTTTCTCGCAGTTATGTATTGCACACTTTTTAGTAAATAAGCATCCGTATTATTGTATTACCGACATATAGAGAGAAATAAACGACTAACGATTATTGTTACGTGAAATATCGATATGTGTGTGTTCGTATTGTTGATTGTGAGATAATTGTAGTGAATCTCGCGTGTCAGACATTCAACAGGAAAGTGCCTGACTTCAACTTGCACACGATTCTGACATTTGGCGTGTCAGACTGCCACTGTCTTCACTCGGCGCCTCGACTTTCCTGCTCTCCTGGTGTTCGCCTCGCCACGTGACTGCTACTCTTCCTCATCGCCTGAGTCTGTTTTCCTGTTGCGGCGTCTCCGCCGTACAGGGCTGCTCGGCCCACTCTACATCTGCTGGACGTCATGATGGACACCGAGACGGACAACTCGACTTCCCAGGACAACCGCAACTCTGCAGCCGACCTCCAGCTGCCCTCTTCGTCACCATCAGCAACAGCAGTTACCATTGGTATGCATAAACTCCCACCTACTATTACTAAACCTTCATATAGCAAAATACTTACAATCCCTGACTATAGAAGCAAACCATACCCTACCATCAAACCCCAAAACCCTCAGACATCCACAACCGCTGACGAACGCCATGCTCAAATGACTATCTTCGGCCCCCAGCAAATGGACACCACTACCGACAACTCCAACCATCCTATCTAATCAATCTCCAGCAATCCATAGCTTCCTCCTAAAAACTATGAAACCAGATTTCACACATCCAAAACCTTAGCATGCCAAATTAGGAAATACCTACCAAATTCAAATATCTCCCAAATCATTCCGACCAGAGAAGGTATGATCATCAAAACCCTGATCCAAACCTACGGACGACCTTAATAACTAAAGTAGGCCAACAATTTTCGGCGATAACGCCACCATCATATCGCTTAACCAAAAACCTAACAAACAACCTCAACCACCACGACGGCCTACAACCTTGACGGTAGTAATCAGGGGAGTTGATCCCACAATCTCCGATTCTGAAATAGAGGAAGAACTAAAATTAAATAGTGAGCTATCAATTAGGAAAGCATTAAGAATCAGGAACAACAATGGACCTACCTACATGGTAAGAGTTTTTACAGAATGTCCCAACACAGTTGACTTTCTATTATCCAATGGGGCTACCATCTATTATCAACGTCACCGTGTGGAACCATCCAAGACCGCACCACCTCAGCCAATACGTTGCCAAAAATGCTTAAAATACAATGACCACAATACACAAGATTGCCGGAATGATCCTATATGCCCACACTGCAAGGCCAACCACCCCCATAAAGATTGCCCCAATCTACAAACTCCTCCAATCTGCAATACCTGCAATCAGAACCATCCTGCATATTCGCTTAAATGTAAAGCGAAACCACCTGCGGAGAAACCAGAGTTAACTGTTCCAATCCGACCTATAGACCCACCTACTCCACCATCAAACTCTATCCGCCCCCCACCTTCAGTTGAAGATATCATCCGCTTTACTACTGTAGTTCTGCAAAACATCCATCCTTTCAACCGTCAACATACCCTACAGCAAATAATACTTGCTGCCCGTAACATTTTCCACATAAATGTAACAGCTACGTATTCCCAAAACAGTGCCCATTTCTACTTCCAACCTATCGAAACACTCGTATAAACTACACACACCCACACACACACACACACACACACACACACACACAATGGACACTAACACATACAATATTGTATTCAACAACATCCGCTCACTAAACACTAACAAAATACTCTTCCAGAACCTCCTACAGACACACAATGTCTCCGCTTTTGCTTTAAATGAAACTTTCCTCCAACCGACTCACCATATCCGGCTTACCCCTTTTGAAATAGCCCGATCAGATAACCCTCTACCAATTGCTCGAGGCGGTGTAGCCATCGGCTATCACCGCAATATCCCGGCAAAAATACATCCACCTCTAAACATCAGAAATGAGCATCTATTGGTCACAGACTTCCTCCCATATCTGACAGTCACCCTTGTTACTATCTACATTCGTCCAAATGAACCCCTCCCCTTTAACTTCCTACAGTATATAGATAACACATTTAGTAATTACATAATAATGGCCGACCTCAATATCCACTCCCGATCAGACTATGAAAAAAGAATCTACGTGACACCCTCGACGCCTTACGCGGACAAGACATTGACATACCAGAGCCGACACGACCAGCTACTAACACGACGCCCGACATAATCATAGCATCCCCTTCTCTCCTTAGGCGCACCAATCTCATAGTGCTCGATCCTATCGGTAGCGATCATCTACCAGTGCTCATCAAAGTAGCATACCATACTCGACAATTCAGAAATCATATCGACCCATCACAAATCCGCAAAATTCAAGATTATAACAGAACAAACTGGACTGAATACAGACGACATATAGACGATGCTATGAATGATTTCCAACCCTACTTCCGACATGCCGATGATGTAAACAGTACAGCAGACTTCCTCCATGACACGCTAACTTCCGCAATTGAAACGCAAATCCCCAGAAAATCGCAAATCCTCATAAGCCGGCTCTCCCTCCCCATGCAGTCCTGCTCCTCAAAGAATCCCGCCGCCTCTACCGAACGTTTCTAGCCACGCGTGACCGGGATGCACTCACCCGACACAGGCAGCTACAGAGACAAGTACGCAACTATCTCACTGCCAAAAAAAGACTCACCTGGCGAATGACTTGCGACAGACTCAACTCAACCATGACCACCAACTCGGGACAGTACTGGAATGCTTTCAACAGACTGACTGGAACAAAAACTGCAGTTTCCTACCCTATCATCCACAACAACCGCTCCATTCCCGACGATGAATCAAAAGCCAACCTGTTCGCAACCCACCTTGAGCTAACCTTTTCCTGCCCTCTTGAATCACACTTCAACTACGAGATGACTGCCGACATACATGAACGAACCGACACCAACCTACCACCTCTAGCACCCGACATTCAGTATTATGAGACCACGCCACGACATGATCTAAATTCACCAATAACAACCGAAGATATCCGACAGGCACTAAAAAAGAAACGAAATACTGCTCCCGGTCACGACGCTATCACCTACCGCCACCTAAAAGAATGCCCTCTCTCCTTTCTACAAATCCTATCTCTCCTTATACCGCAATCTTATATACAGGCATATATCCGGAAAAATGGAAAATATCAAAAATATTGTTATTTCCTAAAGCCAACAAACCCAAATCTGAACCCTCCTCGTACCGCCCTATTAGCCTCACATCTGTATTCAGCAAAGTCTTGAAACAATTCTAACTCGCCGCATCCACCAACATCTGCAACAATTCCTTCCACTCCCACCCACCCAAGCCGGTTTCCGACCAAACTACTCTGTAGACGACCAGCTTCTCCACCTGACGCAACTTGTGACAAATCAACTAAACAAAAAGAAATCGGCCATCCTCATCTCTTTAGACGTGGAGAAAGCCTTTGACAAAGTTTGGCACGCTGGACTATTATTTAAACTACAGTTATACGCACTACCAATAAACTACGTCCGCCTTATTGCAGCCTTCCTTACCAACCGACAAGCCTACGTCATCATTAATAACTCCCGTTCCAGGTACTTTACTCCAAATGCTGGTGTGCCTCAAGGTTCCGTCTCTCCCCACTCCTTTTCCTATTGTACACAGCTGATATTCCCCAACCACTCTCTCCCATCTACCTCTTACAATTCGCCGACGACACCGCCTACCTCGCTTGCTGCAATAACCTTCAACAATCCGCCAAAGCATTACAAAAACACTTAGACAGCTTTATAGAATGGTGTAACAAATGGAGACTGACAATCAATCCACAAAAGACGCAAGCAATAATTTTTGGACGAACTACAAGACGATTTAGACAACATGACTTTAACATTACAATCTACGGCAAACATATTAATCTCACAAAAACAATCAAATATCTGGGACTGACGCTAGACCGCCAACTTACTTGGACTGCCCACCTAAAGACGATCAAAGACAAAGCTAAAACACGACTTAACTTGATAAAAAGACTGACAGGACATAGGTGGGGTCTAAACGCCGGGACTGTACTCCATACGTATAAAACATTAGTAAGACCTATTTTAACATATGCCAACACCGCTTGGATATCCGCATGCCCAGCCATTACAAGGCACTGCAAATAATAGAACGCCATGCACTCCGCCTCGCTTACAGAATCCGTCTACCCTTCCCAAACCACACCCTGTACGATAAAATATCCTTTCCGCACCTCCTTCTATTTCTCGAACGTCTCAGAATATCCTTCACAGTACGCAGAAACAACACACACAACCCACTCTCCACTCCACATATCAAAACTCCAGACGCACTAAAACCATATCACAAATATATACCACCAGCTCTCCACCTCTACGCACTACACACATTAAACAATAGAAACTTCAATAGCCTCCCTATACCCAATCAACATATCCGCCCAGAAATATACCCTTCATTTCAATCATAACTGTCAGTCACAGAAGAAAATGAAATACCAGAATTAATAAAATCTATCATGGAACAATCCGGCAATCTTAAAACTGTGTGCAATAAGTTCTAAAAGTAAAATAAAATTGTACAACATTATAAAAGCTATATATTAAAATATGTATTGTAACATATACAAAGTATACTGTAAACCATTGTAAGAATGATAAATTGTAACAAATAGACCAGACTTGTGATAAAAAATGTAGGCTGAAGAGCGGGCGTCACCCGCTGCCAGCCCATCCCCATGTGTGGGGAAATGAAATAACAAATAAATAAAAAAAATAATAAAAAAAAAAAAATACTATTGTATGATGAAAACGTTTGTTGTGATCGTAAGGTAGACTTTATTTTAGACACCTGTTCGATGTTTGGAGTTATTACAATTTATCAATATTTCATTTGGCAACAATGCCACTATTCCAACACTAAGTCCTTTACCCAGCAAATGTCCACTCTGAGGGAACAGACCCAACAATTTCGGATACTGAGATAGAGGAGGAACTCAGCTTAAATAGCGACCTTTACTCAGAAAGGCACTCAGAATAAAAAAAAAAAAGGATCCACGTACATGGTAAGACTATTCAAAAATGCCCCAAAACGATCGTTATTATTAGTATTTATTAAATGGTGCTACTCTATACAACCAACGCCACCATATGGAGTCATCTAAGGCCACGCAACCTAAACCTATACGTTGTCATTAATGTCTGAAAACAGAATAACCATACAACTCAAGATTGCCGAATAAACTATATGTCCCCCCCCTTTTTTTTGCAGAGTAAATAATCCCATAAAGTCTGTCCTGATTTACAAACCCTACTCTGTACCACCTGCAATCAGAACTATCCTGTATTCTCCTTTAAATACAAAGTCCAACCTCCAGTCGAGAAAGCTTAAATGACTCACGGATCCTCAGACCCCACCAGCAAACTTTAATATAGAAACAAACAAAAAATATGGAACAAAAATGTTTCGATTTAAATCCTTTGCCTGAAAATCTTAATGTAATGGTTATCGGCAGGCCTAGAAAGACCAGGCCAACATTCGCGACACTAATCATTGTGAACGACATGGTAACAATCGATTTATGACGAAAAAATTTGCAATCAGTTCATCCTACAAAGAATCCTGAGAAAACCTCAGGTGCTCTAAATTTGAAATTAAAAATGAAGACAGTTAACTTCAAACATTTAAAAAGGTCATGAAACTTTTAAAATAATTCTGTGAAGAAACAACCGTTAGACGATGACTAGTCTCTAGAACGAAATAACATATCACTCCTTAGCATAATCACCTAAAACAGCGAAAAACACAACTTGATGACATTCTGTTATTCACTAGTAGGCCCGTGTGAAAATTCAGCACACTGTAGGGAGGTTGTGGGTAAACGTGAATGATGTGATACCACTTTCAACCATGCGGATTACTGTGTAGCGATATCGAGAATGTATGTTCTGCCTAAAATATCCAGCTTCGGAGCTATGTACAGGTAATTTTATTGAATAATGCAGTGACAGCATATTTGACTCGTATTTAAGTTACCTGTATCAGTGATATTGTGTTAAAAATCAAAATGTATTCAAATAATTATTGTTTCCAAGATCATGTATTGCATAAATTGTAGTATACTTCTGAATCGGATATACGTTTATAGTTATTTAATATACAGAGTATTAATTGAAATATTGAGTGGAGTAGCCGTGAAAAAGACATCATGTCACCTGCATTATCGATGCAATGAGGGAAAAGTTTTAGGGTCCAAACTTTGAATTATGAACATAACAACAAAATTTATAATTCCTAATTAACAATTGGGTTGTAAGGGTTTGGGAGAGACTATACTAGTCTTTTCCAACCAAATGTCAACCTCTCCTTCACGTGGTGCACCCTGTTTGCACGGACGAGGCTCTGGCGACTGAAAGATTCCCGGTATAAGGAGTCACCCACTGCTTGCCAACGGCCTCCGAAAGGAGGGCGGAAGAGCGGGGAGCGGTTCAGGGCACCCTCTTGCCCTTGGGGTTGGAAACGGCCCCTAAAGGCGGATGAATCAGAAATGATCAACGGCATGGGGATGCAGAAGGCAACGGGAAACCACTGCATTAAAGACCCAAAGGGTATCCCGAGGACATGTAATCCTCTCAAATTACATATATCATGATGGCTTCTTCCTGGGTAAAATATTCCGGAGGTAAAATAGTCCCCCAATCGGATCTCCGGGTGGGGACTGCTCAGGGAGGAGTCATCAGAATGGATAGAAACATTCTACGAGTCGGAGCGTGGAATGTTAGAAGTCTGAATAGGGCAGGTAGGTTAGAAAACTTAAAAAGGGAGATGGAACAACTTAAGTTAGATGTTGTTGGGATTAGTGAGATTAAATGGAAGGACGCACAGGATTTCTGGTCTGGGGAACACAGGATAATTAGCACACAAGCTGTCAATGGAGTCACTGGTGTAGGATTTGTAATGAACAAGAAAGTAGGGAAACGGGTGAGTTATTATGAAATTTAGTGACAGGATTATTTTGATGAGGTTAGAAACTAAGCCCGTCCCAACCACATTAGTACAAGTGTATATGCCAACGTCACAGGAAGATGACGAAGAAATAGAAAAAATATACGCTGAAATTGAAGAATTAATCCAATATGTGAAAGGGGAGGAAAATCTAATAATCATGGGTGATTGGAATGCAATAGTGGGAGAAGGAAAAGAGGGAATACTGTAGGAAGTTTTGGTCTAGGAGAAAGAAATGAGCGAGGAAGCAGGTTGCTAGAATTTTGTGAAAGATATAAGCTAGTAGTGGCGAACACACTGTTTAAGAACCATGCAAGAAGAATATACACCTGGAAACGTCCTGGGGATACAGGCAGATATCAGCTAGATTATATCATGGTCAAACAGAGATTCAGGAATCAAGTTCTAGACTGTAAAGCGTACCCAGGAGCAGACATAGACTCGGACCATAATTTGATAGTAATGAAGTGCAGGCTGAAATTCAAGCGAATAAGGAAGCAGCATAAGCAGAACAGACTGGAAGTGAATAAACTGAAACAATCTAGCACAAGAGAAAAATTTGCAGAAATGGTAGACTTAGGTCTAAGAATTAACTGTGAAAGGAGCTCAACCGAGGACGAATGGAATGCATTAAAGACCGAAATAATGAAAGCTGGCAAAGAAACTTAGGCTTTAGGGAACAAGCTGCCCGAAAACCTTGGATCACAGAAGAAATTTTGCAGCTGATGGATCAGAGGAGAAGGTACAAAAATGCTCAGGATGAAGCAGGAAAGAGCAGTACAGGCAATTTAGAAATCAAATAAATAGGAAATGCAAAATAGCAAAAGAAAAATGGCTACAAGAAAAGTGTGAAGAAGTAGAAAAGGAAATGGTCGTAGGAAAAGTAGATGTTGCATATAGAAAGATCAAACAGAATTTTGGAGAAATGAAGAAAAGAGGTATGAACATTAAAGCTGCCGATGGGAAACCTCTTTTAAGTCAGAAGATAGAGCTAACGATGGAAGGAATACATTGAGAAACTGTATGTGGGGACGACTTGAACAATAGTGTATTGGAAAAGGAAGGCGATGTCGACATTGATGACTTAGGAGATCCTGTTTTGAGGACAGAATTTAATAAAGCTCTGAATGACTTGAAAGCAAATAAGGCAGTTGGAATTGATGAGATCCCTGCAGAACTTCTTAAATCTCTAGGAGAGGAAGGAATCGAAAGATTATTCAAGCTGATATCAAAAAGTTATGAAACAGGAGAAATTCCAACTGATTTTAATAAAAATATCATCTTCACACTTCCAAAGAAAGCACAAGCCGACAAATGTGAGAATTATCGCACATTAGTCTAACATCACATGCTTCAAAATTACTGACCAGAATAATATACAGAAGGATGGAAAGGGTAGTAGAAGAGATAGTAGGTGAAGATCAGTTTGGGTTTAGGAAAAATCGCGGTACAAGGGAAGCAATTCTGTCTTTAAGATTAATACTTGAAGGGCGGATCAAGAAAAACAAAGATACTTTTATGGCATTTGTTGATTTAGAAAAAGCTTTTGATAATGTTAGGTGGGACAAGATGTTCAAAATTTTAAAGAAGTCAGGTCTAAAGTATCGAGATAGAAGAATACTCTATAAACTATATAAGAATCAAGTGGCTGTAATAAAAGTAGAGAATCACGAGAGACATGCATCAGTTAAAAAGGGTGTGAGACAAGGTTGTAGTCTATCCCCGTTAATATTCAACTTGTATGTAGAAGAAGCAATGAAGAAAGTCAAAGAAAAATTTCCATGTGGCATAAGTTTTCAGGGAGAAAAAATCAGTATGCTACGATTTGCTGACGACATTGTCTTATTAGCAGAGAGGGCTGAGGATATTGAGAAGTTATTGAATGGCATGAACAAAATACTGAAGGAAGATTTTGGACTGAATATAAATCAAAGTAAAACAAAAGTGATGAAATGTAGCAGAAATGATACCAATACTAGCAGATTAAATATAAAAATAGGATGATGCAATAGGAGAAGTGAGTGAGTTCTGTTACTTGGGAAGCAAAATTACAACCGATGGCCGAAGCAGGAATGATGTTAAAAGCAGAATAGCACTAGCAAAAAGAGCCTTCATGAAAAAGAGAAACCTTTTAGTTTCAAATATTGATCTAGGAATTAGAAAGAACTTCTTAAAACTCTATGTGTGGAGCACAGCACTTTACGGTAGCGAAACATGGACTTTAGGAATACCGGAAAGAAAGAAACTTGAAGCATTTGAAATGTGGTGCTACAGAAGAATGCTGAAAATTAGGTGGACAGACAAAGTAAGAAATGAACGAGTTTTGGAAATGATGGGTGAGAAAAGAAGTTTATGGAAGAAGCTTACAGGAAGAAGAGACAGGCTGGTAGGTCATATTTTGAGACATGCTGGATTGGTTAATTTGTTAGTGGAGGGAACAGTGAAGGTAAGAACTGTAGAGGTAGACAGAGATTAGAATATATGAAGCAGATAATTGAGGACGTGGGTTGTAAGGGGTATGTAGAAATGAAGAGGTTAGCACAGGATAGGAAGGGATGGAGGATTGCATCAAACCAGTCTAAAGACTGACGACAGCAAAAAAAAAAAAAATTAACAATTCACCTTCTTTAAAAAATAATGGAGTAATAGAGGTTTCTTACGAAAAATCTTCTAGAAATAAGATATAAGAGATTTATAATAGTTTCACTCATATCTAATTTTAAAAAATAATCTCTGAAGTTAATACATATAATGGTGAAACGAAATAAAAAACAAGGCTAAAAAACTATTTGACGATAGAGATACACTGATCAGCGAGAACATTGGACTCCTACCTAACAGCAAGGATAACAGCAACGAGGCGCTTGGAATGGAAGCACTCAGGCCTTGTTAGGTCACTGGAGGTATTTGGCATCACATCTGCATAAACAAGTCATCTAATTCTCATTAAATCCCGGGAAGGGGGACG